>CM075193.1:21563116-22163116 GCA_037577475.1 Chaunax sp. Z400
TGTGGATGCCGTCTTAATATGCAGCCTGATCAGTCAGTCAGGCATCATGCTGAATAACACAACATTGTCGACTGTTGAACTTGCCCCACAGGCAACATTATGGAGTGTATTAATGTACTTTTTTCAGCCAGTGAAAGGTTCACACGTCTCTAAAACAGCCACACATTCATGGTTTCATTTAAATTTTGATTCAAAGATGACGAGTCAGGACGTGCTAACAAGTTATGAGTCACACATATTGGAAAAGTTAGTCTGCGTCTTTGTTTTAGTACAGGCTGGGGTAACTGCCTCTGCTACACAGCATTGAGACGCTTGAAGAGTCTCCCCTGCTGTAGTGGGCCTCCCATTAAGATACACAACAATTATATCTGTTCTGTTGTTGGAGGCGATAAATCAGTTGCTCTGAATAATTTACCAGCATGGAGGAGGAGAGATATGAGAGATTTAAAGGTACTCAACAGAGAATGGAAAGCTCTCATTTGTCTCTCTCTCTCCCTTTCCTTCACATCTCTGTTTGTGTTGTCGCATTACCTCTCTGTTTGTCTCTTCACTTACTTTGATTTGGTGCTACTATTGCTAACCTCTGTGCAAGTGGTTGCTTCCCTTTCTTAACTGAATGAGACACAAAAACATCCATTTTCTTATTGTTAGTGTAGCTATTGTTAGAATCTAATATTAAAGCTAGTGGTTTTAATCAAATACAAAGGTTTAGCCATGAGGAGTGATGATTGGATAGGATCAGGGTAAGAGTATCAGGGCGGGTCATGGGTCTCCCATTATAAATGTACTGACTGTCTGCTCAGTCATCGGCACTGCAAGTGTGAGAGGAAATTAGGGTCAACATTGGTGATGTGAGTAATTTGCATTGAATTCATTTCATTATTCTCAGTGCAACACGAAGGTATTCATTGAGCCTTTCTTAAGCTAGAATGAATGCTGACACTGCAATTTTTAAAAAACTTGAATCCAGACCAACATTACTACACGTGCCGATGTAAAATCTGCTGGGATCGCTGCTGACAAACTCACTGCACACCGCACTGCATAAGTGAATGACCTAAAAACCTGAAATGCAAATGCAGTATGTGGGCAGCATGAAATGAACAACCAGCTCGTGAGTACAATGAAGAGGTGGAAATAACCAATCACCTGAGGCCCTTCAGCTCGAGTGTGGAAGCAGGATCACTTCACATCTGTGGAATATCACTTAGACTATGAGCACTATGGGTCATTTTTGTCATGTTGTTCTGGAGTGTTTACAACCTCACCTCAATTCTGAGTACAACTCTAAACAACCCGCATCCTATTTTTTTTCCAATATTTCTGGACTATTTCCAGACCACTGGTTAAACTGGTTCATCTATTCAGATAGAAACTGAGACATTCAATTCTATTGTTAATTGTGTGTACTATTAATGCAACTTCTCTTTCAATTATTAACAAGGACATATGATATAAAACACCTATGTCTGTACTTTTCTTTAATGTCAGGTTGAAACAGTTATGCTAACAAAGACTGGTGTATATTGTGGATGAATTGGTGTGACACACTGACAAACAATGAGGCAAAGAAGGACCTTTGGTTTTATCCTGGCCAGTGGAAGAAACATCACTGTGGCCGACATGGACAACCTAAAACCAGACGTTTGCTTTTTGAAGGTAAACACATTTAGGTAAGATAAGAAGATAAAACTCTGGAACTTTTTTTCAAATGTGTGAATGAATGAATGAAGTCACATGTTTGACCTTTAAAACACCTTTACATCAGCCTACCTGTGCTCAGAGCAGCCTGTCATACACTGAGCCGTACGTTGATGTTGTGAAATGGGCTAAAGGGACACGTGAGACACATTTTGATGATGGACAGTGAGTTTAGTAAGGATCGGCATTTTCATGATAAGTTTCGCTTTATTTTATTATTTTATTTTTTTTAAATTTTAAGTTTATTATTATGGAATTTTAATTAATTCTATGTTGTCAGCAACGTCAGAATGTTTGTACACTCAGAGACAACATCTACAGGAACGGTACTAAATGTTTTTAAATATTCTTTTTTGTATTATTGTCTGTTGGTATTTGTGTCTGCTTGGGATCATTTTGTAGAGTCAGTGCTTTTCTGTGCATGTATTTATAATGTATTATCTGTATATGGCATTTATATTCTCTTTGAAGATTTATAAAATAGCAAGAAACACTCTTTAAGGCTTTGTTACCCTATTAATGTTAAAGGTGATTAAAAACGCCTTGTGATGAGAGCAGTTTCACATTTATCTTTTGTGAAAACAGCTTTTCCATAGCTGAGGATGACCAAAGGTGTTTGGGCATGTGCCAATGTTTGGTCAGTTTGATCGCATTGCCTGCCTCTTCTACACCAGAAGCACGACACATCTTGACTGAACTACTTAATGTGGATTCAGCAGCTCAGTTATTCAGAGTTGCCACTCTGCTAAGTATGCTCAGACAAGTTGGACCACCGACCACTGATAGCCACAAGCTAAACGTTAAAGGAGGAAACGATGAAGAGGAACAAGACCAACAGCAGGCTGAACTTGCACAGTGCAAACTATAGCATGGATGCAAGGCGTAATGGGGTATCAGCCTGTTCCACCTCTGTGACGTCTGCAGAGGTAGGAACAGCGCTGAAACAGATGTCTGATGGTCGCTGTTGCCATGTACGTCACACCTCTTAACGTTGCTAACAAGTGCTGTGAACTCACAACCCGAGGTGGCGTTGTGACACCTTGGGTTGGTCCAGTTTGAACAAACCAAAGGGGTCACAGAGAAGGGGATTCGTTTCGGAGATGTTGTGCAATGCCTGTTTGAAAGAGAATGCGAGCTCACACAGGATAAGCGCCCATAGAAAATGGATGGATGATGGATGGATGGATGGATGGATGGATGGAGAGCAGAATGGGAACATTCATACTGGATTTTGGTTTGCTAGCTCACAAAACACAAATGTGTTGAAATAATTTAGTATTGTCAATTTCTGCTGAAACATGCATGTTGAGTCTCTTCATGTACCTTCTGCTAGAATGTGACACAGATGTATGCAGTGTCTTATATCCTGCTTTACCGATGGACGTAAACACAATGTTTGTTCAAACAGAAATACAAATATCCACAACCCTGATATAAGCATCAGCGGCATCGTTCAAAGTTGCTCTGCAGGGGTCTGTTGAAATGCTGCAGTATAATGAAGCACAGCCCTTAATAAGGACTTTACAAAGCAGAGATGTGATTATTTTTCTCTCCCTTCTTGCTGTCTCTCTCACTCATGCATACCTGCCCACACCATTTAATTTAAATCCCAGCCAGGTTGAGTGGTCAAGGGGGAGACGCGAGAGAGAGAGAGTGGGAGGAACATGTAATGAATATTGGGACATATATTAAGTGTCACAATGGGACATCCACTTCCACTTTTTCATCTTCTCTCTCGCCTTTCTTCGGGGTCACTCAGCCCTTCGCTCTCCCTCTGAGCTGTGGCTGCTCATCCACCTTTGATGCAGCCGCCCTCCGGCTGACTAATGTGGCTCTTGTAGAGGTGGGAAGAAGGACAGAAGATGGCAGAGATCAAGTCCGGGAGAGAGCAGAGTTTGACGCATGTAAAAGATTAAATAAAAAAATTAAATTAAAGAATTTTATAATAAAAAGAGGTAATCGAATAAACATTATGACTTTGGAGACAAATCTTAATAGAGACTGAAAAAAAAGCACCAAAATTAGAATTTATTTTGTACTCGATTTGAGCCAAAATGTGAGCTTTGGTAAAAATGTATTTCTTGTATATATATTATAATTACTACAATGTAATTTAAAGGGACATTTCACCAAAATGAACAAACACAAACAATTCACAAACCTAGTTGTGCACAGATATACTTTATTTTCTACTAAGAAAGCAATTCTTTGAAAGCTATTGGCAGTGTGTTTTTTAGATGACCTGATTGTGGTAAGAGATGTTGAATTCTGAAATATAGTTTATCAATGCTGCACCACAAACACAACTCTATCTACCTCTGTTGGATCAAAATGACCGCAAAAATCAAAGAGATAGATGTACAAACAAAACTAAGTGCATGTCAAGATAGAGTTGTTTTTTTTTACCTTGCTATTTTATGAGATCGTAAAAGTGTTGTAGTCCTCTGGGTCACCGTTTGAACATCACACATTCTCAACGGTAATACGAGAGCCACACACAGAGAGAGAGAGAGAGAGAGAGAGGGAGGGAGGGAGGGTAGAAGGATTGTAACCACAGCAGGGGATGCTTGTCTGCCATCTCTCACTGAGACACCCTATAAGAGAGATTTGGGGAGGTGGAGAAGAAGAAACCGAGAAATGGAGGGGGGTGGTCAGGAGAGGGTTTTCTTGAAGCTCAGTGAAGCGTTGATGTGTCGCTGTCCAGCTGAGAGCAAAGAGATAAAGAATGCATGTACTGTACCAGGGGGTCTGCAGAAAGACAAATGAAGCAACGGCAAAGAGAGAGGGGTAACGGGAAGAGAGAGGGAGAGCGGGATGCCAATGTGAAGGTAACGACTAACAGAGACAGAAGGAAGGATTAGGAAAAGAATGGCGCGATAATGATCGCGGTCATCAAAACCTACTTATTTTGCTCTTGCACTCGGGGGTCTGGGCTTTTCTGCCAAGTGGAGTCAAACACAAACACCTCTCTCATCTGTCAGCTGGATGAGAAGGGAAACATCGTCAAACTTTAAATAGAACTCCAGTTGCCCCTGATTCAAGCTTGGAGGATTACCATGACCTTGATGAATGAGAATCTACACAAATATTACAGATGAGACCTTCCTCCTCTGCCAACGCCATTACAAATTACAGCATAATCAATGCCAGCGTTTACGTCAGGCAACCATCCACACCAAGCCGGTCCCTCTCCAGACTCAGTCGTTCTCTAACAATGTCATACTACCCCCCCCCCCCCTTGCTCCAGATGGAGTCATAATTACCACAAATGCTAAAGAGCTTTGACACTTTATTGAGACATATGATGCTGTCAGCTTTTTTGGGAGGACAGTCTCAAAGTCTAACATAGTCATGGTTGAAAACGGATTATTTCCTTTAATTAGCAGTGATGCAGTTTTATGGCTTGAGATTTCATGGGCTCACACTTTCACTACCTTCCAGCCATTTAGAACTTTCCATCCATCCGTCCATTTGCTTCAGATTATCCAGGGTTGAAGTCAATATGGCAGCAGGCTAAGCAGGCTATTCCGGACATCCCTCACCCCGGGCTCATCTTTGCAGCTCATCCTGGGGGATCCCGGGGTGTTTCTAGGCCAGATGAGATATGTAGTCACTCCAGTGACTTCTGCGCCTACCCCAGGCTCTCCTCCCAGTTGGATGTCCCCGGATGACCTCCAAATTCAGGCACCCTGAGGGCATCCTAATCATATTCCCGAACCACCTAAACTGGCTCCTTTCGACGCGAAGCAGCAACAGCTCTATTCCGAGCTCCCTCCAGATGTCGGAGCTCCTCACCTCATCTCTAAGGCTGAACCCAGTCACCCTAAAGAAGGAAGCTCATTTTGGTCGTAATCGTATTCTTTAGCTCACTATGACCACGACGGTCATGATCTCTCTGCAGTCTTTGCTTTATTGCTCAGCTCTGTCTTCAGACCGATATACTGTCCTCACCTCGACAGCACACTGAGACCCTGTCCATGAATATCACAGACAGCACATTCTGTACTGCAGATACTTTCATACAATATGTATCTTTTTTTTACTTTACTTATTTAAACTTCACATAAATATTATACTACTTATGAGAAATATATGTGAGAATGCGTTATGCTGATATTTAGATACGTAAACTATAAATCACTGTTATTTATCCATTTTCTTTCTTTCTTTCTTTCTCATAATCTACAATGTTCCAACAAACAACTGCTGTTGTGAACCTCCCTATTTTAAAAACATGGAGATTAGACATCCTGAATGAGCACTCTGTTTTTCATAATAAGACTTAATCAGAAGAAGAGAGATGAGCGAGGGGGAGGAAGGAGGAGATGCAACGTCGGGGGGGGATTTGAAGAGGTGAGAGCAAATGAAAGGTTCCCAGCACAGGACTTAGGTCCCGTTTACACAGTAACGTTAAAAACTGAGAAGTTTTTTCTCTGCGTTTTTAAAACCTTCTGGTTCACACGGCAACGATCCCTGTACACACAAACAAACACAAACACGACCGAAAACGCTGTAGTCTGTTTGCCAAGGCAGTAGTTGGTGGCGTAACTTTTCAAAATAAACACCACAGAATAAGATCACAATGGTGGTTCAGTGAATCTACATTGGAGGAGTGCTAATAAACTCAACAGTCTGCTGCACAAACAAAACCAGACAGTCCGACGTTGTAATTTAGTTGTTCTTCTGGCCAAAGTGGACTGTTTGTTGTCTGTGTACGAGACAAAGGCTCCATAATAGGTATTTTTATTTCATTTATTTAACCTTTATTTAACCAGGAAAAAAAACCTGGCCTCAGGGATGCACGAAGCGGGGCTGTGTCGTCATAGTTTTTAGTCAGAGTTGTGTTTTTGCCCGTTTACATGACAATGGTATGGCAGCGTTTTGAAAAGTCTCCACTCTGTAGCCCGTTTTTAAAAGTCTGCGTTTTCAGTCCACAAAAATGCCGTTCTTGTATAAATGGACGGCCAAAACGCAACAAAAGGTTTTGTTTTTAGGTGAAACGGTCGTCGTGTAAACGGACCCTCAAAGGTACTTTAGAAACATCAATAAATCAACATGAATTATGCTACGTCTCTTTTTCCAACAGCTTTTGACTATTTCAGCAGCTGAAAACATTTCTTGTACCACCCATCCAAAAATATCCCCTTGCATTAGTCTAAAAAGACTGTTTAGTGTCACTGTTGCTGAAATGCTATTACATATTTACCATTAGCAAAAGAAAACAATTGCCCACTTCAATTCTTTGCCAAATTTAATTACATGCCAACAACCTTGTGATGCTTTGGTGGGCTTCGTGCTTTACTTTCAATGGTATTAATAATTTGTGTAATTTTCTAATAAACCTCCACATTCACATGGCCAAATATCTCAATGTTTAATGACTCAAACATTCTGTTCTTTAATGACCATCATAAGGCAATTTACCAGATTATTGAAAATCTCTATATTATTACTTAAATCTAGCAAATTAAAAAAAATGTCCGCTACAAAGCTTTCCTTTCCTTCCTTTTTTATATGGCTAAAACACCATTTCCTTGTAGTAATGGAGGTTGCTCATGTTTTTGGTGATATCAACTATATATTTTCTGTTATGTGGACATTACATCATCAGCTGAGACAGAAAAACCCATATTCCCTTTACCTCATGCTTTTTTGTCTTACAACGTATCTCGCAATTTATACACAGAACAGTATTTCCTGTCAATTGCTAACTGACCTTATAATACTAACCACATTAAATGTTGTCTCTTGTCCTGGTCTGGTAAAATAACCTTTTTTTTATTGGTATTTTAGTGAATCTATTTTTAAGCCTTCTTGACTATAACCAGTAAAAATAAACTCAACCTGGTGAAAATAGAAAAAAGAATGCGATGTTAGAGTCATTTTTGTGGCAAATCTTCATCATTAAATCAGGAGATACTTTATTTAGCCAGATGACATATCAGAATTGATTTTATTTTATGATAAAGACAGAGAAAGAGAGAGTATGTTTTTGTCACATTACGGATATTATCCCAGGTGGGATATTGTATAAAAGTATGCCATAAGAGGTGCATGATGGGATGTTTTTCTTCCATATTCCATATTCTCTTCTTTGTTAACACTCCCAGGTTCCTCTGATTCTCTCAAATCCTTTTCGCTCCTTCTCTCTTCCTCCGGCCTCCGCTATCTGTAATTATATACACCTACACATTTAGTCTCTTCAAGCTCTCCTCCAGTCATTCTCCAGTAATAAATCTCACATCCTTGAGTAACAAAACAAAGCTCAAACTTCTGGGGTAGAAAAATCATTTTATGAACTGAGCAACTTGAACAACATGTCAACACTGAAAAAGCTTTTAGAAATATTACCATCAAATGGATAAATAACAAAGACAGGAAGTTTTCTTTTAAACTTTCATCTTCAGTCATCCATCCTGTAGCTAGTCTTCACATCTTTCTTTATGATGTTGCTAATCATTCCATCCAGAGGAATAAACAACCACTACCAATGTCAATATCATATTTTCTGATCCTCAAATGCTTTGTCTTTTGTAACCATTAGGCCAAAATGAGCACAAACATCATAATCTGACTGTCAAGCTTTGATTAATGCTGAGCACATTGCTGCTCCACAGAGGATGAACCCTTCAACATTTTGTACACTGACAGATCTTTCCCCACCACTACAGATATTTCGTTCTCCATATATTCCATCGTACGCTACAGAATCTGGTATATATATATATATATATATATATATATATAGTGATTCTGTGGGCGTCGGAGTCAGCATGAATTGATTTGAAAGACTCTTTTGAAAATTGAAAGTGCTTTAGTGTGTATGCATCATCTGTAAACTGCATTTCTATTCTCCGTGAATTACAGTCACATATAGCTAAGGATATAAATGTGGGATTTAACAGGAACAGACGCTCCACAAGGCTTTGTTAGCCTTTTATTTAGATTGCCGGTGAAGATATGAATTATGGGTTGTGATGCTGTGAGTTGCTGTAGGTGTGAATGACGCCCACGAGCTCCTCCATAAGTATCCAAGCTACTGTCCTGTCAGTCATGCACATCCTCGATTTAACAAACACAATCATAAAAATCTAAACCTAGACTCACAAAGGTTGTAAAATGTAATTTATTCTGTGTAAAGAGACGTTAAGGTTTTTATGACTGACAGTATTTTCAAGTTCAATATCTGATGAATATGTGATGAAATCAGTTTCTCATGTGAAAACATCTGGAGCTGTTTCATAGCTGAGGACAAGCAAAAGCTATATATATGTATATATATACATGTGTATATATATATATACCTACAGTATATATCCAGGAAAGGCATGACTTTATAATATATATATATATATATATATATATATATATATATATATATATATTTTATAAAGTCATGCCTTTACAGCTAAGACATTTTATTTTCTCCATAGAGAGCATCTTGTTATGTTTCTAACATTGTAGCATAATCAGTCACACCTACAAGCAGAAAACAGAGCAGAGATATGACATTATTGGACCAATCGCAGACTCAATATCACACCACATAGCAACAAATAGTGCCTCAGACAACAGAGACATTTTTTCACCTCCATCATATAGACGAATAGATAAATTAGCAACACACAGTTAAAGAGCATGAAGTCATCTTTGAAGTATCTCATGCAGTATTTAGAAGTGCAGGTATGTGAGGAGAGGGAGTTGGAGGTGTGATCTCAGTAGGATTTGTTTTCTGAAAGACAGAAATCACCTTGCAGGATAAACAGATAAACAGATAACAGCTCAAAATGCATGATAATGTGTGCCGTTAGGCCACCTAGGCTACGTTCACACTGCAGGAAAAATGTGGCCCAGGTGAGATTTTTTGCTCATATGTGACTTTTTCATGGCAACACAAACCACATGGAATCTAATCTTTTCCAATCCCGATTTGGACCACTTCCATACGTGGTCCTAAATCAGACACACACGTCAGATTTTTGCCGATGTGACCTCAGTCTGAACCGTCAGATCGGAATTCATGCGACTTTGACGTCATCTTCCATCAAATAACTGCAATTATTGTTAATTATTATTGCAATGTTTTCAATACTGAAATTGTACACATTGCAGTATTGCAGCATAACCTTGAGCAGATGGCTACTTCTAGTTAACAAATGGAAAATGTATAGACGGCCTTGCAAAATCCTCATACAATCGAGCAAACGGAGGACTTTGCAAAGCCAAACAAGTTAGCCAACATGCGGTGACACACACCTGTTGCCAGCCAATACAACCCAATACCGCCCAACTGCTAGGTGTTTTTTCAGGGAGATTGGTCGCCTGAGCCGAGTATGACGCCGTGCTGCATGTGACCAGGTCAGGTCAGGTCAGGTCAAGTTACTTAATTTGTACCCGTAGGTTCTAATAAAGTAACTTCTTTGTTATTGTTCTTTGTTCAGGGCAGTGAACTGATCATACTGGAGTCTGTTATAGGCAATTTTTTTTTAAGTAATACGAACAGCTGAATTGTACATTAAGGCTGGCAGTGTGAACGCAGCCCTATGAACCTATGAAGTGTTTTCTAATGTGAGCCTGGCTCTTAAAACCATTGTTGAGTTTAATGGTGTTAAGGCACAGAAACGACTTGGTTAGATTTAGTTAACATCATGGTTCGTCTTGAAATCACAACTTTGCTAAGTTTGGATGATGACACCGTCATGATGACATTTGCCCAACCATCAGAAATGATATGTCACCAACACATCTGTAGCACTTATGTTAGTGAATGTATTCTCCTGAATAAAACCATTACTTACACAGTACAGTGCAGTTTATTGAAGTGACATATGTATAAGTAGCTTAACTGTGACAGCATTGTAGTCGTATCAGTAACAGGGATGATCAGGAGTATTAGCTAAAATAAAGCTAATCAAAATCAGATCCCTTTTTTTCTTTTTTTTGTCTACCCTTGGTTTTTACCGTGTTGCTGTCTCGCTCTGCTTTACTACCAGCCTCTACAGTGTGATTATTCTGCAGTAATTAGTGTAAAAAAACATTTATGGTGCAGCGTCGAGTGTCTCTGAGTTCAGTCGTTGCAGTGGATGAAATAGAGAGAGATTTAAACTGTGATAACAACTGACATCTCTATGTTCTCCTTCCAGTAGCGGCAGAGAAAACAATCAGATAGCTTCTCATTTTTTAGCCCACACTGATCTTATTTGCTACTTCCTCTGATAATGAAATGGACACATGACTTTATTTTTTCTTTTCTTCTTGAGGCAGTGTTTTCCTCAGTCTGACACCAATAAAAAAATAAAATAAATAAAATAAAATGCAGCTAGACTCTGCTAAAGTGGCTGAGATTGGCTTTGGATATTCTCCTCTCTCGACTTCAAGGACTATTTTGTTATGGGTGTTTAAATGTATTTTCCCCCAGCATTATAAAGAAAAACCACTAATAGTGGTGAGATGCTACATCTGTAAACTCCTCATTCCTCACAGTCCTGACTAACTTGTGATTAATAGAGACGGTCTGTTTGGGTCGATAAACATACTTGCTGTTCATATTTGTTCTGTTTTTATCAGCCATGTCTCCACAATGTGATTCCTAAGTTCTAAATATACTGTACATTTCCTCTATAGGTGAAGGGTTAACAGAACTATAGCCAATCCATTTCCCATACTTTGACTATTTTCTCTCCCTCTGTGTGTGTGTGTGAAACTGAGGAAATTCCATCCAGTAATCAATCATTCTCCATCATGAGCAGATAAAATGTCCACGCAATCAGAAACTCTTAACACACACACACGCACACAGATATATAAATAGATATCAAACGCACACTGGACTCACACTGGACATAAAAATGTTAGTGTAGTTTGCGACAAACATTTTGCTGTGTGGGCTTTGGGGTACTATACACACACACAAATACACGCACACACACCACATACACAAATACACAGACACACACACACAGTTGTAATTATGTAGGAAGTACCATGGTCATTTCCTTTCATTGATGACACCATCCTGAAAATGGTAGCAGCAATAAATTTGATCTAAAGATGCAGGGAGTACATGAGAAGGGACAGTAATAGTGTGTGTGTGTGTGTGTGTGTGTGTGTGTGTGTGTGTGTGTGTGTGTGTGTGTTCAGTCATTTCAGAGAAAAGAAAACACTTGTAAATAGGACCCAAAGGGTCCCTAAATAGTTGATATATATATATAACATAATTGGCTGTGTGAAACGGACAGACAAACACAAGCATGGATGCACACATTAACACTGCTGTTTGTGAGGTCTGTTACAGGGTGACTGGCTGTCCAAGTAAGTGGCAGGTCATTAGCAAGCAGCAAGCAAGCAACAAAATGTGTGTCCCGTGACAGAAACATGCAGAAATGAACGACAAACACAAACCAACACACAGCACTGAGTGGAACAGATGTCTGCACTGCAGCAGGAACACACACATGCTACAAGACATGTGAAAAATGTCTGTGTGGGAATGGTAATATTCTCACTCTAACATTGATACGGTCCACATTTGAATTACATTCATATTAATAATTAGAGACATGCAGAAAGTGAATGAAGTATGAGACTAAAAAGATGATTCAATGTGAGGAATGAGCTTTGAAAACACCGACAATCACCTGCACACCAAATTAATTTTGTTCCACTTCATTCTGTCTTCTGCTGTCGGTCTCTCATCCTTTAATACATAAAAAAATTAATGGATTCCTTAAACCTTGAGGGCACCTTTAAAGTGAACTTTTTCCAGGTCTGGTCTTTCTATGTGTAGCTGTAGTAGGCAGCAGTCTGAGCTACTTCACTCTGCAAATTTTAACATCCAGAGCCTGAGAAGCCTTCATTATTCCTCTAAAATGACCTCCAAATTGACACAGAAGCACAATCAGACACTATTGCTGGACCCCGAACTGATAATGAATGAATATATTCAGAATTGTCCGTACTACTGCAGCCAGAGTAACCCTTCTAAACATACCTGTGTGGCTGATTGCAGCTTTCTTGTTCTAATGTTAGTAACATTATTTCCAGTATCCAGCAGCAAAAGTGAGCTGCAGTCAAAGAGCTGCAGCGAGTAAAGACAGGATGTAGATGTAGGTGAGGCCATGCTGGACTCCGCAGAACCCTGAGGCCACAGAGAGCAGCCTGGTCTGTGGACAGTCTGAGGATTATCCACCATTCGACGGTGCACCTAGAAAGTCACATGTCAAGTCTGAAGTAGTTCAGATGAACGGTGCTCAGATAGGCGAATTACAGACAGACAGACATGGATTCATCACATTATATTAAGATATTTTAATTATGGGAAACAAAGTGGAAATAAATCCTCATAAATTCTGAGTTGATGTCCGTTTTAAGAGCAGAGCATTTAAATTCTGGTTGAGATCTGTTTACAACAGCACAGCTTTGGGTCGATTCAGAACTGATGCAGGATGATGGATGGTTTCTTTCTGCCACAGAAAGAGACGGATTGTTGTGTGATAAATATTGTTGGAACAAAGGTCTTTATGCCACTGCTTCTGGTTTTTCTATCCATTAGGGTCCTGGCTGCGTCTCTGGGCCCAGACTGTGGTATCAGCAGACGAACAAGCCGAATCGTGACCAAAGCTTTATTCAGTGTGTTCTGCAGAAATCTATGCTGCAGACAGTATGAGATGCTTTATGTGTCTCTGTAACATGTTCCTGATCTGCCCTGAGGACAACATGTATTTGGAATGTATTGTAATGTGTTTGTAAAATTGCTCAGTTTGCACTTCATGGCTGGATGTGTCATGTATGGCTTTTGACCTCAAAGGTTTACGAAGATTTTGGACAAAATGTTTTTGACAAAAATACCATAATATACAATGATATCACAAGCAGCTTAGCATTTTTTTCCTTCTTATGCTTATATGTAAGTAAAATGTGGAAAGACAAGGTTATGAGGCTCAACGGCTCATTATGGCCCTTACTGTGCCATTCAGCCACTACATGTAATTTTCTATTATAAAACCATATTACGTCACTAAAGCAGAAGGCCCTTCACTATAATCACTCAATAGGGCTCATTAAAACTCATTATTTTTGCTTGACCCCTTTTACTCACGTAAGGTGACAGAGCGAGGTCAGAACTAGAATTTACCAGGGCAAGGCACCTTAGATTGAAATTCTATTTTAATCTCTGCTAATTGTTAGCACACATCTAATTCAAAAAAAGAAGTACAAAAACAGCAAAAGAGAAAATAGGGATGACGACACAGAGCTCCAAAGCGAGAGACATGAGCACAGAAAATAAAGACAAAAACACGGAGATGAAACCTCGACAAATAAATCCTCCTGTTGTCTCAAAGACAGACCAAACACAATCATCCACAATCCTCCTTTGTTCACTGAACCCTGCTGACTTAGAAACCAGTGTTGCTGCTGCCATGAAAGACTTCAAGGAAGTAATAATTTCAAGTCAGCAAAATCATCCATTATGCTCCAATCGGAAGCTCCATGTTTTATCAGTCTCAAAGATGCAGAGAGAGAGAGAGAGCGAGAGAGGAATAGGGAGAGATAGCTGGGGAGAAAATTCAAATATATTATAAAATATGCTGAAGAGATTAAAAGAAAAAATGCACAAGGGAGGAAGTGGGTTTCAGAAATCAAATAAAAAACTGAATTGAGTGGCACAACAGATAGATACACAAATATAATTGGGCTGATTTAGTTTGGAGTCATCTGTAATTTTGTCCTGTCACTCACAATAACCATGTTGGGTCACAGTGACGCAGTGGTTTAGGTCTGGGTTCTGCTCCTTATTCCTATGTTTTGGGTGGGAGGAATAATTAATCATCATATAACCCACCGGAGGCCTGTTCCATAAAGAGATTTTACCAGGGTTATTTTTGTTAGTCAGTTTCTTCCCTGTTGATTCAGTTCCATGAGGAAAATTCAACCACATGTTGTAATCACACCGTGGACACTGCTGAGGAGATATGCTCTCCCAGTTGAGCTACAGAGGCACCCCTGTAGATTTAAATTGTGTTACTACTTACATTTTGTTTTCAGTCCATCAGCATCTCTTGCAAGTCTTTCTGTCTGATTTTCTTGTTTATGGCAGCTGTATCACATTTTTTGGTTAAAATATTTTTTTCATTCTTATGTTTCTAACAGTGTTGAGTCAGGTTATATCGGTTTTCAGTGAAAAAATACTAACTGGACCGAACGCACACAAGGTAACAAAAACCTGAACCCTGGCTTGGACCTTGGTCCGGACTTTCAGGTGTGAACGCATCCTCAGGTTCACTGAAGTCAGGTGTTGGACATTTAACCTCACTTTTCTTAGCACACTGTATGGAGGCCTCACAGTCCTCTGATGGACAGGTTTTACAAATATCTACACAATATGAACAGTATGCACATTTTTTATGCAAGTGTGTGTGTCTGTGTGTGTGTGTGTGTGTGTGTGTGTGTGTGTGTGTGTGTGTGTGTGTGTGTGTGTGTGTGGCCCAGTTGGAAATGAAACACTTTATCTTGACTGTGTGCCACACTTTAAATCTGTTGAGTTCACCATGTATTTCATTTTATTTCATTATAAATCACAACACTCCACATTTTTATTTCACATATAAAGCTGTTTGAAATAACTCGACCCCTCCATTATTCCTCTCATCCCTCATCTCTCTCTTTCTCGTTCTCTCTTTCCATTACAGCATATAAAGGAAATGCCATGTAAAATAACCTTTAAAAAAGTCAAGCTAACCTCCATTCCCCACTGGGCTGCCATACTGCTGTTTACTGTTTGGGTGAATGGTGAATATTGACATTTCGACCCAACTAGGGACTAATGTGTTGTTGAATCTATGTATGTCCTGAAACTCCTGTGTTTAGACACACAAACACACATTGACACAAATCCAAAGGAACACACAGACTAACACAAAACCACACAGAGGCTCTGACATACAGCAGGAACATTAGGAACACCAAGATACTGCTAAGACAACCTGTTTAATTTAAACACACATAGTCAATAGACTCGAAATATCTTTATACATAATGTATGCACACACACACACGAGTGCACACACATTTATAAGACTCACACATATGCACTAAAACACGACTACAAATGCACAAGCAGAACTGTCTCCCTCCTTTATTCATGTGTGCGTTCTGGGACCTGATCAGAATTTCAATCCTCCCCAGCAGACACTGAAGATGATTGACAGCTGCTGTTTTTTTTTTTTATTCCTCTCTTGCTTTGCTATTCCCTAGCTTTCTTTCTTTTCACACAACATCCTTCACTCGTCACGTTTAGCTTCTTTTCTTTGTCATAGTGTATGCACAGTACAATAACTACAGTGGAGTAGTCACTGGAAATGAAAGTTCTCAATTCTCTGGCAGTGCCGTGGTGGGAGCAGGGCCACAGGGTAATCCAAGGCTAAGTAGCTCTGCCTTCAGTGATAGAGGTGAATTATTACACAATCTCTAAAAGGGTCCCACAGTTGTAGGACCGTAACAACAGTGAACATTCAAACTAGCACCAGTATCAGGAGCCGGAGAAGCCGCTGCTTCTATGCATGCTACGAGAAATCAAAGTCGTTGAAGGCCAGCCTATGGTGTATTTGAAACAATTTTGACTACTACCAAACTACTATTGGTGTAATTATACCCTTTTTAATGAAGAGACATGTATTTACTGGTATCACTTTAATATTTTTACAGAAAAAAATGACGGAAGACTACATGTTGTGCAATAGCATATTGTATAACATTTAACCATTTAAAAAATTAAAATGGTTAAAAAAAAGTCAGGAGAGACCAGTGGTTGAGGTAAACAAGATGTTTATTATATCAAATGATACGTGATAATTAGTATGTCAGTAAGTGTTTGGTGTCAGAAAGTCTTTGGCGCTCAGACTCAAGACACTGCTGGTGGTGGTGGTGGCTGATGACCCTGGTGAACCTGATGAATGATGATTTTGGTGAATCTTTGAAGACTGGGCGTTGATGACTGGGGAGATGGAGGACATGCAAAACATAAGCATGAAAGAACTAGAGGAACGGAGAGAGTCATATTTAAAAAGACAGCGGCAAGACGATAGGCTGACAATGAAGGTGTGTCACTGTGCTTTTGGATAGATGTGACCAGCTGATGAGAACAGCTGATAACTCAAATGACGGCTCCGGACCCCTAAGAAATAAAGTAAAGCCTGAGTGTGTAAAGGTTTAGTCTTCCTGTCTGAACTCACTCTACAGCTTCATTTAGTTTTATGATTATTCAGAAGAAAAAACAGGGTCATGAGTCTTTATTATGTTTAGATGTAGCCATTATGGAGTCCCGTTATCAGTAAATTGCAGAACTGCTGCAACAAAGTTTTTTTTTTTTGTGGAAAGCTCTCAGAGTGTGTGCAATCAAAGATGTAATCATGTCTCTCAGAGGAACATGGAGGAAAAAATACAGGCTGCAGTGACGGCTGAGGCAGCAGTAATGGAGGATAAGTGCTGGATACAAGTAAGACGGTTGGAGTCTGATGGCTGTGTGTGAGAAATCTATTTCAAAGTTGAGTTTCTCTTTAAATAGCTGGTGCTATATCTTTTGCCATATAAAACAATGATTGGCCATTCCCAAAAAATGCCCCTATAAATTTTTATGGGATTGTATCGTATCTTTTTATGACATTGTATCATATACTGCAGGCCGCTTTAGCTCAATTTACTGGGATGAAAACAAAAAAACTATCTCTTCTGAAATGAGAAGCAGCTTATGAAGCAAACTTTTACTGCAGCAAATGTACCAGAAACACCAACAACAACACAACAAAATAATAGTATAAACCTGACTGGAAAGGGAGAGCATTTACTGGGCAGATTAGATGATGTTGGCTTTTTTTGTGAATCTTCTGTTTATGAGGCATTAACACCAATACACATTACTGTATTATGTCTGTTTTCCATTTGTCTGCCCCACACATACAGGCACACTTGCTCTTTCTTTTAGAATTTACTTTCTTTTGTTGCAAATGTTGATTCTCATACGTAAATATAAAACTGACATTTTCCTAAAATAATGGTCAACCTGGTCAAAATCCCAAGTCGTTAAATACTGATGTTTTGATGATCGTCGTCCTATTCAGACATAGAAGGTACCCATCTGTATGAAATTAACTGGGCTTTCATGTTACTCCAATGTAAAAGTAAATGCTCTATCCAACATAGTTCCAAGATGGGCGGAGGAGGAGGTCAGGGCTGCATGGTGGATTGCACACCAGACCTTGACCCAGGAGACCTGAATTTGCATCCTGTGTGAAACTGAATGTCAGGGATTTTTTTCCTCAAGCTAACAAATTTGCTTTTGTGCCTAAATGTGACCAAACTTGCACGTTGCACACAGATGTTAAACCTGTATGAGACATCCAGTAGTATTCCACCTGGGATGAGAACATGTTGTGAAGGAACGCTCATATAAACATCCATAAATCTCATACACTGCTTTATTCATGTTTTGTTTATATTGTCCACTTTTATTGTATATTCCAAACCTGGCATAAAGACTTTATTTAAATAATCCTAAGTGGAATTTGTGGATCACTACCAGGATCATGTTTAAATAACAATAAAGCAATAGAAGGCACCTATGTGGTTCCCAGATGTAGAACTTTGAAAATATTTCAGAAAAAAAAAAGACGATGAAAAAACAAGACTGCCTGTTGCATTCATGGTAGTTCGGTAATATCTACCTGTATGTTTTTTTGTATGGATCATTGTGATGACAGCTAAAACAGTGCAACATTATGCATGGGCAACATAATGTAGAATATTTAACATGTTGTGTCGTCATATTTGGTGGTATTTCTTATAGAACTACATGTCCCAGACTACAATACATTTCCTGTAAAGAAAGCTCTCCATCTGGATTAACCAAACTGTGACTGTGTCACGATTTGCGAAGTGTTGCGTTAAAAGAGGATGGAAGCGCTGATTGTGATTGGTCATGATTGTTACAGCCTCCAACACACCCTTCTATAAAATCTGATAATCTGATCCCACTCTGGATTTCAGTGCACCACCAAAAACTCTTGGCATACACCCCCTGACCTATTGGTTGTTGGTGCATGTTGATGTTTCAGGTGGTTTCTGTTTTGCAGCTGATATTACTTATGACATTTTTGGTTGTTGTGAAACCAAAATGTCATTAGTACTAAGTGAATATTCTGAGGAAAGGTGAGGGAGGAGGAGAGACATGGAAGAGGGAGAGGATGATGAGTGAATTCTGAGAAACAGGGAGGGAAGCATAGAGCGCAGAGGGAGTGAGAGGGAAGGAATTTTTGTTGTAACACTGTTATTGCTTAACAGCGGTCAAACCGCATCTTGTGAAAGATCTCCTCCACTGAAGTATTAAGGCATCCATACATTTTCTCCCATTGTGAGGCTGACATGGCTTTTGCAGAATAACAGGATATTTATCACATTAAAGTGCCTAAAATGGCAAATATTCCATCTCCTTCATTAAAAATTCCAGAGCATACAAATGTGCTTTTTTTTCATTTCACAAGTTTAATTGTTTATTGACACAATGTGTTTTCTACATCACTGTCTGTCTTCAGTGTATGTGGACTGGAGGGAAATTTGTTTATGCCGCATAGTGGACTCTTTTTCACCTATACTCAAAGAGTAGAGGGAAAGAGGGAAAGAGACCCACGCTCTGCTGACTGAGCTAGTCGAGCCTCAACATTCAACAACATTGAGACCAGCTATGTTGTATGGCTTGGAGACAGGAGGCGGAGCTAAAAGTGGCAGAGTTGAAGATGCTGCGATTTTAAATTGGGAGTCACGAGGATGGACAGGATTAGGAACAATCAAATTAAAGAGACACTGGAGGTAGGATGGTTGGGAGACAGTGAGATGGTTTGGTGCAGAGAAGGGATGAGGGGTATATCTGCAGAAGGACGCTGAAGATGGAGCTGCCAGGCAAGAGGAGAAGAGGGAAGGCCAAAGAGGAGGTTTCTGGATGTGGTGAGGGAGGACATTAAGGTGGTTGGTGTGACAGAGGAAGATGAGGGGGACAGGGTGAGATGGAGACGGATGAGCTGCTGTGGAGACCGCTAACAGGAAAAGCTGAAAGAAAAAGAAGAAGAGGACGAAAACGTGGGTGCTGGTGAGAAAAAAAGTTTTGACTGAACTTTTTTTTAACTGGTCCCCAGGCTGTCCGGCGGAGCCACAAATCATTTTCCAAAGTGTAAAGGATTCATTTTCTTTTTGATTTCTATGTAAATTTTTAAAAATTGCTTTATGTTGGTTTTTCATTTTGTGTAGGTGCCTTATATGCACTTTGAATGTGAGTGGTAAATTCTACAGCAATCACCCATGATATTTTGATTATGTAGAAATTACTAGGACATATTTTGCATTGCACCCTGTGGGGGTTCTGATGGTAAATGTAAAAAAAAAAAGAAAGGACAGCAGTAGGACTTTTTCCATCAGTTTTTATTTCTATTCTGAAAGAAATATTACTTCACATTTCTGAATTTGTGAATAAAATGAAATTGTAACAGAACTGAATTTCAAAATAAACATAAATCACAATATTGAAAGACAAAAGGCAAACATATCTTCAAAAGGTGGCTCAGGTAGAGTTCAAGCTATGAGCTTTGTAAGGTCCTGACATGACTGAAAACTTCACTAAGCCTGGGCAGGAAAACATTTTACTTGCCTGCACTTTTGAACCACTTATGTAGGGTTACATTTTCCTTTGATTGTGAGGGTCTCTTTTTACAATTGTTGCCTATTTCTTGACCTGATGAGGGCTTTCCAGCTGAGGGCAGTGAGGATGACCTGAGAGAACTGGGACCTGATGAGGGCAGTGAGGATGACTTGGGACCTGATGAGGGCCTTCCTGCAGGCGAGGCTAGGATAGATCTGGAGGTTTCAGGTGTAGGATCAGATGTGGAAGTATCAGACCTTGAAGATGGACCCAGCCACACCTTCACATTCTCTGACCTTTCCTCAAGCCATTTTACTGCCTCTGTTAGGCCGACCCTTTTATTTTCTTCATCTCTTCGTCTTTTCTTTTCAAGAAAGCTAATGTAGGTGCTGTATGAGGTCTGGCAGTTGCGCCTCATTTCAGGTGTGACCTGCATCTCTAGACTTGTCTGGCCTTTAGCTCTTAGATTACATTTGATCATTGACATAGCTGTATAGTTCTCCACTGTCGTAGCTGGTCTGTCCTTTTCGATGATATCATCCATAATGTTAAATGAACCCTCCACTAGAGGCCTGGAAATAATGCTCAGCAGGGCCTTCACCAATTTTGACAAGACTGGATATCTGGGTTGATTTTCTTCCTTCAGATAGAAAATCTTTGCCCAACAGTCACAGTAAATTCTTGTATCTGCCTCCTGTTGGTATGTTGTCAGCATGGCAGCTACATCTGTGTCGACACAATACTCTCTTAGCTCTCGAGATAGTTTCCCTCTCTCTTGCTCATCGACTACATTTGGAAGAGCCTCTCCCAGACCCTCAATTTCTCTGATCATTGCTGGTGACTTCTGCATTGCAGGATCAAGCATGGACAAGTGCACCAGATTCTGGTTCCTGAGGGAAAGTTTCTCTACAAGGTACTTATAGCCATCCCTTACATTGGTAAATAATTTGTTTAGCCAGTGATGGTGTTCAGTGTCATTTGCTATCTTTCGTATAAATGTCTGAGGAATAGCTGCTTACTGCCCACCTGTAGATTTTTGTAATCAAGGTCCAGCCTCAGCAGCTCAGACACACGGAATTCAGGAATCTCATCAGCTCTAACAAAGAAAGCAATGAACTTTCTTGTAAGGTCAAACATCTTTTTGTGGAGAGTGTGTACAGTTGGTTTCTCGCCCTGGTAGAGTTTGACATATGCGCACAACTCTGGAAGCAGTCCTTGGTACAGCTTTATGTGGGCTTGAAACTTTGTGGCATTGTTGATCACAGCCACAATAATCCTGTCCTTCCTGGCCCTGTTTGTGTCTGACCTTAACTGTCTCTTCACAGTCTCCTATAGTCTTGCCTGGACTTCACCACTGATCTGTCTAGATTCCATTATACTCTTCAAGCGAGGGCTGAAAATATGGCAGACTGACAATGCTTATCAGTCTGTGTATCACAAAATAGTTTAAGCTTAAGACTTTGAAGGAAAGGTTTTTCAATACTTTTCACATTGTTTCCAATCCTTAAAGATCCCCTCCAGACATGTGTTAAGATTGTTAAAAGATTGATAAAAGATTTGAGATAGTTAAAATCTATTAATGTGCAAATATTTTTTAATATCAAAAAGTTTAACTGCTGGACACAAGATGTCTCCTAACGTAATGATCAAATTTCCCCTGTGGGGATTAATTAAGTCTCTATCCATCTATCTATCTATCTATCTATCTATCTATCAGGATCAGCATGACTTTTTCCAGCTGTTTCTGCTACAGAAGCTCTCTCACACACTTCAATAAACCTTGGGCGCCCATGATCCTTTCGCCGGTTCACCGTTTTTTTCCCAATTTTTTTTCTATTTCCAACTCATTTACTTCAGGAAAAAAAAATTTCACTTTCTGCCTAATCTATCCCACCCACTGAAGGCTGCCATGATGACCAGGTTATTAATTCCATTCACTTGTATTGTCGGTGGTACGTGCGGGGGTGTGTGTGTGTCGGGGTGCCTGGCACATTAATGGGAAACCCATTTTTTCAGAGCACCCTCACTGAAGGGTCGAGCAGCCCAGAGCACTCCCGAAAAGTTGTTGTCAACTGGATTAAAACTTTCTCCACTGCCTCTCTGTTCTGATATTAGCTCAACGCGTATGTGGGAGAGCTACTGTTACAGTAATTTAGCCCAGAGCCACTCATAACCAGATTACAATACCCGTCCCTACAGAAAAATATATTCACATTCAACAAACTTGCCATACCTCTTATTATTTTTAACAAGATTGATGTTTAAATTACACACTAGGCTTGGTCAAGCATCTTCTTCCCTCGCCGATCAATCGTGTACAAAGCGGGAGGTGGAAACACAGTGCCAGTCAACTGAAATTGACCAATCACAAGTCACGCAGGCACACACGATACAGGAGAACTCCACGGGCATCTCATTTCTGCCGGTACTTTTTTCTTTATTAATTTGAAACAATAAATAGACGGATGACGGAACAAATCAATTTTGACGGAAATCTGTCTGTAGATGGAAGTCTGCTATCCATTAGGAAAGGAGGGGGCATTTAGACATTTAGCAATGAATGTGAAAGCAGCCTTATAACCTCAGTCTCTGAACTGCAGGAACAAGAAGAAAGGCACATTTTGACTCGTTGAAATAGAGAAATCTTGAATGCAGCCCACAAAAAAAAGTCTGAACAGCCAGACAAGTGGATCAGAGAATTGAGAAACAGAAAGGAGTGATTTTGTTTTATTGCAGTTGGCCAAACATCTCTTTGCAGTCCATCTGTTTCCGTTGTTGATTTTCCTGAAATTGAGAAATCCTGAGCATCCGTCCTTGTCTAGTGAAGTTTAATGCAAACAGAAGAGAGGCGAGCAGAGGAAAGAGAGCAGGAAAGAAAGCAGGAGTGTTTACTTTGACCAATTAGCATGTCGGAGATTTAAAGCTCACTTCTATCCACTGCTGACTTTGTGGTGTGAGAAAACTTTTGAGCAGCGTCTCCCCTTGGACAACAAATCTTAATGCCATGAGTGTCTTTCAGAAATCTCCAAACTCCAAAAGGTCAACTGGTTTATTTTTGCCTTTGATGCAGATATATTTTATGACATTTTGCAGAGCTATGTCCATGTTTTGATTCAGTTTCAGGGTCGGGGAGGGAAATGTTTTCTACGATGCATCAGGGTCAAAGTCACCCATGATTACATCAGGAAAGGAGGGAGACAACAAGAAGGACAAAAAAAAACAGAAAAGTTGTTCAAGTGGAACTGAAATGTATATGGTTTGAATATAAAACATAAAATTTAGATTTTGGTGGCCGAAGGTCAATGTCACATATTTTATGCCATAGTCCTATAATTCATACACTAATTATGACAAAGTTTCACGCAAATGTCTGATAGGATGAACAGATTTTATGCCCAAAACACTGAAGATTAACTTCACCTTTAAACTGCTTTGACTGTGTTGATCTTGTCATCATAGTGATAACTTCCATTTTGCTATGAATATTATTATATTATAATAATAATATTGTGTTTAATTAACCCTCTGAGGTCTGAGGTCCGGCCAGCATGAACCCCCGCCCTGTCATGGTTCAGTCTTGAGGTTGCCATTCCCTGTTTTATTTTGAAAGTATTTTCCCTGCCATGTGCTTTTGCTTTGCATTTCCTGTGTTTTCTTATGATCTGTTTTACCCTTTTGGCTCCTCTGTCTGTGTTTTAGCCATCTGTGTTTTTTTGCTCTGCCATGTCCTGTTTTGCCCTTCCTTGACCTGCTGTCCTGTTTTGCCCCATGTATGTTTTGTCCTTGGTTTTGTATTTTGCATTTTGTATTTGGTTTTTTTCATTATTAAATCCCTGAATTGCTACATTGTCTCTGGCTGTTGTCTGTAATTGGGTCCTGTATTTGTACCACACCTAACGGCAACAAACTGACAGGGAGGCAGAACCAAACAGACTTAAATACACAGAGTAATGAGACAATGACACACAGGTGGATCAGGGAGGAGGAGAGAATCAGAGACAGGTGGAAACACTCAGACAATCACAGAGGAGGGAAAGTGAAGGGAAGGAAAACCTTAAAGGGGAAAACATGAGGAGGATAAACTAATCATAAGACAGAGCAAACAAACACGGGGAAAGGGAGCAAACTGGAACGGAATGTTAAACATTATTTAATGAGGTATATAATGGGTTGGTTAGGGTTAGGGTTCATGTCGGCGTGCCCTTGGATCAGAGAGGGTTAAATTCCTTCAAAATCTTGATTCTGGCAAAATGGATTAAAAAAAACAAACTTCAACTTGACAGTTGTGCAGAGAAGGGATGAGCAAGGATTTGGCTGAAATGAGTTTCCAGTAGAGAAAATGTATTTTCCACGAGTATCATCCCAAAAAAATGTGTCAATATCTGTACTCATGATTAAGAAAAATCCTCATTCGGTATCTGACTTTATTCATTCAAGTTTAGAAAAACTCGCTCTGTAAGCAGTTCTCTTATTCTTCTAAACAAAAGTGTTTATGTGAAGCTTAAGTAAGATGTGGACTGTGAAAAGCTTTCTAAAACAAATAGAGCAACTTCTGATCAACCAATCAATTCCAGGTTTAAACTGAAAATGTCAGGTTCATCCCACCCAGTTTTGGGTTGAGCATCACTCACTTCCATTCTCACCCACTCCCATTACAGATACAGATAATTTAGTTGATTGAACAGACACATGTGGATCTATACATTCCTAGCACAGAGGCAAACAACTGCACAGCGGCAATCTTAATTTTCCTCATGAAAATGGATAAACAGAATGAAAAACATCAAGTTCACCGACCCTTCCACTCATTTGCTGCAAAGAAAATCAACTATATCTACTCCAGAACCATCATCACAATATCAATGAGGTGACATCTTTTGGAATGGTGTTCGTCCCTCCAGTAAAAAAATAGGGTCTATGGGAAACAGTGTTTTTGTGTAAGACCCCACAGAATGACAGATGGGAAAGAACATCTATCTTAAAATCTGATCAGTTCTCATTGGAACACTGATAGCATTCCAGTGGCACAAATGTTGAACACAGCTTGTTGTTGTCGATGGACAGAGCAAGGCAAGGCGAGCCTTGACCCCTGAACTCACGGTGTGATAACCGACACATCACATGTCCTCCTTCAAGAGGGGGTGGACCTTGAGAGCAGCCCAGCATTTTGTAATGAACCTATCTGAGGAATGATGGGAGTGTGGCCAGAGACAGAAGAGTTTTTACTCATCACATTCCACATCTGGTGGAGAACGAAAACCCAGGAAACAGGGTTTTAGTGATATGCAGGCCAAAAGACATCAAAGCTTCTAGCAAACATTTAAGAAAATGAGTAAAACATCTGGTAGACATGAGAAATATTTACCATGGCATTTAAAACTGTGTTTCTGTGTGTGGATCAATTCCGCTTCACACTGACATATATCATTAATCTTGACATCAGTTGGAAATCTATTTTAGTGCTTGCTGTTATCATTTTAACTGGACTATATCCCGTAAATGCTGACACTTTTATGTTGAATCTGGGACAGGAGCAGTCCAACTACATATATGTTGAATCAAACTCAGATGCAGTAGAATATAATCCCCCAAACGTCAATTTAACACCACTTTTAGAAGGTGTGTCTACTTCTATGTTGTTGCAATTGATGTGATGCTTCATGATGATCCCTGACAGGAGGGCTTTACTTACTGTTTTTTTTTAATTCACCATCTTATTGGCCATGACATTTACACTGTGATGGTTCTCCTTCTCTCCATGTAAAAGCCACTGTAAGGCTCCTCTGAGATTAATAACAGTGGACAACATGCTTAATGACTATTAGCCTAATGGATGTGTTTCAGGCTAAAACACATCCAACGACCGTGGCTCTGCAGGGAAAACTTTTCGCAGCTATACAGATAGGCTTCGGGTTGCTGAAATAGGCTTGGTTAGGAGGACTCTGGGAGAGGTAATGGGTGGTGAGGTAATTTCAACAGACACAGACACGGGATTGGTGCCATTATTTGCGAGGGAGAGTTAGAGAGGCAGAGAAAGAGAGAGGGAGAGGGACATCCAGAGACAGACAGTCAGAGACAGAGGGTGATTAGGGTTAGACGTGGTGCCACAGCCAGGCTGGATCTATAAAAATAGCCTCTTAACATGATGTATGAGGTACACACAAAAAACAAACTCACAGTGCTGGTGATGGCAGCTTTGTGTTGCCAGTAAGACAGGAAAAAGTAGTGCAAGTAGTGTTATCTGTCTCGTGACTGAGCTATCAGCAACCATTGGTCTTATATTGGAGTTGCATGCATTTATTTTACAATCACGAGTGCTACTTTTTTTAGACCGTTCTAACACACTTCAATTTTGCCGTGGCGAGCTGCATGGTGTTTTCAGCTGGAATAGCTATTCTTTTCTCTTGGAACACAAATTCTCTTACTGCTGGTAGGTAATTGCTTTTATATAGAGAATTCTCCCCTAAAAAATATATCAGCTAGCTTCTTATTTTCTTGGAAATAGTTTCAAACCAGACTTAAATCATCCCCTTTGTGCTGCCGTGGGGGCTGACTTGAGCTGTGTAGCCTTGGTAATGCTATGCTTATTATCAATGGAAGGAGGAAGCTAGTTTCATCTGATACCATATATGGTATATGGGAAGTGATTGGATCTAGTGTTTTATTGCATCAAAGTTCAACTGCCCTCTTTATTTAGACGGCTTTTAGACTTTGACTGCTGTTTTGCAAACATTACGATATCATATTATAGGAACATTGGGGAAAAAAAACACCACAGCAGCATTTAATTAAATGAAGCTCGAGCATAAGTTCAGTCAGGAAGACTAAACCTTTGCACACTTGAGCTGTACTTCATTTCTCATGCTATTCTGTCAAAAATGGTCGAAAAAGGTTTATAGACCATGGTGCTTATTCTGGCTACACTTAGCTGAGTTAAGTCCTGCAGAGAGTGTTCCCTGTACATGCTGCATGGTGGGCAGCAAAATGGGCAGTTCACCTGGTGTTTGCACTTTTCTTTTCATTGTGATGTAGGACAATGGGCCATGCTTTTCCATTGTGTGCAATGATTGCATCACCATGTACTGCATGAGGAGAGTGCTTACATGAAACAGATTCCGAAATAGCATAAGCAATTAAGTCAATTCAGTTTTTTGTTTTTTTCTGCGCTGAGGCAGCAGCAGCATTTTTGTGCCCATCCATTCACTTGTTTGTACATGGTGACATATACGGCTTTCCTGATTTTTAATATGAAACCTAAAATCCAAACAATAAATAAACAAAACCATCTGTGGTAAACTTCTAATTAATTTGATTTAACTTTACACCCATTCTCTCGTCTTCTGTCTTCATCACAAGTGAAACGCCCACTTATGTGTAATGATGTGAGTGCAGATATCCCAACATCAATTGATAATGATGATCACTGGTAACACTCCAGCCATTACATCATTGCTTTCACATTTCCTGTATCGGTAAGAGAGAGCCGAACAATCACAAATGGAGTTCTGTTCTTAGAGCTGACTCAGATTACTATTCAGGAAGTGATGGTTACTGAGTGTCACGGCTTTTCTCCTGCTGTGTTTTCACTTCATTTTACTCCTGCAAGTGATACGTCCACTTTTGTACATTCCACTCACAAACCTTTGAGGAAATGGAGACAGACACGGCTGCCTATGACATCCAAAATAGATTGTACTGTGTGTGTATGCATGTTTGATCAGTAACAGAGGTGAGAATGGCCTGGGAATGGAAGGGGAGAAATTACTTTGACAACAGAGAGTGAGGAAAACAAAAAATATAAAGAAAGTATGATTACCAAAGTAAAGATGAGAGGTGAACTAAGGTTCTCAAGCCTATCAAGGTTTGATTAAGAATTCCGTTTGACTCAGGTAGGATCAAAAGTTTGTTTATTCTCTCTTCAGCAGAAACCGCCTCAGAAAGAATAAACAAACCGTAGACTGGCTATCGTGGAGCGCAGTGACCTTTAAATCTAAGTGTTGCAGAATGGTGTTTTATGCCATTGAGACAAATGATAACTTTGTCCTCCTAAATTTGCTATTAAAGACGGTCGGTCATGGTAGCAGCAGGCTAAGCGGCGTACTCCTGATGTTCCTTCCCAGCTCATCTTGAGGGATCCTGGGGCATTCCCAGGCCAGATAAGATATGTAATCCCTCCTGCGAGTTTGGGGTCTAGCCTTGGTGGTATCCTAACCAGATGCCTTAAACACTTCAACTGGCTCCTTTCAAGCAGCGGCTCCACATCGAGCTCCCTCTGGAAACGAGCAGCCGAAATGAGCTTCCTCTGTCGGGCTCTGCATCAGAGGTAGGCCGAGGGCTGAGGGAGCTCATTAAAGACGCCGTCTTTTAAAACTGTCCGGAGAGACGAGACAACTAAAAAGGTGGAGAGCATAATCGTTTCCAATGTACTAACGCACACTTTCTGCTAATATGGTGACAACTCTATTTATGTCTACTGCAAAAATGAAGGTCCAAAAAGGCTGTTTTCTCAGATTTTCTTCAGGTAAGCAGACTTCAGGAACATAATAGCAGATTATATGATTACAGCTAGTGAATTAATTCTGTGATTCCTGCCAAGCAATTAGTAAAGAGCCTGATACTTGGAAGGAAAAAAAAAGACTGCAAAACAGATTATATCTAATTTCAAAGTATTTTTGTGTGTATAAAGATGTACTAATTTATAGTTTGTTTGTTTTTTCCAAACACACCATTAACCAGCATTGCAGTAATAAGCAACAGAACGTGTGTTTCATTACGTCTTGCAATACTGATGTAAAAACTTTGAAGCCACAAGCTCTCAGAAGTGACCCACTGTACTCAATGGACAATACAACAATACGAGTACAATGTGGGGTTTGTAAATTTAATAATGAAATAGCTAATCAGATTATGTATTCATGTCAGCTGTAATCTTTTAATCCCTAAGCCAGATAAAAGACACTAAAGTATGATGAAGCTGATACCGAATCCCTCCTGTTGTGTTATCATCAGATAAAAGTGAACAATAAACGAAAAACAGACCTGCCCTGTATCTCTCTCTCTCTCTCTCTCTCTCTCTCTCTCTCTCTCTCTCTCTCTCTGTGTGTGTCTGTGTGTGCCACAAGAGACCACTGCACACTAAAGAGCCTCACAAATATTTTTTTCTCAAAAATACTCCCAACAGTTTAAACCACGAAAATAAAATTAAAAAATGGCTAATGGAATAATAAATGAGCAGAAATAGCAACATTACAACAATAAGGCAGCACAGCTAAGCTATTATTCATACTGTCTTTAAAAAAATTCATATGTTTTATTGTAATGTAAGACATTAATAAATTAAAGATTGCAATGAAATGGATTATATTTACATGTTACAGTGATAATTAGATTCATTCATAATTTTTTTTTTGATACCTTTATTAGTCCCACAGGGGGAAATTCTTTCTCTGCATTTGACCCATCCCTGAGGAGCAGTGGGCTGCCACTATATTGCGGTCCCCGGGGAGGAAATTGGGGTTCAGTATCTTTGCTCAAGGATACTTGACTTGTAGCCTTGCAGGGGCTGGGGATCAAACCACCGACCTTTCCATCCGTGAACGACCGCTTTACCTCCTGAGCCACAGCCACCCATATTTACTAAATACATTCATTCATATGTATTAAAGATATAATAAAGAACAGACCAGGCCTTCTATATAATTGTTTTTTTTTGTTGTGTTTTCAAAAGATCCTAAATCCTAAATGAAGGTAAAGGTGGGTTTCTTTTGTTCTCCTGTAGCTATAATTTCCAGAGGAGAGGCAGAGACTGAGGATGGAAGTCGCTGAATACAACTAAACATAGCATGAATAAGACTTTAAAGCATTACCATGTTCAGGGACATTCCTGCTCGACTCAAGTCAGAAAGATTCTCATGGCAATAGTGGTTGTTTTCCAACAAAAACAAGAACTCCCACCCTCCCTCCTCGTCCTCTTTTGTAAGTAGAAGCAGATTGCATACCCTGTCTTTTATATAAGCCATGAAACAATGTTGGGTGAAGGAAAAGAATAACAAGGCGGTGGTGGCCAGCCTCAGGTCAGTTGCCTGGACCAGCAGGAGAAATAATGACTTGGAGCACTTGTCTCTCATTCATTACCTCTGCTTCTAGGTGTGAATATATAACTGTGAATGTGATCAAAGAGTTCCTGAAAACAGAAAAAAAAGAAAGAAAGCATGCTCACTCCCTCTGAAGATGATAGAAATGCAAGGGTTCAGAAAACTGCAAAACACACCGAATCAGGAGAGGTTTTGACCAGAATGTTTGAGTGAACTTTCCTGTTGTCCATGATATCTAAACCTGAATTTGATTGTGTTAAAATACTGAAGGTGCTGTAGCTATCTTGGTGCATGTTGGTACTCTTGTAGAACATCTTCTGTTGACATTATACCTCATACAAGAGTACCTCTTAAATTATAGCTCAGGAGCCAAAGGTAGGAATGTGGAAATATAGTACGTCAAGTGCTCCTGTGTCCCAAGATCAATCGCAAAACTCGGTCAGCACCCTCACATATAGAGAGTTCCATTATGAACTATATTATCTGGCAGTAATTGATTGTTTGACTGTGAGAGCCATTAAGCAAGGGCACTTTTTTCTACTCTTAAATTAAATGGTTTGATCACTCCTGCATTGTTCTGTCCTGATTTGAGCACCGATGGAAGAGACTAAATTCCCCCCCCCCCCTACAAAGTTAAACCCAGTGGAATAAAATAAAGAGACAGGACAGTTGGGAAAGGACTGAAGCATTTTAAAACAATAACACCTGTCAGACAGCAATTCATAAGATGTTCCCTACAAAATGAGATACCAAATGTTCAGCTTTTGACAAGTGACACTTACTTTCATAAAATGTTATTGGGTTGGAAATAAAACTCTCAATGGAATATTGGGTTATTGAATGACTGACAACTCTTATCGATGAAAAAAACAACTTTAGGGGTTTCGGGTGTGTTTTCTAGTAAACTGCAACCATAGGGAGTTTATGTCTTAAAAAAAGGACTGTTTTTACAGGATTAGTGGATTTGTTTTTGTCTCCCCACAACAAGATCAATAATAATAATAATAATAATAATATGTACTTGTATCTATAAATGTGGGACTACCAGTGCCAGACTTTACCAGATCTTAATAGTTATGTGGTTAACGTCATATTCACAGTTTGGTTTGGTTAAGGCACCAAAACTACTCGGTTGGGTTTAGGTCATGGTTTGGTTTGAAATATACAGAAATAAAGGCCTGTCTCTAATACAAACCTGCTTTATATAAAGGACCGGTACCTTCAGCTGTCGGGGTAAATATAGGCCCTTGAGGAAATACGACAAGTTAAACACAACTCATAATAAGAAAAGCACTACACATGTAAATAAAGGTCTGCCCCTATTATAAACCTGCTTTATGTAAAGGCCTGGTACCTTCTGCTGTTGAGGTAAATATAAGCCCATTGCAAGGACAAAATGCACATTACATTACAAACATTACACACACAGCTTATAATGACAAAAGAACTAAGCGTGTCAATAAAGGTCTGCCTATTTAAATGCATTTGAGAGAAACATTCCTCCTTTTCTCTGGAACAGTTTCCCAGCTGCTGTCAGAGAAGCTCCATGCAAATAACCTTATAGTTTATAAGATGCAGTGTTGCTACAGTTTATAGGCTGCGCTGAATGGAGCTTACATTAGCATGAATCAGTTGGTGAGCCTCTATCTTTTCACGCCACTTATCCCTCCCACTATACTATATTAGTTGGGCTTTTTCTAGATTAGTATTAGCACTTATTTTATGGATTATAAATCAGTGGTTTTATTTAGCTCATATTTTAGGGGATTTTAAAGTAGATTTAGGCTCTCTGGCTTTTGTTTGTCCCATCCGCCCACCCCATCCTCCTTGTGGACCCTTCATCCCTTGCTCCCATCATAATTACTATGTCCACTACAGATTTCACCAAACAATGACCTTTTTTCCCCCTCTCTCATAGCTACAGAATTCTTCCCAGTATCCAAAAACCTGTAGACCATACACATGCATTAAACAGTTCCATTGCATTGTTCCAAATCACACACCATATGGCTGGTTATGTATGTCAGAGGCCATTTTTAAACCAGAGCCATCTATTCACTCACATTGTAAAGGGTAATTAATTTGCCAGAAATTCACCCCAAACATCACTGTTACTCATCTACGGAGCATCTGTGACATTTGAGCCAAAGTGCCTGCTCACAGCCAAAGGATGCAAAATGACTTTTCACCCTGATGCCATCTGGCAAAACATACTGAAGAATCCATAGCATGCCATAGCAACAGACAATAGAGATATGATTATTTATTAGTTTATATAACATGAGTTTTTTTATGCCTAGTGTAGGGACCTACGTATACCTCCAGTTTAGTTGTACATCTTTTGATGTATAATAGACATCATCTAAACCAATGGGAGTTGCTGTGCAACAAGGCGTGGTAAATGATGACTTTTTTTCTTAGTATCCCGCTCCCCATAATTCACTAGATGATTAAGTAAGATTAAGTAAGACTTTTAATTTCATAAAAAGTCATGAACTGAGAGAAGTAGGGGTCTTATTTTAACAGAGTTACATGCATTTACCCCCCTCACAAAATTACCCCCTTTGTGGTCCCAATGTTACCAACAAAAGGAGTGTGAACACTGAAAGGCTGTCATGACACATTGGCACCCTTTTAAGAAATTCAAATGAGTCAAAACAAGATTGGATTAGAGGATCAGATCATCTGTGTTTACTTTGCAGAGCTCATCTGACCTTGGTATCTCTGTTTCAACATAAAAATAGGTTTGCTGCTCATCGAGCTGTCAGAATATTTCAGGACATGGGGAAAGAGGGAAAAGCAGTCATTTTAGGTAAACTGTAGAAAAAAAACACCATGTAAAAAAACCCCAATGAAGGCTGACCTTGAGCAATCTGGAGTGATGATGTCAATCTGTCAAAGTCCAAGGAGGATGCTTCTGAGGAAATGTGGATGGATGAACGCAAAATAAAACTCTTTGGCAATGCAGGCCAGCGATGCATTTACAAGGCAACAAAATCAAGATTGTAAGGAAAAGAACAGCCTAGCCTCCAGACATGAAGGGCTGCTTTGCTGCCTCCAGCATCATGAATGTCTTTGGAGGGACCTGAAATTGGCAAAAAGGAATCCTGCAAACATGCTGGAACTGAACAGTGGGAGTGTGGGAGAAAATACTGATGCAGTAATCTTATAGATGGCTACAGGAAATGTTTCAAAGCCTCCACTGTCTCATAATGCTGTCCAGATCATACCTTACATTACTTCTTCAAAAGTTTTCCTTTGTTTAATAACTATAATATAACTATAGTATAGTTTACACAAGTTACAGAAAAAACCCAGGGGTGTCAGTGATGTTGCCGAAACACTACTTCACTGACCATTATATCCCAGTGAGCAAACCATTGTCCAGGCATCGAACCGGCGATCTTCTGCTCCACACGCCAGAGCGCAGGAGCAGAACCCCGAGTGCACTTGAACATACGTGGTGCGCACTGGTCTCTGTCGAAGCGGAAGGACGAAGGAAGGATATAGAAGAATGCACACTATTCAGTGTAATTGCACATCCCCCTCTGTGGGAGGACACAGACATCCAGAAGATGTCCCAGATGTTCGAACATCACATATTTTTTGACATGATCTGGACACTAGTTCTCTCTCTGGGATAGTTCTTATAGGAGAAGAGAAAGAACAGTGAAACAATATGTTTAAATTTAGAGAGAAACACACCTTGTATCACAAGTTGCTCGGGAGAATGTGCCGTGCAGCCTTTGAAAATTTGCTCACTTGAATTCATGACGTGATGATGAAGCCGTCAGAGTTTTTCTGGGCGAATATTCTCACCATCCTGTGCTTTGTTCGCTCAGCTTCTCTTCTTCTGAGAGTTTTTGGTTTGTCAGGGAAAAGAAAAAAAGCAGAAACAATTAGCAAGTAGCTTTATCTCTTCTTCCCTTTTTTTTCTTTTCTTCTTCCCCTTCTGTCTACCCCTTTTAATGACTCACCACTCTTTATTTATCTCCCTCTTCACCCAAACTTCTCGCCATCTCTCATCTGCCATTATTTTCAACTTTTTTATTGACTCATAAAACCAAAGGGTGACAACCTCACTACAGGCTGGTGAGCGCCACTGGCACAGGCCATGATTTTTATTTTCATTTTTCAGCTTATGTCACTCGATTAATTAACCAGAAGGAGAAGCCTTTTGGTCAGCGTGGCTGAAATACTGCCAGTGAATAACACTGCAAAGTGGGCCAGGCACGTTTAAGATTTATGGACTTGTGGACCTTAATTATTCAACAGAAAATGTCGTGCTAAATGTCATGTAACAATATTTAATGAATGTATAACATTTGCAGTAGCAGGGTGGAGAGGACGTAAGAGAGGCCATTTAAAAGAGGAAAGGTCTCAAGTTCGATCCCCATAACATTAAGTCTTCTGTATGGAAATTGTGCTTTTCACTGCTCACTCATGCTGAGCTACATGGTTTAAAAGCGTAACATGTTACCACTATGAAGATTTCATCACAGCCTAGCTTCCTTCAAGATTAAATTATTAGGATTTCTTAATTGTTACAACTGTGAGGTGAATGTTACAAACTTAGAATTTACATTTTGGCAAGGTGATGGCCTCTTTATTCTGGAAGGCAAAGCGTACCGATAGTGGACTAAATGGAAAGGGGTCCAACTATTACATGAAATACTATGACAGAGGTTTAGCTGGTAGCGTGTTATAGCCAGGTGTTGTTTCTGGATCAGGTTACGTTAGCTTCCCATGCTACTGTTCTACATACTGACTTCTATGAAATGAACACTTATGCAAACCTTGACTGTCACACAAAGTGTGTGAGCACACAGCTCAAGTCAAGTCTAGAGAGCTTTATTGTCATTTCAACCATGTACAAGTACAGCATGAGATGAGACGACATTTCTCCAGGACCATGCTGCTACAAATTGACATGGGACTACATAAAGTGCACATTTTAAGACAATATGTGCAAAACATAGCACTGCATAAAGTACACATTTTAAGACAATATGTGCAAAACATAGCACTGCATAAAGTACACATTTTAAGAATATGTGCAAAACATAGCACTGCATAAAGTACACATTTTAAGAATATGTGCAAAACATAGCACTGCATAAAGTACACATTGTAAGACAATGTGTGCAAAACATAGCACTACAAAAAGTGCACATTTTAAGACCATGTGTGCAAAACATAGGACTATATGAAGTGCACAGTTTTGTTGTATAAATTATGTTATACAAAGAAATAAAAAGGAAGAGTTGAAGAAAAATACATTGTTGTAAGGAGGGAATATAGGGGACAAATATGTTGAGACAAAATGTTTTTTAGATGCGTTCAGCTAACATTTTGTTTACAATGTAATTTCCTTTTTAATTTTAAGTCCAAACACAAAAGTGTTGCATCCTAAAACACCCACCATCTCTTCATCCTCTTGTTTCGCTCTCAGAGGAGAGTTTGACCACCCAACATGAACAGTCTCTCTTTCCCCCGAGAGCATGAGATCTTCTGTCTAATGAGGTTTACTCATACACTAGAGCTCAACTCAACACATGACTTCACACAGAGCACTCCATATTCACAGGCATTTACCCAGAGTAGCTACAAAGACAGAAAGAAAAAAAAGAAGATGACTCTCCTGGTTAATTGTCCATTGCCCTGGGACTCTGGCTCAACCCACGCCTCATTAGCTAAGAGTTTCAACCTACAGTGACACAGAGAGATGATTGCTGCATTTTATCCCCGATCTGCTGCTTTTTAGAAAGTCATTTAGCTAATTAAATATTAACGGTTGTTGTTTTATCACCCAATGATTACACCCAATGGCTGAAATCCTCAACCTTGTGAAGAAAGAAATCACTGCAGCCAGTGAGGGAAGTGAGCTTCGTCTCAGTGAAATGTAAATGACTTTTTGTGAAGTTTCAGTGGGTCACTGAAGAATGAAATGATGATGTTAATCCCTTGGAGCTATTTTAGATTTTACTTCACTAGAATATATCAGGCAGCACAGTGGAAATACACAATGGGCAATATAATAAAGCTCTAGCGTAGGTTCAGTCAGGAAAACTAAACCCTTGCACACTCAGACTATACTTTATTTCTCATGCTGTTCTGTTATTCACACCTCTCACACATGCTCAATCTTGTTTTCCTGCTATCACGGTTAGCTGAGTTATCATCTGATCTCATCAGCCGGTCACATCTATCCAATAGCACAGCGACACACCTTCATTCCCATTCATCCCAAACACCACCCAGTCTTCAAAGATTCACCAACTTCATCCTTCATCAGGTTAGCCAGAGTCATCAGCCACCACCACCAGTGTCTGGACTCCAAGGGGGAGATACATATCTTGCTGCTGCTCAGGACTGTTGTCCTTCAATGTCAATCTCACTAAAGAGTCTAAGCACCAAAGACTTTCTGACACCAAAGACTTTCTGACACACTAATTATCACATATCATTTGATATAATAATTATCTTATTTACTTCAACCACTGGTCTCTCCTGATTGAACTTAATAATAGTGGCCTCCTTCTTTTGACATGCCTAGTTTGGATTCTGTAAGATGTAAAAGTGTTGAAATCACTGCTGATTTTGCTGCATGTCTTCAAGTTGATTTGATTCAATGTAGGGATACGTACTAAAACCCAGTATTAAATGATCCCTGGGGTTAAATTAAGGGAGTGTAGCAGGGATAAGCTGCAACCTTTCTTTTATCTGTGCTTTGTAACATTTTAGTTTAAAGAGAGATATAGAGGGAGAGAGGCTGCAATGGAGGCCAGGAATAGATGACTTAAAGATTACTTGAGTTACTACCATAGTTATTGTACGTGCAATAACAGCTTTGTGAGCAAAACTTCATCGGCTCCCTGTTAGACAAGTGAATCAATGCAAAATATGTGGAAAGCAGTATTTCATTTTGTCTTTCATCCATCTCCTTATGTTTTATACAAGCACAGTCCTGTAGCTCAATACAGATTGTTATAAAGAAGCTAAAATGAGCTGTTTGTATGAAGACTAAAAAAAAAAAATCACTTAGTTTGTCACATATAAAATTTGGCAAATTCTAGCAGTGGTATGTTTTCTGCAGCAGACACAAGACAGGGAAGATAATGAATGATTGACACCAACTGATTTGTGATGTGTTCCTCGTTCTTTGGACAGTTTTATTTATTATATAAATACTTTTTGATCTATTCTGATTCGGTTTCTTTTTTTAAATAAAATATTATATATAATTTTTTTTTCTTAAAGAAACCAATTTAGTAAGATTCAATTTAGAAATGAAAAAATGTTGATGGTTTGAAATGTGACTTCACACCTATTCACCTGATTTGAAAATCTATTGGTGATAAGTTGATACTCCAAGACTTTCTTAGAGGTTGCCAAGTCATTTCTAGTCAGTATCATTTTCTTTTTTTGGAGATACTGTGTTAATCCCACAGGGGAAATTCTTTCTCTGCATTCGACCCATCCCTGAGGAGCAGTGGGCTGCCACTATATTGCGGTGCCTGGGGAGCAAATTGGGGTTGAGTATCTTGCTCAAGGATACTTCAACTTGTAGGCTTGCAGTGGCTGGGGATTGAACCACTGACCTTTTGTTCTATGAACGACCGCTCTACCTCCTGAGCCACACAGGAGGCTGAATTATTCAAAATGCAGGGTCAAAATGTTTGTATGTCAATGAGGTATATCTGACGAGAAGTGAGCGCTCAGCTCCTTTTGCTCCCTTCAGTGATCATGTCCAAAGGTCAATTGGTCTTGACATTTAGCAAAAAAGAAAGTGCTAACATCCTATTAACTGTGTCTACCCTCGTAGTGGAATACAGCAAACCAAGACATCGTATTTATTCTAAAAGGCTTTTTGAGTAGTACATGCAGCTGGAGATGTCAGACATCAAGAAAACCTTTTCTTCTCTTCCCTTTGATGCAGGGTCAATGTTTTTTGTTTAATCTGGCGGTTATTTCTTCTCTGCATCGTTTTCATCAGTTCAGTACAAACCTTTCACTGTGCATCCGTACTGTTGTGTGTTCAAGTCAAAGCAAAAAGAAAAGCTCTCCGTGTCGTTGCAGAGGACAGGAAGCTGTTTGGTGACTGGAAATGGCACAAGTAAGTCAGAAACACCAAATAATAGGAATAAAATCAGTATAACTAAAGTTTATCGACCTCTAATGTTGTTGTTTCTTTTCATACAGCTTGTACTGTATTCAAGTAAAGACCACAACCCTTAAAAATGAATAATTTTATATTGTTTTGTTCTAATCCTGTGAAAAATAATATTGGTTTTTATTTTTCCACATATTCTCAGAGGTGTTGCTTAATCATGTTAGTTTTGTTGAGGGTTCTAATGATGAATTAGATTGACAACCGGTAAAAGGCCATTTTGGATCATGATTTATGTCAACTTTAAGAGGTGCTCAATGACTGTTGCATCAGTTGCAAACACAGAAAAAAAAGATACAGAAAATATTGCATAAAAATAAACTGAAATATTATTTTTTGCAAAGTGGGCGGGTCGATGTTTGCAGAGTCTGTGTAACATATCTTCTTTGTTTAAAATATTTTCAATAGCGATCTCAATTACAATTTCAATGGAAACCATTTAACTAAAACACAAGAAATAAATGCTGAATGTGAGGAGAAAATGACTTAATAATAGTAAAATTATCATGCAGCAAGATAGTTTTACTTGCCAAAAATCTTAAAATGAGTTGGTTCAGTCTAGAAATAAGTAGGCCAGTAAAGAAAGCAGTAAATAACTATCTCATGTTTCCAGATCTGAGATTATAATAGCTATAAGTTAAATTTATAGTTATTAGTGTTTTGAGACTGCAATTTCATGATACATGTTGTCGTTTCAATATTAATTTCATTTTATTATTACTGTTCTTTTTTCTCAGTACTTTTTTCTCTTCATATTCAAAGTCTGGCTTTTATTATTTCAGAAAGAGAAGAAAAAATATTTCATCCTCGGTTTGGCTAAAAATATCCTTAGCAGCAGGAGAGGAAAAAGAGATACAACGAGAGCAAGAAAAACTCTGTATCCTGGTGCCATTTAAATGACCAGAGCTGGACTTGGCAGCTTAGTATTCAAGTTAAACACAGTCTTGTGCAGCAGAGTGACTCTGAATGGAGACAGGTGACAGATAATGAATGTGGGTGAGAGAGAGAGGACACTTAGATGGGAATGCAGCATCATTTCAGGAGTGAAAAAGGAAGTTGATCTTTGAGCTGCTGCCTGCCTTTAGACACAGACACTTCAGGAGTTGTCAGGCTAAGAGGCTCGTGTTAAATACACCCAATGAGAGAGATGCCGGCGTGAATGGAAAGAGACAAAACATGGAAAAGAAAAACAGCAAGAGGCAAAAGGAGAAGAAGATAAGAGGCAGTCGGGGGATGGATAAAGTATGAATGGCTAAAAGTGTGCAAAGATGTCTCCTCAGTCAGCCACTTGTGGCCTTGTCAGACTAATAATCATGTTAAATACAGCCTCAGAGACAGAGCATTGTGAAGATTGACTGCCATATCTGGGACATCATAAAGAACCATTAAGACTGGCTAATAAAGAAACTTCCCTCAGCACAGAAAATGAAGTCATCGCAGCAGTTAAAGGATGGCCTGAGGCGCGGTTGAGAAAGAGAGGACGGAAAGAGGGTGGCTTAGAAAATGAGGATAATCAGAGGAGATGAAGAATAGAAAACAGTGACCGAGACAAAAAGAGAGAGAGAGAGAGAGAGAAAAAAGAGGTGGAAGACAAAGAAAGTGTGTGTGTGTGTGTGTGAGAGAGAGAGAGAGCAGAAAAGAAAAGAGAGTGAAAGAACGAGAACAAACTCTCCCAGAGGACCACTTATCCAGGATCTAATATGGTCGTATTCCCTCTGTATGTCTGTTAATTACTTCCTCTGTTATCATAATGGCGAAAAAGCCGCAGCTGGTAGGAAATACCTGGAAAATGAACTGCTAGCAGAACAACTGTATCTGGGTTAATTATTTCATCTGCTGTCTCGATGATAGAGAGCTCCGTTTGTCGCTGACTGCTCGAAGCATGTGATGGAGATCAGTAATATTCATCCTGCTTCTCTCTGCCATTTTCTCTGCTGCGTGTGTGTCAGTGGCTCTCTCTGCGCTGCTTATTTATTTTTTTTAATTCAGTTTATTGGTCTTCAAATAAGTTCTAAAGGTAAGTACAAAACAAATAGCATTTTTGGGTTTCGATAATTAAATCAAATGGGAAGAAATAAGAAATAAACAAATACATAAATAAACAAGTAAATTATTCAAAGATCGATTAAAAAATCTGTAATATGTTTAATGTTATTGAACTGGTAATAAGCAAATGTTCATGGTATGATAACTATCAGATTTTGTACTATGATGTACAGTGAAACATGTTACCGCAGCAACCCGAGCTCACTCTGTGGATTAAATACGGCTTTTGCCATAAAAATAAGTTATTCAAATATTTTTTTCAAAATGGGGAATTTTTTTATTCATTTAACGTCAGCTAATTGAGACAGAAAAAAAAATTACTTATTTTCTTGTGTTTAAAATCAATTTCTAAGTTGGATGGAAACATTAATCAATCTAAATATCAATGCTTTATTCATAGTTTGTCCTATGTTTTCATTTGAATTCTGTTCAATATCTAAACTCCATTAAGTTTTCTTGACATGTGAGCTCTCTTGGAGAACGGTGACACACTGTGAGAAGGAGATGGAAAGCAAAAGAGGAGAGAAGTGGTGTGACGAGATAGTGTGAGCAGTCGAGAAGGAGCGGGATCCGAGCCTTCGCCCCTTTATTTCCACGGAGTAGGTCAAAATGAATAAGAGTCAGTGAGAGAATAAAAAGTCGCCTTCAAAGACCGGAGAACACTAGGCTATTATTCTCTGTCTGAAAAGTGACACCCCACTCTAACTGTTCCGCTTTAGGATGGCCTTGGGAGGCTAGAACCATGAGTGTCAAAGTCGATTTCACACTCTGTGGTTCTCTGGACTGCTTTCAGAAGTGGTCACTGTGCACACGCACACTAAGACACACTGGAACACAAATGTCTGTGAGCACATACTGTACGCATGCAAATGTCTGCACAAACACATACCAGACAGGCAGAGGTGCACATACTATATGCACATTTAAACAGACATAGAGAGTAACACACATTATTAACACACACACACACACACCAAGCAGAGATTATCCGGTATTACAACCAAGGTCAAACACCATCACTTTTATATGGCAGTGCTTGTGAAGTGGTTTATCCTCATAGAATTACAGTAACAAAGACACAGCTTCAACCTCAGGTCATAAGAGAGTAGTTCTAATGAATATCTATGAAAGCACATGCCTTTTTTCAAAATTATGTCACATGAGCTTTCGAACCCAAAGCATCTAAATATACCAATAACATGACACGTGTTATAACATCAGATCAGTGTGTCATGTCCAGTCAAGTTAGCTTTATTGATACAGTGGCATATGGAAACATGGACATTCTCCATGAGCAAGAGCTTGGTAACAGTAACCAGGAAAAACCTTATAACAGGCAGAAATGTCATAAGAGGACCTGGGATCTACTAGGGTGGCGATTGGTTATTTTTTTTTACTGGTCAGTGAATTTCCTTTCCTCGAGATGGGGACTGAGCACCAAAAAGCATGTTACGTTCAGGTTTCCCCCTTGACAGGGACGGAACAATTTTGGGGGGGAGCTCGTCCGTTTGTCATTCGGCGTCTGCGAATCGGTTTGGTGAGTCAATTTTTTATTGTCTCTACTTGCCTGCCTGGCAGTTTTCCTTTTGTATTAGTGGCAAAATGGAATTATACCATTAAATGCAAAAAGATCAGAGCTGAAGGAATAGGAGGGGCCCTGATCAGAGAGGTCATACAGGAGGAGTTTAGGGAATATCAGTCAGAGGACATCCCACCTCTCACCCAAGTGGTTGGACTGGAAGTAAACACTGTGCAGGAGAGGAAGATTGTGGACCAGCTGACCACAATGGTCTGCATCATCGGTGATAGGGTCAAAGATGATAAGGACTTTAGAGATGCCATAGAAGGGGTGGCTAGCCGGCCCATATTTAGGAAGGTGGCAAACAATGTTTTTCAAGATGGGAGAGGATCGATCCTCTATGTGGCAAGCAAGCTGGCTGTCAAGATGGTGGAAGCCCATCTTCCTCAGTCGGACATGGAGATCCTGATGTGGAATGTGAATTTTTTCCGGAACAATCTCCTGGGCTGGATTTGGGATCATAGAGGATGGATCAACAGTTTCTCAGAGCTTGCGGTGGCGTCCATACGGAGAGTGTCGTCGATGAACTCTCGCAGCTATGGCCTTGTCCTCATCTTTACCCTGTCCCCATGCTCATTTTACCCCTAGCTTGGGGCAAGTTGTGCCAAAGGACTAACTTTTTTAATGGGTCATTGCTCTAAAACCATAATAATAAAAAAAAAACGTCCTGTTCCTTTTCAAAAATACATATACATAAATAAACTCTGCTATGTGATTTTGACCTGTTGTCAGTTGGCCCTTATTGGGAGTGGGAAGAGCTGAACACAAAAAAGCATGTTACGTTCAGGTTTCCCCTGGACAGGGACGTAGCAACAGGCTTAAAGATTTACCCATTTTCAGTCCCTATGGTAAGCTAAGCTAACCAGCTGCTGGCAGTAGCTTTATATGAAATGGGAAGATATTAAAGGATATGATGTCATCCTCTCTATCTAACTCTATGCTATGAAGTGAAACAGTTTGTTTCCCTAAAAACACTTTAACCCCCCCCCCCCCTTAAACCTTGTATTTTTTTCATGTTTCTGACCTTTTGAAATGTACAAAAACGTACATACAAAATCTTTATCATGTACTGTCATTATAACCTGAGATATTAGTGTAATGATAGTAATGACCGAAAAACAAGATCACGGATACAAGCGGCCGAAATGAGCTTCCTCTGCAGGGTGTCTGGGGTCACCCTGAGCAATAGGGTGAGGAGCTCAGTCATTTGGGAGGGGCTCAGAGTGGAGCCGCTGCTCCCCCACATTGAGAGGAGTCATCTGAGGTAATTTGGGTATTTGTTTAGGATGCTGCCCGGGAGACCCCGGGGTTGACCCAAGGCTTTGGGCTTCTCTGCTGAGACTAGTGCCCCTGCGACCCGGACCGGATAAACGGAAGAAAATAGGTGAATGGATGGATGGATCAGGAAGCTCACAGTGTTTTGCGTTTGACTTCTGAACTACTTTTTAAAATGTTGTCATTCTGTGGTTTTATGTATTTTATGTCTTCTATTCTTGACCTAATTTTAATGAAGATGTCACACAGCAGAAGGTTTTTATTCGGTGTTTCTTATTTTACTTTGTGTAATAATTTTTGTGTGTTTTGTCTGACATGTTGCATGCATGATTCTTAGTTGCTGTTTCTTGATTATGGAGTGTTTTGCGTGTACATTTTACTTTGATTATCTTCATTTGTTTGTCAGTGTGGGATTGTGTTGGAGTGTTTTCGTTGGAACTGCATGGTAATATGTTCCAGTTCTGCTACAAGTGTGCACCCAAATTGACAATTAGCCCAGTTGAGATGGACAGTGGAGACACCAATCACCGGTTGGGGGCGGGACGAACCAACCACCGTGCAGGATGTGGCACCACACCGCACCTTTTAGCCAGGCCAGATAAGATGCACTGCAGTAAGTAAATGTGAATGCTCCATTATCTACTTGAGTCTCTGTCTGGGTTACTCATACACTGCTCTCCTTGTGAACCTGAATGATGGTTGATAAATATTCCTAAGAGTTCCTAGGCTCTTTATACCTAGGTGGCGGTGTCCGACCGTATTCCAGCCATTCGGCCTTGTTGACAATTACTATTTTTATTCTGTTTTGGTTCTTTCATCATTTTTAGCACTTTGTTCATGTAAACTTTGTTGTGAAGCACTTGGAGCTATTTCTTGTATGAAAGATGCTATACAAATAAAGTTTATTATTATTATCTCAATTCCCTACAATATAGTTAATTGTACAATATATGATTAATGTTTGCAATTCATCTTTGCTAGATCCCATTTAATGAAGTTATAATAGGTGAAAAATCCATAATAATAATAACTTGGGGGGCATTAATCATCCTCATCTATGAAAAAACATGACGAGGAAACAATGTTTTCATTGATCTTTATTATTATGAACTGACACTGTCAATTAATTTGCACCTTTATCTTATTGAAATCAAAGCTGTAAAGCAAATGCAGGTGCTAAACAATGATAGAAACACAAGAACAAATCATGGATTGTTTTTGTCACTGGCTCAAAAATAATGTGGAAATGGAGATTATTTCTAAAGGGGTGGCTGTGGCTCAGTGGTAGAGCGGTCGTCCACTTATCAGATGGTCATTGGTTCGATCCCCAGCCCCTGCAAGTCTACATGTCGAAGTGTCCTTGGGCAAGATACTGAACCCCAAATTGAATCCCAATGGCTGATCCATTGGTGTGTGAATGGTTACTGAGCAGGCAGCACCTCAAATGCCACCCACACAACACAACCAACACACCTCCTAATACTCCATACCACACAGAGACTCTCTCTCTCAAGAGTAATAATACATCATTTTACCATCACAAACTTGTATATTATTCTATTAATATGTGATGTAAGGATACGGGGTGACTGTGGTTAGGCCTATTTATCAAGACAACTACACTTGTTTTGCTAGATGAAAGCCCTTTTTGGAGCGTTTGGATGGTGACTGAACAGTCCGTGGTGCTCACTTGCTCTGTAGTGGGAGTTTTGGTATGGTACTTGGTAATTAACATAAGTGCTGTTGGGCGATAGTGGCACTGTAGATAACTGCTGCTGGAACCAGCTCACAGTCTGTCAAAGTATAAGCAGAAAGTGTCTCTTCCTCAAAGCACAGACAAGCACAACTTCATACATGCTCCGCACAGTGCCTTGAGGACTAATTAAGACTAATTAAGAAAGGACTTGCAGAGCTCAGCGTTCTGCTTCGATGTTAATGCAAAGCTTCAGTTGTACTATTTTGACACTACTGATGATCTCTCCTTTTGAACGTTGAGAGAAAAACATTTTTGGTTCATAAACCTTAGAAATCTTTACTTGTCCTTGCTATAGTGAAGAGCATCCATTAAACCTCCACTAACTTAAGTTTCTTTAGGCTGTGATAACAGAGGCTGCATCTATCAACCTACAAAGTAAAGCCATAAAACAAACTCCTCAAATGTCGGAGATTCAGGAAATGCTTTTTCTGCAAAATCTCCACCGGGAATGATGTATGTTTGCAACTGGCATTACATAATTTTACCAAATACATCATAAAGAACATGAGTCTACTGACATTGGTCTACTAATATGTGTTCCTGAGCATCATAGTTTTTGCTGTTTATGGTATTTTTGAATATTTGGTTGGTGGGAAGAAGAAAATGTAGAAATCTTAGAAAGATTCTAGGACCAGCAGTGCTGTTAAAAACTTGATTGCTACTGCTGTAATACTTTTAAACATGTCATCATAATTGTTTTGTGCTTACATTTTCTGCTATCGACTGCAGACTGCAGGTCTGGGTTTATAAAAGGTGGATAAAAAATGTTTTTACAGTATCAAGTTTATGGAGAACATCACATATCATGAAAAAGCACATATTCTACACATCGGCCTACACATTTTCAGTGTGTAGGAGGCTTGTCTGACATTATGAATGCAGAGGTCATCACAGATCAGACTGAGGAGTGCAATCTAACAAAAAGACAGACAGGTGACTCAATGAGCCACTTTCTGCAGACACAGACAACATAAACTTGTTTTGTTTTTTCCCCTGGTGAGATAGTTTATTGGCCCTCTCAGTGTAGGTAGTGTCTCAGTCACAGTGTGTCATGGCAGAGAATAGCACCACTCAGTTGCTGACTCAGGCCTGTGATTATGAGAAGCATAAGCTTCATTCTAATTCCACCATCATGTTGATATATGCATGCAGCAATTTTAAACACCCAACTCACATCCTGCTTAAGGCAACATTAGGATATTTCATGATTCAGGCTAAATTACAGTTTTATACATGAGAAGGAAAAAAATAAAGAAGAAAAGGAAAGAAAATGAAAAATTACAAATATCAGCTATGGAGGTATCTCAGTAATTAACCCTTCTGTTGTGTTTCCTCTGTAAAAGAAATGTAGTAAATTGTATCTGTTTGTCATAAAGTTCCATGACTTTGTTCACACATGGCATCTGAACACACAGAATCAATTTTGAGAATTTATATTCATTTTTGGGTATATTGTTGAACTTGTGAACACCCTCGGTGTTCCCGGTCAAACATGACCGGTCTTCCATGGCAACCCCCATAGGAACCTATCCCCAACAAAAAATGCCAACATTGTTTCAATGATATAAACAACTTTCTCACAGCTCTGGTAACATAAAGCTTTTTTTTTTTAGGCCTTATTCACACTTCATTCTGTGGCAGCACAATGGCCAAGTGATATACTGTACGTGAGGCTTTGGATTGCATCTTCGACAATGACACTGATGAGGAGGAGACAAGCCAAGAAAATGACAGCGAAGATGCTTTAGTAATGAAGAAGAAGAAGCTATATTTTGTCACATACAATTATACTTACAGTACAATGTTGTAAAATTGGTTCTCCCATCACTGAGGAGCAGTAGGCTGCCCTTATGGCACCCAGGGAACAAACTGGGGTTCAGTATCTTGCTCAAGGATACTTCGACATGTAGACTGGGGGAACTGGAGATTGAACCCCCAACATTCCGATAAGTGGATGACTGTTCTTCCCATCTATGCCACAGCTGCCCTAATGCTACTGTTCTGGAATGTGTTCAGACATTATTTTTGTAATATGGGTAAGTTTTCATGTGTAGATTTGGGCTTTTGTCCTCTCCTTACTAAATTAACCACACTGTCAGTTTTAACCAGGAGCATAAAAGACGTTATTTTGTGTTTGTGTTTTGTTATAGTCAAAATAATAGGTGTATAATGTTTTTTTGTTGTTTTGTTTTCTAACAAAAACAACGAGTTGTATGAGCTCAGGTCATTGAGGCCTACAGGCCAAAAATAGCAAATGGAAGTTCAAAACTTGTGATGTTCACAAGAACTTGGGTTGATAAAAAAATGAAACACAACATTATAATCTATGATAATATATATATTATTATGGATGTATAAACAGCTAGAATGGAGTGGTCATTTTTTGACTGGGAACACCAAACTAATTCAATTTAAAACATTTAACAGGAGGGTTAAATAATATTAATACATAAATCATCATTATAAATAGATTCTTTTTAAAACATTTATGTCATCTCTTGCTGATAATTGGACGCCTACCTCCTCTTTTTTTTAATTCCCCTCATAGTATCTATACCTCCCTCACTATCAATGCCCCTTCTTTCCTCTCCTCTCACTGTCAGCTCTCTCAAGTCTCGCCATCACCCGTGTCACAGTATACGTGCCACTGCTTGTTTCAGAAATAGGATAGTCCATTACCCGACTGTGTCTGTACAACGAGGTACTCCTGTCTTACATTCTCGTCTCCTCGCCTTCACCTCACGCAGGAGGAGAGAGGGGTGATTATAGGAGGAGGGGAGAAGCCTTGAACAAGGAGAGTTGGAGGGAGACAGATAGGGGAGGGAGAGGGGCAACGACAGTGCGGTGGTGTAAAAATCAGTGAGAGCTCCTCGGTCTCTCCATCTTTCAGTCTATTTCATCAGTTGATTGCCTCTATAGACAGACTGAAGAAGGCTCCATTTTTATGTCTGACTGTCTCAGCAGCATTGCTGCAACCTGATTAGCTTTTCATCACCAACCATCACTTTCAACTCACATCTTTAGTTGCTTATTTAAGCAGGTGAGTTTTCAAGAAGGTTCTTCTCATTTAAAGTGACAGTTTGGGGAAAATAAGTTGTAACGGAGAGGAATGACACCAAAATACCCGAATGGTTGCACACATGAGGACACAGTTCTCACTGCAGTCAACTTGTATTTATTTTCAGTGGGTATTTTAGTTTTTATGGTTTTTTTTTTTTAGTGCGTTTTGTTATGTGTTTTGTGTGTTTAGTTCAGTCAATGATAATCCATTCATCATTTTAAGAAAACATGTTAATTAAATAGATACAGTATAGCCTAAACCTGAGTTATGGTGATATCACCTCATCTTTTTCAGGAACCAGTATACTACAAAACCATAAGAACATGATAAATGCAAGATAGATAGAGTGTAGTATGTGCACATATGAGTGAAGTACAAGCAGGCCAGCAAGAACCAGTCAGATGTGCAGGAAGCACATCAAAAAAGCAGGAAAAGCAGGTTTTGGGAGAGTATTTATATGGTGCTTTTAGCTCAATGTGCTATAATATATGTCTCACATTCACACACACTCATATAGTGATGGTAGCAACCTTGAGCTTAAGGTGCTTCTCTTTGACCATTGGGTGCAATTTGGTGGTTAGTATGTTCTCAAGGACATAAAACATGTGGCAGGAGGATGTTGTTGATTGTCACTCTCCACCTCTTCATTTCCCCCAGTCCTTGTGTGCATTTAGTGATAGTGTGTGTCCATATCTGTGTATGTGTGTGTGTGTGTGTGTGACTGGTGATAGCATCAGCTCTCATGCCCATCAGAATCATAGTATGTTTTCTTCTCTCTTCCTGACACACTCACACAGTGTCGTATGCACAAGGACATAGGCCTCCACATATAAACACACATTTAAACACACACACACACACACACACAATCTATGTTAACAGCTTTTCAAAGTCCTCCGCTCCCATTAGAATGACACTACATATTCTGGACTCCAAGCCAATGTGAGAAAAGAGGAACAGTATTTTCTGTTATATATCGTATCCAAGTTTTTTGGTTGTTTATTTTGATAGGTTTATGTCATGTATTAGTACCTCTGTTTCCTGTTTTATTTTGTAAGCCTCATTCCATGCTGTGTCTTTACTTCCTGTTGTCTTTTCTTGTGATCTGTTTTGACCTTTGTTTCCCCCCTTCTTCTTTTTAGTTCTGGTTTGTTCTCCCTCTGTGTCTTTTTAGGCCCTGTCTGATGTCAGTTTATCATCGTTTCTTCCCGTTTAAAATTTTCCCTCCAGTGTGTGATTGTCTGATTGTCTCCTCCTGTTGCTGATTGTCTCCTCCTCCCTGTGCCACCTGTTTGCTATTTCCTCCTTATCCTGTGTGTGTGTGTGTGTATATATATATATATCTATATCTATATCTATATCTATAGCTATATCTATATATATATCCCTGAACTGCACTCTGCCCCCTGTCTTGTCTGCATTTCGGTCCAGTATTTTGTGAATCCTGATAATTTTCTACTTTTGAACTGCTAGTTGATCCTAAGGAGACTCACATTTTTAAACATGTACTGTGCTTTAAAATGTTAAACTGCACGAAGAAATATCAAGCAGTTTATTTAGTTTACTTGATATTGGGCAGTTGGGGAAATACTAGAAATTAACTTTTTAAACTGGCAACTGGGAAATAAATGAATGATGATAATTATGAGGAAACATTTTCAACAGTAGTTTAAAGAATAAATAAAGTTTTATTAAAATTTTCATTGTTGTTTATAGTTTTGGCCATAAATTAGGTTAAAAAAGTAATTGTACAGACCAGGAAACCCAGTAATATTGGTCATGACAAGTGTGAAAGGACAAGAAACACAAGCAGTCTGCTGTAGAGAAGGGTCAAAAGTGAATGCATTCAAGTGCCAGTAACAATTCCATTCATCCATCCATTTTCTATCCACTTATCTTGTGCAGGAGCCTATCCCTGACACTGGGCGACAGGCTGGGTACACCCTGGACAAGTCTCAGGTTCATCACATAGAAAAACAACATTCAGAGTCACCAACTCACCTCAAATGCATGTTTTTCGAAGAGTGAACTCCACACAGAATATTCCCAGGTCCTGAGGTGGATTCGAACCCAGGACCTTCTTGCTTCGAGGTAGCAGTGCTACCCACTCCGCCACATTGCCACCCTCAGTAATAATTCCTCATCGCAAATACGGTAGGTCAAAGACGATCCGGACGGTCGATCTGTAAACCGTCATGGACAGCTTGGGTATTCTCTTTCAAATGACGACTACAGGGTTTGTGAAACCGAAAGGATCACCGGACTGTTTGTGTTTATTGCCCTATCAACTTTGCTTTAACAATGTCAACGTGTTCTTACATCTCACCAACTGAAGACTGCAATGTTACTAAAAATATGAATAGGAAAGACGGCTATAAGTCCAGAAAGAACGAAGACAGTTATCCTTCAATAAAAATATGTCTTATGTCCTTTTCAGGGCAAAATAATGACGACTACTTGAACACAACTAGTGATTTTAATCTGTGGGTCTGACAAAGAGCTTAATCATACAATCATATGACACAACTAACCTTTTTTGACCTAACTGGCAGTCAGCTTCGGTCAAAGTATTGAGTTCTGTTGCTTTTCTTTCCAATGACTGTTGCAATCGGTGTCTGCAGGCCAATAGGTTTTGAATATAAACGGCCTTAAGACTCTAATTCACTGTTTGACTCAGTAATGAAATATTTTGTCACTAATTAGATGGATTAGAGGTTATAAGTTTTAATATATAATATATTTATAATATATTTTAATATTTATATATTTATATTATATTTACAAAAGATTATTGTATTTTCAAACTTGGCTAAAAGCTGCTTAGCTTAGCTGCCGTTGTGAAGTTTACATTCCTCTAGGTGTGTGAGTTTGTGTCTGTGTGTATGTGAAGGCGATGAGTGCCTTTTGTGTGGGGGTGACAGTAAAGCAAGAGGAGAACGCACAAGATCAGGAGAGAAGAAAGAGGAGAAAACTGGAAAGGGGAGGAGAAACTCATTACAGAGAAGGAGCAATTTATTTCCCCTTCTTTATTCTTTCATTCTTTTCCTTAGGCTTACACATTCACACAGACACACACACAAAGTCAGTCAGACACTCTCCTGTGTAGATAAGGCTGAAAGACAGACAGAGGTCACATTGTATTAACTGGCCAAAGGGAAGGGCATGTGTGTGTGTGTGTGTGTGTGTGTGTGTGTGTGTGTGTGTGTGTGTGTGTGTGTGTAATAGAATATATTTGAAAAAGATAATATGAAAATGGATAAAATGAAAAGTAGGACTATATAAAAAAATAAATACAATGTATATAAATGCTATCCATGTCATATGTATCAGTTTTCAAATTGACTGGTTTTGTTGGTATTTAATTATATGAATTACTGAAGGGATCCTTCTAATTTCATTTTTTTTACCTGCATTTGTGTTGCTTTGTGTTTTAGAGGATTACACAAAAAACTACTGAACAGATTTTCATGAAGCGTGATGGGAGGGCATGTGGCAGGGAAAACACCATAATGTCATATGTAATTTGTCTTGTCTGTTATTTGCCTGCAATAAATGTCAGACATACCTGGAATGTTTCAAGACATATAGTTAAACACAGTGGTCTGATTTGCAAGCATCTTTTTAAACCACATGTATTTAGCCTGGTGGAAAATCTGCTGGTTTAGGGTAAACTGAAGCTGACAGTTTCTTTACTCTGTGACCCAACAAGTAATTTAGGTCTCCAACGTAACGCCACTGAAAGTGTCATTTTGATCACAGGGGCTAAATGTTTCTTCGGGAGGACAATTGCCAAGCAGGACCCCTGTTTGAGACCACTTCAACCACCCCAGGAACCAGCTCATATTAGCAACCATTGGGCTGTATTGGAGCCATTTTTGTGGCACCAACAGTGACCACTTTAGAGGACCCATCAGAAGAGTCTCCAGTTATGTTTCTGAGACTAGAGCACAAATTGTCTTTTTTTTATAATAAATTATAAATAAAAAAAATAAAAAATTGCAACTAAATAAATAAATACTTTGACAATATCTGCTATTTATTTTTAAAAGAGACTTTGGACATTTTCCAGCCTTGTTTGGAGCAACAATATCAGGTTTTTTAAGACAAAACATAGTCTTATTTTTCGTGTTTAATGCCTAAACCCAACCAGCTCTTAAAGCACAGCATTGGCACAACATGTAATTGAAAATTAAAACGTAAAGAAGCATAAAGCTTCAGCATATCAAGCAAAGGTTCAACAATGTCCTTGGTTTGCAGAAACGTACAGCGCCAACATTTATTCTGGCCATTAGCCTTAGCATGTCTACACGAGTATTACAATGACATCCTACACCATCAGTTTACACTAGAGGGGATCAAATCCATTTCCATACTGACACTGATCTCATTAATGTTTTCTTTTAATTTTAACATTCAGGGGAGCCATTTACCCAGAATTAACCATTGTAAATCTCCATCACAATGATAAATCAATTATTTCATCATTGACAGGAAAATATTGACTTTTTTTTCAGACTGCACCAAATATGCTGTTATCACACCAGTTATTAGATAGTGCCACCACACATAAATCTCACTTACTATAATAATCACATGACATCTTTCCAGTGGATGAAAGTCACCTCTACCTTTACTTGACCTTCCAAATTGAATTCAAGCAGTGAGTGAAGAAAAGTGATGCTTGCCTTATGCTGGTTAGTGAGGCTTCATTATTTCCCAGAAAGTGTGTTTTTTAGATTGAGTTTTAAATTCAGCAGGTTTACGGGGTCAGTAGGGCTTGATGACACAACTTTCAGATAAAAAGAGAGAAGAAGGGAACAAGGGTACCATTATCTTTGTGAGAGTCACTGATATTTTTCTACATGTTTTGTCAGTAATTGGGGCCCAAACACCGAAGAGCGAGGGGCCGACATGCTCCTGGCACTGAAGAAAGCAAGGAACCTATTGTTTTTGAAAGGATTATAATGAAAGTAAATCGCTTTTTTGGGAGCCTTAACATATTCAAACTAAAAAAAAAAATGGCACACTCATCAGAAGTGGTGAAAAATGTTATATTTTACCATACTCAGGATTTGGCGTGGCAAAATGACTCTACAGCGCCCCCTTGAAAATTTCAAAGAAGCAGCCCCTGGATGACGTTTGACCTAGACTTCAGACATATTAAGCTTATGGAGATCTAACAAAAAGCCTCTTGGAGCCTTTCCCTAAACCAAACAGGAAGTCCGACATTTTGAATCAAATTTTGGATTACTTTGCATTTCCATGCATTGGAATGTGACAAACTCCTTAAATCTTTATCCCCAATTCAAAAAAGGCGAGTCAAGTCGAGCAGGTACCATGCAGTGGAAATGGGGCTTTAGAGCATAAACGGACCTTTAAGTTCAGTTTGTGTTTATATTTTCTTTCTAGCTTGCCTTCTCTCTTTTTGTTTTTGGATATAACTTACATTACTTCTCATATCTGTCTCCTCAATGTGCTCATAAATGTGTATCTATACTGTAGAGTCTGAAGGAGTTCTCACCTGAACCAAATCATACATCATCTGTTGATTGTGTCATCTCCATACCTTCAACCTTCACCTTCCGCTCCAAACACACTTCTACCTGGTACTGAATGTTAGTGGGTGAAAACACATTACTCTGGAGATTTCAAGCGAGAACACCAAACATCTTATTGGAATGTGTCCTTAACTCAATGTGTCCACTGCTTTGATGTGACAAGGCCAATCTCAGTTGGGAGATAAGCAATAACATCCATGGAATGTCTTGTGTTGACTATTGGCATCAGCGGTATTGCTAATGTCAGCAAACACTTTACCACCTCTGGGCCACAAAACTGGTAAATGGAGACCATTTATATAGTGCTTTTAGCCCCGTGTGCTGCACTATGTGCCTCACATTATCCCCATTCACACACACTCATATAGTGATGGTAGCAACCTTGAGCTTAAGGTGCTTCTCTTTGACCATTGGGTGCAATTTGGTGGATAGTATGTTCTCAAGGACATTAAACATGTGGCAGGAGGATGTTGTTGATTGTTGTTGTCACTCTCCACCTCTTCATTTCCCCCAGTCCTTGTGTGCATTTAGTGATAGTGTGTGTCCATCAAGGCTGCTTGATAGCTTTAGCTATGGTATTGTCAGTAATCTGTGTGTGCATGTGTGTGCATGTGTGTGATTGGTAATAGCGTCAGCTTTCATGCCTGTCAGAATCATAGTATGTTTTCCTCTCTCTTTCTCACACACTCACACATAGTGTGCACAAGGACATAGGCCTCCACACACACACACACACACACACACACACACACACACACACACACACACACACACACACACACACACAGGTCAATTTAAGGATCCATTATACACTTGTGTATTGTGTGTGTGCGTGAGATAGCCATGCTATTACAGGGTTTAGCTTTTGACAGATCGGTTAGTCATGTGATTGATGTGTGCATCTCTGTGTACCTTTGTTTGTGTGTACATCACGCAGACGTGTGCATGTGTGTCTTTAATGACAGACATGAGATGTCAAGGTTAAATTGTTTTTCAGTTTCTGATGTGAACAGGAAAATTGCATCGATGATTGGTAGGGAAGGAGAGAGTACCAAGGTCCAGTGGCGATACAGTGACATTATCATTATATCGAGGTATAATGAAAACTTTCTTTATGGTTATTGATCCAGGTTTCAGACATCAAGACTATTTTCCATCATGAGGTACTGTAAACAGACAAATTATTCCTGGAGTTCATGTTTGTATTTGATCAGCCAAGTGCAGTGCCTTTCTGGGAGACGTCTCATTGTGTCGAGGCAAATGTTAAGCTGGGTTCAACTGTGTCAACCTAACATTGAAATTAGTGAGTGAGAGTGAACAACACCTTACGCCTTGACTTATTATATATATTATAATTATAATTATAAAATATGTGTGTGTCTAAACACTCACATTTTATTTAATAATTAGGTGTGGTGAAAATACATTAAATATAGGCTAATATGTAGCAGGGTAGGACTTTATTCTGTTTTATTTAATTGTATTATATTGCAGCTCGAGCTTGTCGTTTTCCGAATTAGAGTGGGGAGATATTAAAACACGTCAGAGTACAGGAGCTGCACCTCATATATCAGAGAAATCCCTGAAACACCCTGAACAAGTTATTTGCACATTTCAACACTGCACAGCGGCAGGGAGAGGGTCCAGCTGATCCTGCCTGAGGAGAAGCACGCACTTGTCCTATATGAAATGAACCCAGGGGAGAGCAGATATCACAAAGGCAGCGGGACCGGACAAGGTGTCAGGACAAACACTGAAGGCCTGTACAGACCAGCTAGCAGGGGTGTTCACAGACACTCTCTCTATACAACAGGCTGTAGTCCCCGTTTGCCTTTTCATCCTCCACCATGGTACCTGTGCCTAAGTCAGTGTCCTTATTGACTATCGGACAAGTCCTTATGAAGTGCTTTGAGAGGGTTATACTGTCACACATCAAGAAAATGATCTCCACAGATCTGGACAGCCACCAGTTTGTGTACGGAGGGAGCAGATCTACAGACGACGGAGTCTCAACAGCACTTCATACAACACCTGTCCCACCCAGAGCATTCAAACATGTATGTCAGGACACCATTAATCCCCCACAAACCGGTACACAAACTAAGCGATCCAGGATTAACCACCTCACTTGTGTTCACACATTTAATCATTGCATGACTGCGAAATTCATGTTAATTGTATGAGTTACAGCAAACGGTGCACTTCCTCTCAGCCAATCAGCAGATTCTACCAGGAAATAATTTCTGGACTGGGACTTGACGCTTAATGAATTAACAAGCATTACAAAAGAGGCATCCTATAACCAGTGCTCTGCTGCATTACAGCAGGTGGATTCAGATGTAGATGGTTGCATCAGATGTTTTTTAGCAGTGCTGTGACTCTCAACATTAAATTAGCGTAGCTTCACTTCACATTACGCTGTTAATCTCTGTGGGTGCTGGGTGATTAGGGTGAAAAACAGCTACAGCCAGCTTAAATGTGCAACTTCAAAGATACAATATTGATGTTACTCAGAATACAGAGAATACTGGAACTCATTATCTTCACCCACTGTATCATCAAGATATTCATTTAACATCCCCTGAATCAGTTAGATTTGATTTTGTGTTGCCATCTTTAAACTCATCTAGTTCCACCATAATTGATTGGTCTAACACATTTTAATGAGGATCTTGAGACATACTTAAATGTCTAATTTTAACCTGAGTGATGATCAACAAGCTGAAGTCTTAAAGATGAACCACAGCAACAGAGAGCTTTTGCATTTTTGAATTGGAACTCTTCTGACAGGACGGAGCAGTTTGCATGCTCTCCCTCTGTCTGCATGGGTTCCCTTCCAGGTATTCTGGCTTCTTCCTGTAGTCCAAAAACAGGCAATAGAGGTGAACTGGTGACTATACCTTTCTCACAGGTGTGGATGTGCGTGTGAATGGTTGTTAGTCTCTCTATGTGTCGGCCCTGTTATGAACTGGAGACTTTTTTCTGGATGTACCCTGCCTCTCGCCAAATGTGAGCTGGCATAGGATCTGCTATGACCCTGCAAAAGATAAGCAGCTAGTGACAACTGATGGCTGGACCTCCTCTGACAAAGTATCTAAGTTGGTCTTAATGTGTTATTATTATGCAACTGAACTGAAGATGTCTTTTTAAAGCTTAATGATTGCGACTGTGAGCAAGTCATCCCGTTAAAGCCTACAGTAAGTATATGACAGTGAGCATAAGTTAGTCTTTTACAGACTGCAGCTACTGCAACAGTAACCTTTTGATGTTCTATTATAAAAGATTATTCTGACAGCATGCGAAAGTTTATCCTTATGAAGTAGATGATTCAGGAAAATGTCGATCATTTTGACGCATAGACTGTTCTTTATGCAAAATGTTGTGACTGTGGCAAAACAAGGTAAAAAAAATCTTTGATGCCTTACGTTGTTTTAGGAATTTCTGCTCAGACATTTAGACAGCATTTTATCTCCATCTTTCTATAACTGCAAATAAAACCTGTCATTTTCTCCTGCAGTGCATGTACAGTCTATGTCTCTCTTGTCTGGGACTAGAGCCAGATGGAGCAATTTTACAAGTGGTTGCTTGAGTAACATAATAATTATCAAATATGTATCTGTTTCCACTTCTGCTCAAATCTGCCACATCAGCCATATACTGTAGGCGTCGGGGTAAATCATCACAAACAACCTGCAGAAAATCAGAAATGATTTGTAGGATATTTACAGCGTTCTACAGGCATTAATCATTCATTTGAATTTCAGTAGTGCTGCAAGAATTAAGAGAAGGAACATATGAATAGAGCACAAACGAAGCTTTTCAATGCGAGCAAATCCAACCCTGCAGTCAAATATTCAGAAACTGAGCATCAACCTTTGTTTTAAAATTATTGATCAATGTCCTGAAACTTACTCAGCACATATGAGACCGATGATAAAACTGAAGACAATGAAGTTAACTGGGGATTCGAGGGTGGTCATGTGAACGTTGTGGTGTAGATCTGCTGCCCCTCGTTGAATCTCTTCTTCTACTCTGTTCCTCCCACGAGAGAACACCTGACCAGCTTTTTGTTTCAGCAGGCAGGACTGCTGCTCTCTTGGGATTGGCTCAATTTGTAAGTGCCAGCTGCAGCACAAACAACAGTAAAGACATAGGTGGGACTTCCAGCTTCATTAAAGCATGATTGGCTGCTGAAAGGCAAAGTCCTTGAAACGGTCAAACGTAGCTCTAAGTTTCATTCTTTGAAGGAAATGAATAAATAAATCCATTTATACATCACTGAAGGTAGAGCTGTGATTCCCCAGGGGACGAGCGTTACAGGCCTACCTTCTCAACAGATTTGGAAGTGATGGACTGTATATGTGCAGCACAGCATTGAGCGTTAGAAAGAAAAACACACTTATGTTTATTCTTCTTGTTGTTACGAGGCAATATGCACCAGATTATCATCATATCTTTAAGTACGTTTCTGATTTTTCCAAACAAACCGGAGGTTTGGTGGGAATTAAAAGTAGCATGTTCCACTGCATACATACATTTTTTTTTCTGATACAGCAATGCACTCTAAGTGTCTTGGCACTGTAATTTCCCATAGTTTGAATTTTGTTTTGATCTGGTGTTTGTGGAGGCCATGGAAGACATCCTGGTACCCCTAGAAGCGATCTATTTCTTTCAGTGTGATGAAGTTTGAAATTATTGACAGACAGACAGAGAAGGTCAGTGTCCCTGGCAGTGCCTGGATGTAAATGCCATGTCTTTATAGTTTCTTCTTTGATTTGTAAGAAAAATAATGTCAGATCAGTGTGTTCAATTGAGTAAAAAATGACAGGACATCAGAAATGCCAGTTTTTCATTTAGTGATTACGGGGCGCAAAAAAAAAAATGACCCCTGCAGGACGAAGATGATGTCTTATAGACCAGATTCAGTTAAAGTGTTAAAACCCCTGCTGTTGGTAATCATTTATCATTGAAACATCATCAACATGATTGACACATATTCACATTCAAAATGTTCATATCTTTTTTTTTAGTTTTTTTTCACTTGGATGTTCACTAGTAGCATGTTATCCAGTGAATGACACAGTTAGGAGTATGAACTTGTAACACTGATACCTGCAGCCAGAGACATTATGTTCACAGTTTGTCTATTCCTCCATCTGCTCATGCGTGTGTCCCGTTCCTGAGATTTGTGGGAATTCCTTCATATTTGCCACAGATGTTCAAAGATCAAATTCACTATGACATCATGAACCATGAGTCAATTTCACACACGTGTCTAATAGGATGAAATGAGGAAGTGATTACATGTCATACCCCAAAAGGTCTTTGGAGTGACGACTCTAATCATGGGTGGTGATTATATAGATCTTCTTTACACATGTTTACACTTATTATCCCTTTTCATTAGATTCTTCCCTATGTACATTATATTACATCAGTCTGGACTGACATGGATGTCAACCACATTTCAAACAAGTAGACTGAAAAGAACACAACCAGTGTTTTCTAAAGACAGAAAATTACTTGCGTTAAAAGTTTTAGACTCTGTGTTTATGTTCATCAACAGTTGCTTGTTTGTGTTTGTGTGTGTGTGAGTGTGTGTGTGTCTGTTTAAGGCATCACCAGTGATGTGTGAGTTAGAGGCAGAGTGTTAATTACTAGTCCGTCTCACTAATAGACTCAGAGCATTAATGCAATCAGCCTCAAAACCAATTAATTCAACATCTGCTCTGATCAAATTTGCCTTCGCCACATTTTGATGATGTATCCACACACAATTATTCCCTTAATCTAATGAGAACAATTAGTCTTCTTGCCGTAGTGATGGCGTCTAATTATCAAATATCACTGATGCACATCACAGAAATTCAAAACATTCTTTTCTGTTGTTTTTCAGAGTTTTTTCCTCGACACGCCACAGACTGTCTGTCCATGACAACGAGGCTTGTTTATGTGGGAATCCTCTCCTTCCTCCTCACCTTCTGTTTCCTTTCTTTTTATTTCTCTTCTGTTTTACTTCATATTTGTTTTCCCTCTTTTATTGGTCCCTCATTCCTGTCTTTCTCTCTGACATTTTTTATTATCTTTCAACCTCATTGTCTCTCTAACTTCAGTTTTCTCTTGCTTTACTTTTTCCGTTGTTTGTTCCAGTCAGTGTCGCTGCCCTTTTCTTTACCTTTTTTCTTTTTTTTTCTTCTTCTTTCATCCCTTTATTTCTCATTCTTAATACTTTTCATACTCTCATTCCCTCTGTTTCTCTTCCTTTCTTTTGATTTATTTTTTCTTTTTCCCTCCTTTATCTGATTTCATTAGTCTCTTCCTTTCCTTCCCTTCTATATTTTTTCCTTGTTCTTATCTTAACAACACCCAACACCTTCCCTCTGACTGTATATATGAGTACAGTATGGCTCTATATGCAAATAAGACCACTACACTGTACAGTTGGCCTTGTCTCACCTGTATATGGAGAGGGAACCCCCCCCCCATCTACACCATAAGTCACCGTTATTCATCACATTAGACACTTTAAGCCACAAATGCACACTGAGTGACACACCTATCATAGTGGTACCATGAGGTATGGGTGCTGACAGTATGTCACCTATAGTGCCATAAGTCAGTGTTTGTGATAGCTCAGGTTGATTTAAAGAGTCACTTTAAATGCTAAGGCCTAACACTCACTCACTGGCAATGGCACCTGCTGTATGGGTACTATGGGGAAGTTATATTAATCAAAAGACAATCAAAAGTAATCTGAACTGTACAAACATCAGGAACTGTAAAAGTGACAGTGGATTGAAGCATTATTAGAGTCTTTCCCTTCGTATCTTAGCATTATTTACTTGATGTTTTAATGTTTTTATTTCAAATTTAACCCAACATTTTGGAAATGATGCATCTCACTGCTGCAAAATTGCCTCTAGAGCTAAATGTCAAACTAGGGTGAGTAAAATAACATGATTACCTAAAACATAATACAAAGTCCTACATTAGCTGTCATTTGTATCCTTTTTCTGATGCTTATTAATGCTTTTTTCTCATACTAGAGATGAGCATAAAGACATACATGGAGCTATATGTGATTTAGTATCATGATTTTACTGTTTAAAACAGGACTCAGCATTGAGAGCAAGCTCACTTTTGCCATGATGCCCAGATCATCCAGATATGTGGAATAAGCTACCAAATATGATCATTGAAGCAGTCAGTAAGGCAACATTCAAGAGACTACTGAAACAACATATTAACAAGAAGTCTAGTGTTAAATAACAGGTGAAGGATTATGAAAGAATGCAATGAGGGGTGCTGTAATGTTTGTTTGTTTTTTTTGTCAAGATGTCTTTCCTTACATGTAATTAAGATGTTTTGTTTTACCTTTTGTATCTGCTGTATCTGTTGCATGTTTTGTGTATTTTGTTGCGTGTGGACCCCAGGAAGAATAGCTGCTACCTTGGTGGCAGCTAATGGGGATCCTAATGAATAAATAAATAACAGTATAGTGTTTCAGAGTCACTTTCCCAATCTCAGCTTTGACATGCGGATTTTCAAGTGCCATATAGTCTAGTACAGTGTGAACTGGTTTATAATTAAGACAACATGAAAGAACCCCTGAGCAAGAGGAGTGTCTTTATATGGTGGAGGAGGAGGCTGGGAATCCACGGCCAATGGAGGGAAGTCCTGCAGGTGGAAAATGTCAGACTGATTATCCAGCAGGATATTGAGAACCGATGATGTCTCTGTTGTCCCCAGGGCCTGGTTGTAGCTGGTTTCTTCCTCTAGATGAGAGGTCTTCAGGAGGTGCCCAACCTTCACTGAGTGTTTCAGCCTTTATCCTCAACATGCTCTGGTTGGCAGGCCGGCAGCGGTGGCCAGGTCACTGACCCTCTTATCCGGGTCTGCAGGCTGTACCGACCTCCCCACCCCCAAGAAACTAAGTAAATAAATATGAATAAGTGAGTAAATAAATAAATGGTGAGGCACGGTGGTGGTGAAAGTGACAATGGTTATTATAAACACAATGCTTAATATACTGAGCAACAAATACACGCATAATAACGCTTTTTTAATGTCATGCCATCCTGTTCATATTAAATATCAAAGGCAAATTATGGTTCACACATCTTTATTCACCCTTTAGCCATAAAGAAAAAACATTTTTGTGCCTCAGTGTTTAAAAGTCAAAAAGTGTTGATGGTGAGACAGAGAACAACAACAACAGTCAGAAACGGCTGTGACCACCTCCAACATTTATCACAGCGTCACATCTCCTTTGAGGTTGGATTCTTCTTCTTACCACTACCGTCGTGCATTAGCAGCGTGAACAGCAGCGGACCGAGCACACATCCTTGAGGGGCACCCATGCTCCCTGACCTGTTCTGCTGTCCATGCATACTCTCTGTGGTCTCTCAGTCAGGGAGTCCAGAATCCAGTTACAGAGGGAGGTGTTCAGGTGTGTGGGCGATGGTTGCGTTGAATGCTGAACCAAAGTCTATGAACAATATTCAAACATATCTGTCCGCAAAGTTTAGATGAATTCATTAATATATTGATATTGTTATGATGGTGTTGAAGTGATTTACTGAGAGACTGTCAATGCCGTACATACTGTACGTACAGTCGGTGATCAAGATAAGCTGTACTCAGTTTCAAAGCTCCACAGAGTGTGAATCACATTCTATTTTCAGGTATTGCTTCTTGTCAGCCCAGAAGGCAACTGCACCACCCACTTACAGACACCATTATCCTCCTGCCTTAATGTAACTCTCACCGTTTCAAATACTGCAGCACAGGTAAACACGCGGCCACACACAAAGGGCTGTAAAGAGAGGACCAGGATTTATGTCTGGCGACAGAGGAAACATGGGAGATAAATAATACTGAGACTTGGGATTGGAATGGATTGGGAGAAACAAATTTGAGCAATTTTAACCATTTCATTTGCAGGTAATGTGAAATATCTAATTACAGGTTTAAATGTTCTTCTTATCATATTGATTGAATGAACAGATGAGAGACAGCAATGTGAGAGTTAAAGAGTCAAATGAAAATACAGGCAAAATTCAGGTTGAGAATATGAAGGACAGACAGGCGAGATAGAAGAGAGAGCGGGGAGGTAGTTACTGTTGTCTGTACCATGAGGTGAATCATAATGAGGCAAGGAAGTCATTGTCGAACCGCTACAGCAGGTTTAATTTGAAGCTTTTACAACATGTCAGTGTATTTTCTCTCTGGGGATCCAGAGGTAAAGAAAAAATATCCCAAAATTCAATTGCCTCCAGTCATAGCACAGATGTCAATGCTGGAGAAATAACTGGCTCATTTGAAATTGTAAGCACAAAAGACAAAGAGGTGGTTATGATGCTCCTCATGACAAGACACAACAAACATTTATTCTTGTGCTAAATCTTTTCAGTTAAAATGAATAATAAGTCAAACTTAACATGGGAAGAAAGAGTCACATGTGTGTGTGTGTGTGTGTGTGAGCAACTTCAAATTGTGATTTATGTTTGCAAATCAAATGTCATTGTTTTGTATTGCTTTATGCTTCATTTGCCCAATTAGGAGCCAAGTCAAACCTACAGTAGTTTGTTTATTGGAAACGGCAGGAAAACAATACAAAATTCAATACATTTAGCCCAAACCACTGATTTTCACATTTGGCAGGCGTTTGCATGACATTATGGACGTTAATCTAAGCCTTTAGAGTTCAGATGGAGTCCAACAGTCCAAAAGTGCAGTCCACTCATTTTGACGCTGGCTCACTTCTAGCACAAACATCTCGCCTTTTTCTGCACTCCAACTCTTTAAGAGGTTGTTTTCATCCGTCAGCGACTCTGGTTTGCATCTAAACTGTGACTCAAAGAACATTATTTTAAGAACAACTCACACACACACACACACACAAACATTTTAGCAGCTCTTTTGTCACTCAGAGACACGCAGGTTACATTCTCTGATGACACAAAAGTAAAACTCACTGTTGCACACCTACTTTGAACGTTATCTGACACACACACACACACACACACCAGCAAGCGACAGAGCAGAGTCAAATGGAAATCTTTGCCATAGGCTACAAACAATAACAGTCTGATTAACATGCAGCAACCTGAACTCAACCCAGCTCTCGTCCTGCTCTGGTTCACTCACTTCCTCTTTGACTCTCTCTCTCTCTCTCTCTCTCTCTCTCCCCTTCTGTTGATGTGATGCTTTCAGAGCACAGGCTGACAATGGGACGAGAGAGCATCGTGTGTGTGTGTGTGTGTTTGTGTGTGTGTGTTTGTGTGGACGGTGACTACCAGAAACAACATAATGAGGTATGGTTACTACATTGTTGAGATGACAGCATGCAGCAGGCAGCATCCCTTCTCCATCTCTCCTGCCTCATGTGTGTGTCTCTCTCTGCTGTAAACAGATGTAGAGTACAACATTGTAACCACAATCCCCCTGGGCACTTTGGGAGCCTCTCACTCATGAAATCTATCTTTTTCGCCCCCTCCCTCCCCTCGCTTCACTTCTCCTCTTCATCTCTCTCTCCCCCCCCCTCCTCTGTTAAGGCCACAGTGGACCGGTTTGTGGCCCAGTTGTAATTACGGAGCTGAACGATTTGGCTTGTAGTGCCATTGATGAGATTGTTGCGGCTCTTGTTTTTAGTCCGATCCGAGGGAATTTTCTGGAGTACAACATGCTGCTTTCACGGCCCGCTCTGCAGCGTTCAACGCAATCGCGAATCGATAACTTGTTTGGGCAGAATTATGAAACAGCACCAAACACAAAACTTGTGAATGCTTTTTTTTTTTTTTACACCTTGATGCATGAGCGAATTCTTATGAAGGATGTGGTGAGGATCTACAATCAGTTTCAGCCTGCTGCTGAAAGTCTGTTTCAAAAGAAGGCAGGTTGCATTGTTTTGTTTTACATGTTTGGATGGCAGCTATAAGCCAGAGATAAAGTGGAGGGTTATCGGGTAAATATGTACAGACATTTAGGCTATTTTCACTCTAAGGGTTCCAGAGAAAAGGTGGCATCAAATGTTCCTTTGCATGGTGGGCTACGTCTATGTAAGTGGTTTAATCCTGTTACTTCCAGCTGAGAATATTGCCAAAATCAAACCATAACTTTCATTCTCTGGCCTCAAATCTATGATTCACACCTTTATTTTTTTCCCACCTTCACTTATGTAATTCTCTTTTTACCTGCCTGAGTCAAACTGCCCTGACAAGCAGCTAAACTTTTAACTGGGAGAAACCAAAGATCTCATATCACTCCCTTTTTAGCCTCACTGCATTGGCTGGCTGTAAAAAACAGAATTGATTTTAAGATTTTCTTAATAGCTTTAGATCATCCAGTCTGAACCTTCTGTCTGTACCAAGGACCAAACTCCTGGTCCACATCCACTGTACACTGACAGCTATCCGTTACCGAGATACGGTCCTAGGTCAACATGTCATTCCCAGTATACAGCAATCAGGCATCACAATGTCAGACCACATGTGGCTCATGTCTGTCAGGAGGAGTCTACCTGGACCAGAACAATGTCGCTGTCCTTCCTTGACCAGCATATTCACCAGATCTCAACCCAATAGAGCATCTGTGGGATGTTCTGGATCACCGGGTGAGACGGAGAGATCCTGCTCCAGCAACACATGAACAACTTGTCACAGCACTGCAGGAAGAATGGCATGTCATCCTACAAGTCCAGATTAACCATCTTATCCATTCCATGCAAAGGAGATGTGATGCTGTGATTTTTTTTTTTATTTAACCTTTATTTATACAGGTAATCCCATTGAGAAACGAGGTCTCATTCTCAAGAGAGACCTGTTTCACACACATACAACAACAATTAGTTACAGACAGATCAATCAATACATTCAACAATTCAAAAGTGCAAAGCGGAAGCAGCTGGAAGACTGTAATTAGTAAAAATACTACAAACGGGAACAAATTTCCATAGCTTTTTCCAACGTCCTTAAAATAAGTTTAAAATCCCAGAATGGGAACAAGCTGGACAGCTTCAGATCCTGCTGTCATGTATTCCAGGTTGAAGGTGCAGAGTACGAAAAGGCCTTTTTGCCAAGCTCTGTACGGACCGAGGGAACACTGAAGGTCATAAAGGCCTGGCAGCGAAGGCTACGACTACACTGTTTACGTGACATGTAAGAGGATAAATATGAAGGGAGCAGACCAAGGATGGATTTGTAAACGAAGGTATACCAATGCAGTAGTCTACGTGTGGATAAGTGTCTGATAAATGCTGGAGGTGGTCACACTCATTACTGACTGTTGTTGTTCTCTGTCTCACCACCACACTTTTTGACTTGTAAACACTAAGGCAACAACCACTAATTTGTACAAAAATGATTTTTCTGTATGGCTAAAGGGTGAATAAAGATGTGTGAACCATAATTTGCCTTTGATATTTAATATGAATAGGATGGCATGACATCAAAAAGAAAATGAGTGTCTGAAAGGCATATTTGATGAAAGAATATGAAAGATTTATACTTATCTATAGCATATCAGTATCTGTCCAAGAGTTAGCCAAGGGAGCCCACCCATAATCATAATGGTCTCACATAATCTCATCTGGATTTACATACAGTCTCTATGCCTGCACTATGATTTGGAGAAATTGGGCCTGCTGACAGATTTAAATGAAACACTGTGTAAGCACAGTTGGAGTAGGGAGCATCCTTAGGACTGGTCCACACAAAGCAGAGTAGTTTGTGAGAAATGATGATAGATTTTAATCTCCAGCAGGTCTTCCTGTGGGACAGGATACTGCTGCAACGTTGCAGTTTTTTTGTTTGCGGAGTTGCTGGTAAAGAAAGCTGAAAGTTTTTTTTTTTAACCTTTAAGAATCCCCTGTCAGAACACAACATCAACCAATCTGCAGCAAGAGATTTAAAAAAACAAACAAAGTATATATCACCACCCTGTCACTGCAACATGTCACAATTCTTCTCTTTCACTCTCTGACACTTTTGGCTTTTACATTGTGCTTCAGTGTTTCTTTGTCTGAGCATGGAGAGGAAACTAGAAATGGCTGCTTTAGCTTCATTGGTTTTGCATTGAATATAAAGTAGGATTTATGGATTATAAGTATTTTTAAAATAATTTTTCTTTTGTTTTGCCATCCAGATTGATCTTATGAACCACAGAAACATGAGACATCGTCCTGTTCATGTAGAGGTCTGGATGTTAATGATGGACCATCCATCCACCTATCTGACAGGCTAATCTGCCTGTTGGTCTGCCTGTTGGTCTGCCTGACCATCATGTTGCCATGGATCCACATCTATCTGTATGTGTGTGTTTCTTCCTGTCTTTAACAAGCTCAGAAAGGTTGATGTATGACCGGCCAGCTCACATTCGCTCCCTGCTTGATCATGTTGATGGATTGTTGGCCCAAGTGTATGTGTGTGTCTGCATGTGAGTGTGTGTTCTCGTCCCATAGCTTGAGATATAAGGTGAGTTTTGTGGTGAATTCCCCTGTGGCCAAGACTTACACAGCACTTGAAAAAGCCACGATGCTGCTTACATTTGTTTGTATGTGTGTGTGTGTGTGTGTATGTGTGTGACCCTGGCTGTGTGCTGCTGGTGTTAGATTGGTGGATGTCAGAGTGACCTCATCTTCTCTTGATATTAAAGCGTGGCCTACATCTGCATGAAAAGTCCATCATGTCTTTGCATATTCTGGTATCATGGTGTTTTTTCTGTCCACATCATGATTGAATCTCGTTTGTTGCCTTCACCATATGCAAAGCAGCCAAATAGGTTGGGAGATGGTGTGTGTTACTTTACAGCCTGTGGAACGGTGGCACAGTGGTTAGCCTCACAGCAAGAAGGTCCTGGGTTCAAATCCACTTGAGGACCTGGGACTTTCTGTGTGGAGTTTGCATGTTTTCCCCGTGTCTGCGTGGGTTCTCTCCGGGTTCTCTGGCTTCCTCCCAAAGTCCAAAATCATGTAGTGAAGGTGGATTTGTTACTCTAAAATTGCCCGTGGGAGTAAATGTGAGCATGAATGTTTGTTTGTCATTCTATGTGTGGTGCGGTGATGAACTGGCGACCCCGCCTCTCGCCCAATGTCAGCTGGGATAGGCTCCAGCCCACCTGCGGCCCTGCCCAAGATAAGCGGTTCCAGGAAATGGATGGACGGATGGACTGTCCAGCCTGGACCTGGTATCTCCGAGCAACAAAGTGATTTTCTTGAAAAGGTGTCCCAGTGGTGTTTGGCCTTAGACACCATAACATATACCTCCTTAAATATCTACAAATGTCCCTGTCATCTTATCTTATCAGTATTAAAGCTGAGCTGTCATGTACGTGTATGTATTTGATGTTTAAAATAGAAAAACCTTCAAACTAATAAATAGAAATTCTATTTTTTTTTTATCAAAATAGATGTCTCAAAACATCTTCCACCTTCATATCAAGTGAAAACCTGAGATGCAGTTGAATTTATGTCACCTGTTGCCTAACAACAGTGCAAACTTTAAGAAATGTCTTCAGTTTTTCACTAAAGGACGGGGGCCAACAACTAGGAAGCATAGTCAGATTTCACAGTGGTCACACTCCTGTTCGTGGAGATGAGGTGTCTCTCTACATGATGAGATTTCTGCCCACATTTGAATTGGTGGTAATGAGATTTATACCAGCGCTGGTGAGGTTTTCTGGTGATAATGAGGTCTCTACCTGCAGTGAGGAGGTCCCCACTTGATGGATGAGTTTTCTCGCTCATCGCACTGATAAATCAGTTTCCTATTTTAGCCTGTAAGATAATGTGGAAGAATTAAACACATCCAATAAATAGAATGTCAGACCTAGTGTAGTGACATTCTGATAAGTTAAAAATAAATTTAATAAAAAGTAATAAATAATATTTCCTCTTTCAAATGGCATGTTGTGCGTATTAAGAAATAAAAGAAATAAAAAAAAAGGCTAATGGCAGATACATCACACCAGGCTATGTCTCAGAACAGCTGAAGTCTGAGAGACAGTCACAACCCTTTTTGGTCATTCAGAGCACCTCAGTGAGATCATATGACAACAGGATGTTGTCACACATAATATTAGGAAATAAGGACATACTTTTGTTAATTAGCATAACCCAGTGGTTAGCATTCACATTTAGTGATGGATATGACTTTAATAATTATCATTTCAAATATCATTGAATCAGTCAGTTAGGCAAGTTTTAAAAGACTACGAAAAAACACATTACCAGTAACGCTAATGTTAATCAACAAAAGTATGAAAGAATGGGTTGTGGGATGTTTGGCTCTTTGTTTTGATGCCTTTCTTTATGTGTAATAAAGACATTTTTGTTCAGACGTTTTGTATGTCGCATGTCTTCTTTTGTGCATTTTGTAGTGTGTGGACTGACCCCCGGGAAGAATAGTTGCTACCTTAGTGGCGGCTAATTGCTAAATAAATCAAAGAGGTCACTCTTGGAAAAGAGATTTTTAATCTCAAGGAGGATTTCACCTGGTCAAATAAAGGATATAATAAAAAAATAAAGGATATCGGAAAATAAAGGAGTCGGTGGGTTTTTCAGTGCAGATATCTTGCAATTAGAATGCATTATGTAGTTTAGACAGACAGAAAGTTTGGGACTAATCTAAGTCAGGACACCTACAATAGAGAATCAATCTGTCTCCTCATTAAGAGCAATAAATAAGGGCTACTGCCGGTGCTTAGACAAGTGTATAAATACATTTCTCCCACAAGAAAAGGTGACATATCGTGTTGATGAATTTTGCAATTTTAATGTGAATGGTGAGATATTCCTCAGCTGTCATGTTAATGTTTGATGATAAGTAATTTCCAGTCCAATTCCAACATGAGAAGCTGCAAACTAAAGCCCTGAGGGATTTTTGCCTGACAGTTTAAACTAATTTTCTTCCCTTTTTTTTCTATTCACATCATAAACAGCGACTCAAATTGGAGTTTTTAAAGTTAATGGTGGATCATTGATGGAAATGACAGATCCTGGTTCCCCTATTCTCTTCCAGCCTCAAATGAGTCCCCAGGGAAGGGTTGATTAACTTTTTTCTTGCAAAGAGCACTTGCATTTACAGAGCTGTATCACATTGGCTACTATTATAATTTAATTTATTGTCCAGCATGTCCCAACCCCAGATTGTTTTAATCTCTTCATGTCTTTGATTTACTCCATTGCTCCCTGACAGTTGCATACCCCTTTGCAAGAATTACAGTTTGTACAATTAACAATTTGTCAACCTCAAGCTCAAACTACTGCTCACCCAGATCTACCATTAGTTTGGTACATGACTTCACTGCATTTGTTCAAGTCAGGCCCAGAAATGTTCTACGCAATGATGAAATTTACCACTACTTTTTCTGAAATTGATTAAGGCAATAGTATGGCCTCATGAGTGATTTGGGTGAACCTCCGGTTCATATTCACAATTATTCATGAGACAGCAGCATCTGCGTTGACCAGAATATACAGCATTTTCCTTTCCCAAACACCTTCCAGAGGCACTTTCAGATTTTCCTGCTGGGAAAGACTGCATAATAAACTTTTATTCTAAAGAGGAAAATCCATGAAGCCTCTTCTCTCATAAAAACAGAACAAAAAAAGAGAAAGAAATTAAATTACATTATATTAACCTACTTTGGGATTTTTAACATACAAAGACAAGCACACAATACAAGACTAAACTTGGGAGCCAATAGCATTATGGCAAAGTTAAAAACACCGAGGCTATAGTCCTCTAGCGGTTGGCACAGGTTCGATTCTGACCCGTGGCCATTTGCCACATGTCCTCCCCCCTCTCTCTCTCCCACATGTCCTCCCCCCTCTCTTTCTCCTGTCCTATCAATAACGGCATAAAATGCCCAAAACAAAAAAAAAAACATTTTATGTATTAATTTATTTATTGGACATTAATATTCAGAGCCAGAGTTTATTTGTCAGTCACAGATAAGAGGTTGAGGTTTATTAAATTCATTATTCTGGATGAATGAACATCTTCACAGATGATACATTTGTATAGTTGTGAATTAGCAGTCAATGAGCACTGATTGTTCTGTGGAAAATCTGCATCATACAGGAGCCTTTGTGAAGGTTCAGCTCTAGCAATGCAGAGGGCTCGGTCCAGGTGCATCTGTGTGGTTTCTGATTGGTCAAGGCCTTGATTTCCAGGACCAATCGAATCTCTACCTTCTGCAGATTGGTCTCATTCTCTCACTCTCTCCCCCTGCCATTAAAGCTCTCAGAGACACCATGGTTCCTCTCTATCCTTCATTACTTCCATCAGTTTCCACATTTCCCTCTCCTTTTCTCATCTAATCCGCAATTCAAATTACCTGAACCCCTAATGCTTCCTTTTAGCGATGCATGAGTGGGATCAACTGAAGGGAGTCAAGCAGTGGATTAATTCACACATACACCCATCAGCTCTCTCACACACAGGGTATTAATAAACAGCACAAGAAGAGGATGGGAGGAGGATGTAATAAATTCCAACTGCACTCTCTCTAAAACGGCTCTCATAAAAATAAAAAAATAAAACGTTCAGGTGCTGGTTTGAATCAGCCACATCTGGAAATCTGAAGGGTGGAGAATCAATGTCAGGCTTCAGCATGTCTCACACACACACACACACACACACACACACACACACACACACACACACACTCAGGTTGTCATTATGAACCATACCCAGCCTATTTTCTGCTTGTAAAGATGGAGTAATTAGGGGTAACTAGATAAATACAACATTTCTGTGCACCTGAGGAGTTTATAATTAAATCTAACTAGCATTTATGTGGCTTCAGAGAACACAATAAAAGTCTATTTGAGATGTATATATGCTGTATATGCAGACTGTATACAATAATGATAATAATTTTAATTTGCCAGCCAACATCATGGACTTCCATTCATAAGGTGTACAGTCATTTTTAAAAAAAATTTATTTTGTGATTCATGATATTACTTCAAACAGAAATGTTGATGTCCACTAAATGTTTATGTTGGTATACATTGTCTCCTCTGTCAACACAGGTTGGCCTAAAAAAAAAGGCAGCAGCTTAGTTTCAGATTAAACCAAACGGAATGTTACGTTTCAGCAAAAATCAGATGAGGACCGAAATGCAGACTCACTGCAGAGACAGCGAGGATGCAATTTAAAAGACTTATTAACAAGAAGGTTCAAACTAAACCGGCAAACTAAGTCCATGGAAAAAATGACTGACTGGCAAAGCAGAAAAAATACAAGCAAATGCAAAAATGTCCAAAACGAAAGGCTAGAGTAAAAAATCCAAAGAAAGAAGAATCCAAAAAGCAGAATAAATAACAGAGAAACGTACTGGGAAAAACATACTGTATGTGAAAATCCACACTAAACATGAATCAGCAAACTGACCACTAACTAACAATAGTGAATAGTGAATCTCAGCTGGGAGTGAGTTCCAGACGGTGGGGGCTGCCACACTGAAAGCCCTGTCGCTGTAGGTTCTTAGGTTGGTGTGAGGGATGGAAAGCAAGCCCATGTCTGAGGACCGTAGTTTTGGGGATGAGGTGTAGGATTGGAGAAGGTCAATCTGATACTGGTGGGCAAGGTGGGATCTGTAGGCGAGAAGGAGGATTTTATTCTGGATGCGGGACTTAACTAAGAGCCTGTGAAGCCGGATGAAGGTGGGGGTGATGTGGTGGCTGGTGCCTGGCTTGGTGTGGGTGAGAACAGCAGCTGAATTTCCCACATACTGTATGTAACCTGTCCAGGACCTTGCTGGGTTCCCCAAACAGGATTCTACTGCAGAAATCCAAACGGGAGGTGATGAAAGCGTGGATGAGGGTTTCTGCTACAGAGATAGAAAGTGATGGTTGGAGTCTGGAGATGTTTTTGAGGAAGTAGGAGGCAGATCTTGCAATGGACTTGATGTAGGCCTGAAGGTAGAGGGTAGAGTCCAGAATAACACCTAAGGATCTGGACTTAGGGGCGGACGTGGTGAGAAAGAGATCACCGTCAGCGGCTTCTCCACTGCTGTGGAACGAGGTTAGATGCATCTATACACCATAAAGCCACTTCTTTATTGGCGCACATCAGCAGAAAATGTGCAAATAGTACGTCTACCTGCAAATTCACCATCCTTCATCATCTTTTATTTCTGAATTGTGAGTAAAAAGCGGAGTGATTAACCACAATGGCTGCAGAAAACAAGTCCCTTCCAAGTCTTTTGTGTTTTAAGTAAGCTGTTTTATGCTTTGATATTAAAACGTTAACTAGATTGACTCTAAACTGCAAAAAGAGTTACAGAAAAATCACTTATTATTATACAAACCATCCAGTAAGATAGAACAAAAAAAAGAGCTAATAGAGTCAAGCCAACTCGTGTAATATTTATGAGAACGTGCAAAGTTACGAGCCACCACTGGAGTTAAACGTGATTGAACTTAATGAAACGATCGTAGCTGTTAAGTAGCCCGAACCTGGGAAAACAGCTGGAATCTCAGAGCTCCCAGCTTGAAGTGGTTTCAAGTTGGAGAAACATTGGTTCTCTTTCAAAAGGCTGTTTGAAATCGGATAAGTCCAGCTCAGCTTCTACCCAAAATCCCAAAATGGAGATAAATGTAATTCCACAGATGTTTATTCCCATTCCAACAGTGACCATGAAAGAGAGAGAGGAGAAGGAGAGGTTGAGGAAGGCATCGAGGAACGGAGGGAGAAAAAAGAAAGTTTTTGCAACTCTGCACTCTGTGTTGCCGTGCGGTCACTTTGTAGCTGTAATGAAACAGCAGGCTGTGGAACCTAACTTCTGGAAGTAATCTAGGACTGAGCTTCACACACACACACACACACAGACACACACACATATGCATGAAGTCACAGAGGCCCACATACTGGTGCTCACACACGTACATGCAGCTGGTCCAGCATAACCGCTAGCTGCTTTAATGAAAGCCTGTAAATCTATTTGCAGAGCTGCAGCCACCAATAGCAGGGCAGGGTCACTTTACAGACCTTCTCTCATAGGCTTAAACTCTTAAATACATACCTATTTTTATAGCTTATACTTCACAAACTGGATGTCGTTTCTAGCCAAGTGTCGCCAAGTGGCAAACGTCGGTTTTTGTGTGCGACTGCAGCCAAGCCATGATATCATTTCTCTCTATGTTTCTGAACTAGCTGCAACTCCTAAGGGGCTTAGTGCATAAATATGAGACAAGTGCAACAAGTACAATACTCAGAAATATGTACAGTATTATCAGTGGAGTATCATAATGGTTAAGGGGGGTTTGTGATGGAGGTTAAAGATGCCAAAAAGCATCAGAGAAAGTTTGACATAAGAAAAATGATCATACAACAATAAGAGAATCGTATTGTAACGGTGTGGGATTAAACCAAAGCTGGAGTCTTTTTGAATGTGCGGCCCTACATCCTTGCATCAAATGAGTGCGTGACCAAGTGTCGTGAATGACAAATGATCGTTCTAAACTCTTCCTGCAGCAGCACTTGAGTGCATCCGTGCAGGAAAAGGACGCTTTGTGTCAGGTCTACATCTGTGCTCTGCAGACCTGCCCCTAACTTCAGTAAACCTACACTGTTCCAGCTTTAAGGCCTCTGCTTCCACTTTGATGGGAACTTAATTGTTCTGGCTGGGAGTAGTTGGGCGCAGCTACTAAAGAAATACAGAGAGAGTGAAAGGCTTAGCCTGGATCTCGGCGTGTGCATGTGTGTGTGTGTGTGCGTGCGCGTGTGTGTGTGTGTGTGTGTGTGTGTGTGTGTGTGTGTGTGTGTGTGTGTGTGTGTGTGTGTGTGTGTGTGTGTGTGTGCATGTGTGTGTGTGTGTGTGTGTGTGTGTGAGAGAGAGAGACACCAGGCCAAACTAGTGTCAGCATGTGGAATTAATTATACTGGTAATAACTTCCTGGAATAGTCCCATGGAGAAAGAGGGCAAAATGAAGGAGGGCAAACAAGCTGAAGAGGATGAAATAGAAGATGAGAAAAGGGGGCAGAAAATTCAAAGAAAGTCTGACCAAGGGCAAATGTGATAGAGTGTTTGAATGATGGGGGGGGATTGGTTCTAACTATTTGTGAAAGAGATGAAGAAGTGAAGAGCTTCTCTGCAAACACTAACCAGCACCTGACGGCGTGACACCTAACCTAATTAGACCAATCCAATTTGTTTGTCAGCCTTTCTTTAAAAACAGAAGTGAACATTCATCCTCACGCTACTGACTACATCACACTTTCCTCTCACACTAATTACAATGTAGTGTCTCCACCCACTGCACACTTCTTAATGAAAAGTACACAACCATGCTAGCGAGCTATGGAGGTGTAACGACAGCAGGAGGAAAGAAAAACGCTGGATGGTTTGGAAAAATGGGAGAGATCGCTATTGTAAAATATTTGCCACTAGGGGGCAAATAACAAAATCAGCCTGTTTATTTCCTGTATGGTCGTCTGTGGTAGACATGTCAGACTTAATGCTAACTTACCACAACATCAACAACATGAACGCATACAAACAAGAAAATGAAACAATGTTTATATATATACCATTTAAATTGGTTACTTAGTAGATAACAGTTTTGTATAGGTTTGGATAAGAGTAATAGATTAATTGAATTGTAATCAAACATGTACCTTGTATTTTTTTTTCCTTTTGTATCTCTCATTGTTCTGTACTTAATTTGTTATTTCCTGTTTTATTTTGATGGTTTAATTTTCCATGTTGTTCACATTTCCTGTCTGGTTTTTCGCTCCATTGTAATTGTTCATTGTTTGCATCTGTCTCAGATTGTCTCCTCCTCCCTGTGCCACCTGCCCAACCAGTCGGTTTGTTTTCCACTTTGATTTCTCAGTTTGTCGTGTGATGTGTATGTATATGACCTGTATATAAGTATATGTTCCAGCCCTCTACCTTGTGTTTACTTTTGGTTATTGTCAGTTTCTTTGTTTTTGACATTATTTGGATTTTGCCGTTTTCTTTTCAATTTCTTGGAAAGCTTAGAATTGGACATTTTTCAATCCTTTTCTTGTTTTATGGACTTCTGCTCTGCCTTTTCTATTTTTGGAATCTGTTTTCCTTCTTGTTTCGATGTTGACTATTAAACCATTGAGCTGCATCCTCCTTGGTTCTGCCTGCTGTCTGCATTTTGGGTCCTCAACACCTTTGAATAAAATGCTATCAATCCATGGAGACTGTTATGTTTCAGCAGAGTTATGGCATTTTAAAAAAACACATCATTGGCCTAAATGTAAGACGATATATATTTCTGAAAAAAAATCCCCAATGATTTGAAATGTTCTTTTAATGTTGCTCGGCTAGTGAGCCTGTTCAAGTATGTTTTCATTTCACATATATAGTTTTGGGTATTTTTTGCCTTTATTTTGGTGAGGGAAAGACATTTATCAAAGGGCCACAGGTGGGAGTCGAGCCTGCGACCATCGCTAGAGGCATGTGTTTAATATGTTTATGATATGTCGTTTAAAGTTACTGCCACAGAGGGTATACGTTTCTGATTAGTGAAAACTAGTCTTATTCTGACATAGATGTAATCCTCGTCTACATGAGTAGTGCTTTTGTGCCCAAACTGAAAACAGCAGATCATTTCTGGTCATTTTTTTGCATTTAACCACAGAATTGAAATATAAGTACTTAGTAGGCATTTAATACAAATCATTTCCAGCAATGATCTTGTAACCAAGCTTTATTGATTTGAAATAATTCAGGTAATAAACCTTTTTCCTGATCAGTAACATATTTTCAGTCTCAGTTTTGTCATTGCAAAGATCCTTTTAGAAATAAACTGATCAAATGCACCACAGGCCGTTGGTTCCAGACACCATGTGTGACCATATCCTCAACTCTTCTCCCCGTCTGCAGCCCTCCACCCCCTCTCCCCCTCAACACTAACTCATAAGCTGCTCTTAGACTCTTTCCATTTGTGGAGGATCAAATTGATCACATAGTTGGAAATTGATTGGTGGATGGAAAATGTGGGACTTTAGTAAAAAGCTGTTGAGTGAGAGCTCTTCAGCACTCAGGGGAGTCTGGACAAGATGGCTGGATGGATTCACAGCCGCTGAATGCCTCTTACTTGAAATGCTGTGTAAAACCTAATTAGAATGCACTAATTTGCTACTCCCTTTAAAAATGTACTCGAAAACAGTGAATACAACATGTTTAATATTTTAGTTATCATTTTAAATATACACTTATTCTGAATTTGAGGCCAGCAACAAATTTCAAACAAGTTCTGGTCATAAATCACGTGTTTGGAAAATGGTTAACTGATCATACTGGTAGTGTTATTAAGTAAGAAAAGAGCATTCTCTTCGGAGAGTAACAATCAAAGATGGGGTGGGTTCCAACACTTTGTAAAAAAACTGTGTGGCAGAGACTCCAACAGTTTTTTTTCATAATATAATCAAAAGAGTCAGAGAAGCCAGAGAAATCTCAACACATAAGAGCAGATGCCACTGCATTCAAATCCAATGTGATTGTAAAATGCACAATGAACATTTTGAAAAAACATTGTCGGTAAACAGTTTGTTGCTGCATCTACAAAAGGAGCATTAAGACTACCACGTAGAGCAAAAGCCATACATCAACAACACAGAGGAGCTCGAGCCCAAAGAAGGCGGCTCAGAGATCATGTGATGCAAAGAGTAAATGTGTGCTGTGGTTCGATGGGTCCACATTTTAGATGCAGTTCAGTCTGCAGTGCAAAGCTCACAATCCAGCACCTGCGATGATATGGGTGTGTGTTGGTGGCCGTCATATGGGTGACTTGCACATCTGCAAAGTCACCATTAATTCTGAAAGGTGCTTACATACTTTGGAGCAGCATGTGTCACCGTCCAGATGTCATTTTCAGCTGTCGCTGCTTATTTAAGCGAGACGATGCCAAATTACATTATGGATTGTTACATTTAAGCCAACTGAAGCCATATGTCGTGTCATCATCTAAAAATATTTCACTTACAGTGTGAGTGTAGAGTGTACTATATATATATATATATATATATATATATGGTAAATATTCCCATGCCTTTTTGGGAGGTGTTGCAGGCATCAAATACAGAATGTATGTTTACAAAAACAATAAAGTTAATCAGTTTAAGGTTTTTTTGAAAAGTCTTGCATTAAATGTTGTGTTGTATTCTATATTCATTGCGTTCTATTTTTACATTCAAACTTTTTTGTAGTTGTGGTTGTGCAAACTTTTCACATAGAGTGCAGTTAATTTATTTGACAGGGACTGAAAAAGAGGGAGGAGACTGTGACTTAACTATTTTTTCAAGATGATTGTTTTTTGGCCTTTTATCCCCCAACTCATCAATTCTGTGGTGATGCCCACGGCTGCTGGTACAAACCCACACAGACACACACACACATTCCAGAGCGTTTCCTCATGATGTTCAGGAACAAATGAGAGAAACAGAAATGAATGTTCACTAATGATTAGAAGGACAAAATCTAATCACCTCTTTCCCATTCCAAGGGCCACCACTTTACCAAATGTCATTGAAATCCATCATTTTTGATTTTTCATTCTGACAAATAGACAAACGGTTTTGGAAACATCCCTTCCTTGGTCGGTGTGAGAAGAGGAAAAAGGAGGACACTCCTTTCGCATCCTTCGAGCCTAAATTTTCCTAAATTGGGAAAAGTGTGTGTCAGTGTGTGCTGTGGTAAAGCATGTCATAGCTATGGTATGTGAGCAGCAGTACTCTGGGATGGCTGGAAGTAAACCAAGTCTATCTAATAACACACAGTTCAAAGAATACACACACACACACACACATATTCAGACTCAGACAAGCAGCAGGAGGGTGGGCTTCAGTGTGAATGACATGGCCTAGATTTGAGGGTGAGTCATTTCCGCGGTTAAAAAACAAAGTGAGGGAATGTCCCTTTATGGAAAAGGGAAGTCTTTCATTCCCTCTTGCTTCTCTGTATTTCATCCCTCATCTCATCTCATATGAAGTACGTTCCGCTGTCTCGTCTCCTTTTTTTTCCAAGTAGTCAAGTATGGCATGAATTACCGGCTGTAAATACGAGTTACATGTGACTGTTTGTTGTTTCATTCCAGGACGTTATGTGCATTGTCGGCAACATGTTGTCATATTACATCGTGTGACCATCTGGCAACTGGAGTAAGGCAAAGTAAAGTAGGATGGTGGTGGGGTGGTGGTGACAGTAACAGCCCCTGGAGGCTCCAATGTTCATCTCAGCCCACAATTCATAGGGCACAAAACAAAAAACAAACAAACAAACAAACATGCAGTGTTGCTATTTGTAAAGCTTTATCAGGGTAGAGTGTAAAGTTTGTACAGTTGGTGGTGCTAGAGCTGAGGTCATCGACTGTATTCGTCACAGGGCAAGGTTTTTTCTACACAAACAGTAGGGGGGGAAATTAAAATCAAACTATATCTATTTAGGCCTAATTAGCCTGTTATTGTTTCATGATCTCTATTTTTTTTTTAAATGCTATTTTTATTAACCTATCTGTGTGAACAGACCCTGAAAAGAATGGATGGATACTTAACTAGATATTGTTCTGACCTCCACCAAGGAGGCAGTCAGCGCTCAGTACAAAATCTCAGATAATCCTTATCTCCACCAAACTACTGACTACAGGCTGGCTGTGATCCTTTTGTGTCTAATAGACAAACACGGTGATTCTCAGGTGAACTAGGCCATAAGTGAAGGACTTCGACTGGGTCTCTTTCACTGATGAGAAATTAAGTTTAAAAATTATAATGAACGTGATCAACGTTTTTGTAATGAGTCAGTTAGATTTTATATTTCTGATGCACAAGTGGAAAGTTTAGATTGAATTGAAATATAGTACAATAGTACATCACTAGTTATTTCAGATTTCTGCTAAAATGTCCAAATCTCTGCTAGAAAGCTGGACATGAGCTCTAATGATTGAGATCGTTACTCATGATTTCCCCAATGTTGATCATGGGTGGATGAGTTAGAGGTAAAAATACCTCTTTTTTCTACTTCTACTTGCTGCTCCTTTTTTCTTTGTCTGTAAAACTATGTTGGACATCTGATCAGTATCTTCTAGAAGCAGATGGATGTGATTGGGCTCAGGACAATAATGTTTGAAATGTCACGGCATGCTCTTGGCCTGTGAATCAGCAGTACATCAGTCATTGCAGAAGTTAGCGGGCAATCACACATGCCAGTAAGCCTCAGCCTATCTTGACTGAATAGAGAATTGTGGTAACAGACACTGAAGATGCTATTTCTCCTATTGTTTTGTTGTATTTATTATTATTAATAGAAACTAACATATACTTCCACATATCGCTCATTTCATTAATCAAGTTTGCAACACACACCAGGTAAACAAAGTCACATCAGCCAACTAGTAGCCAGTGTTGGGGAAGCTGCTTCAGAAGCATAGCTTTGAAAGCTACCAATAACTTCACACTGGAAAAAGTTGAACTACTGACCTGAAAAAAACAGTTTGTAGTTCCAGTAATTAAATACAAAAAAAGTAAAAAATGCACGATTCTGGTTCCTTCCAACTTAAACAGAATTCTCTGGTCCGTTTCCATAATTTTCCCTTTGTTGTGTTCATAATAGTTAAGAAAACAAGGTCAAATATCCTAACACGAGGACTGGTCATCTTGGAGTAATTTGCCCTGGCTCTGACTTGTGCTTTTTCAGGTGATGCAGAGCAGCTACACCCAAGATGAACTGGTGTAGAGTAAAAGCTCCACAGCACAAAGCACCGCCCTGAAGAAGTCTTTGTAAACATGCCCAGAGGCTGCAGCTACCATTATCGAGGGAGACTCTCTCAATCATCCTCACCGTTTCAGTCCCACCCTGGTGCCTCTGAGCTTCCCCTCCTCCGGTTTCTATTCATCTTAGTGAGTGTCTAATGCGACAAACAAAAACAGAATACCAGCAGACTTTCTTTTTCTTTTTTTTTATTCTAATAAAACATCTTATTAAAATGGCAGAAATTCATGGAGTGCTCAGACTTGCCGGTTTATAGTAAAGCTGATATTTGTTCTTCAGATTCAACTCATATTATTCAACAGCATATTGTTTTAGGGAGTTGACAATTGCACTGATCAGTTTCCATTTGTTTGCCAAGACACTGCGAAATGTAGTTTGTTATTTAAAAAAAAAAAACATTGAGTTCTACAAGTATACAATGTATAGGAGTTAAGCAGCACCATCTCCTTCTGTTCTGTAAGAGGGTAAAACTGGTTTCAGATGAGCTATTGGTGCTATGTGCTATGTGCTAATCAACCTGTATCTGAGGGATGATATTCATTCAGGTTAAACTCCCACGTAGCATCATTTGTTTAATGGAGCCACGGCCCCAGGATGAAAGAATACACTTTGGTTGATGGGGTCCCCTCATGATGTAAGTATGTCTTGATCATTAAATGAAGTTGGAGCCTAAACTGATGAACTGATGATTTAACACAGCATGTTTGCTTTCTGCTTGAGTATTTTAATGTAATTATATTCATACTTTTTTAAAAATGTTTTGTTATTTTTACCTATGTCGTGGACGTAAAGAATTTCTACTATACAAAGTTAAACACATTGTAATCCATACAGACATAAAGCTACAGCACAGAACATTACAATAACCACAAAGGATGTTGTCATTGACAGATTTTTAGCGACCTCTTTTGATTTACTTGATTTATTATTTAAATCTCCAAACCTGCTGTTTTGATATGGATCAGATGTTAAATTTATTTTGTGTTTTCTTCTACAAATTCAAAATGTCACAGTCCAGGTTCACAAAGTGGTGCTTAACGTGCCATGAAATTTGCTGCAGTGACATTACTGTATGCATGTGGACAATTACAATTACTAAAAGCAGCCTCTCTAATCATTAAGGTAAAAATGAAAATATCATGCCAACAATGACATCTGTGAAAATGTATGCACTGCTCGACATAATTAAAAGGCAAAATAGCTTATCGAGACAGGTGGAGGTGCAGTGAAATGTCCTTGTGGGTGCATGGCTCTGAATTGGAGAAAATAATTCAGCTTGTGAAGGTGGCAGGTGGATGATTTATGATTGCATGCAGAATTGGATGAACTCAGAACTGTTCATACACATTAACGCTACATAAGGTGAATGGGGAAATGAGAAATTATCTACAAACTAGGTAGCGTGCATTTCTTCTTCTATATTCTAGCTAGTTCTCTCGAAGGATTGCTCATTTCCCTACCCTTGCATGAAAAACAGTTATCGCACTTGCAGGATCGAACAATCAAGATGCAGCTACAGATACATGCAAATGCTGGGAGGTTTGCTAGCAAGCCAACTAACATTGGTGGACATTTCGAAATGACATACCTGACTTAACTTTTCAACGATAAATACATGAATTATTAAACAATCAACAGAACAGAACAGTTTGGTGGCCCACCTATGTTTTCTTCCTCAAGCGGTTCTGATCTCACTACATTCAGCCACTCTCTAAAATACAGATTTCCAAGACACAATAATTTCTCACTTTGTTCCCCAACTTATCACAAAAACATATTATCTATCATATTGCATTCGACGTGTCTCCGTTCCCCCAGAGCTGTTCTGGTGGGTTTCGTTTTGACCCCTTGTGTGTTCAGACAAGCAGCTACACGTTTTAATACAATCAACTCGAAGCCCAGAGTCTGGAGAAAATAATAAAACCTAATCACTTTACTCTGATTCTTGTTCCATCTCTATCACTGGAGGAGGAAGAGGAGAAGAGGAGAAATCTTAGTTGTCTTATCTCCAAAGTCTATTTATTACCAGCCTCATGTAACTCCATACACACTTCAAAACTCAGGCTCTGGGCAAAAATATCTATAAGACAGAGTGTATCTATTACCAGCCATGTGTAACACCATAGAGCTATTACAGGCCTCATTTGTTCCACTGCAGACAAGCAACACCACAATATGAGCTACAGGGAGTGGTGGACAAGATTAGATAAAACACTCAACATTACAAATTACTAGTGGTCTTAACAATCATCTGTGTTTGGAACCTTGATTCCAGTGAAGAAACTCCCAAAAACAATGAAGAGCCAGTGGATGTCTCCTTCTCCTGGGATGGACGTATGTGTAATGAATGTCTTGTACAGAACAGGCCATCAGAATCCTATAATAATAACATATTTTAAAGTATATATGGATTTAAAAAATATGTGAAGAATGTGGATCCAGGACAACAGGGAAAACTTGAAGTGTTGCTAAATTCAGAGAGAGGTTTCTGTGTTGAGATGATGCAGTAGAGAGGAGCCTTACTGAAATAGAGTAGAGGGGGAGACAACTAGGGAGGAGAGAGACAAGAGAAACAAAAGACATGCAGCGTTTAGTAGAGGTTTGCAATTTGTTGTTTTCTCATTAGAAGGACAAACATGAGCAATAGGTGTTAAGAGATTCATTGAGACTGAGACAACCCACTGAAAAAGTAATGGCAACAGCCGTGACGTCTGCACTGATTGAAAGATACAGCATTAATTGAAAGTTAAGGCAAAGGAATTAGTTTTAAGTTTTGAATTAAAGACAGAGTCACACTGCATGATGTCAGCAGGGAGATTATTCCAGAAGAAAGGGGCATGATAGGGCGAGGTCCTGCAGCCATGTGACTTATTTTAACTCTGGGGACAAGTTTAGTGTGGAACAAATTTACAATTTACCATCGGAAGCATTTTAAGGTATGATCCAACCCGAATAGGAAGCCAATGAAGTGTAGCTAAGATAGGTGTAATATGATCAAACCAGACTGGTTTTAGTTCATATTCCAGCTGCAGGATTCTGAACCATTTGAAGACTTTTTAGTGGTAGTGAGTGCTACACCACACAACAAAATATTACAATAATGATATTATGAAAATGAGTCTGAAAATATACAGGAAAGAGAAAAGCACCAAGAACGTAGCCCTGAGGCACTCCATATTTCACTTCAGTAAGTATTACTATTATTATTATTATTTAAAATCCTTATGTAATCCTAAATTGTTTGGCTGACTGGTGGTCCAAGGCTGGTAGTTGATTTTCAGGCTAAAACTAGATTGGACAATATATCAAGAGAAAAAAAATGAATTTGAGTCTTGACACCAATATTTTCACAAATGGTAAAAAATACACAGACAAGCCGGAGACATGGTCCAACACTGCAGACTAGGCAGAATGTCTTCTGTCTCGGTGCTGTCACTACTGTCCCACCGGAGAGATGTCTGAGATATCTGATTATATCCGAGATAAAATCTCCAGACGCTACTAAAAATGTGGGAGTAATGGCTTGTATCGTACTACAAGGTGGGATCCAGTTCCATGGACAAAGCAGTTTGCAGCTAATGGAGATGCTTTAATACCAAAGCCTTGAATGAATTCAATTCAATATCCTGTGAGGAGGTTAACTGAAAATAGATTTACAGATTAGGACAACCCATCACCCGCCCAGACTCTGGTCATTTATCTGTAGACTCTTGTTATTGTTTGGGCTGCAGTCTTCATTAGAAGTGTGGTGTATTAAATGGAACACCTTACCTCTTATTAACAGAAATGCTTTGGTGGCCTGTGGAAGTGGCAGTGACAGGATACAGCAGTATTTATCTGAAGTATTCCGTTTTCCTGGAACACCTGGTAACACGTGAGGAAAGATGATGGAAACTTTTATAATGGCAATGTCATATCTGTGACAATATTTAGATGGTTGTGTGGTCTTCTAACTATACAGATGGGACATAAGAAAGTTCCCAGCTTTAAATTGAAATCCCATTTGTGTTATTCGTCAGCTTTATTGGCTGTTAATGATCAAATTTTGTTCAGGAAGCGTGTGATAGTCGCAGCACGGCTTGCTTTTGCTTTAGTTGCAAATTTTAAAACCTTGAAACTCGCATTGTAACTCTGTGATCCACATAAATGCAAAGGAAAACAATGGTCAAATTAAAATGTGTTGTACTATAACATTCATACATTTTGTTATACTATGTTTGTTACTTTATCTATCCTGTAAGAACTATAAAATCTTCAGGTGGTGTCCAGTAATGTAGAAAGAATGCTGTGTGAACGTCTTTGGAGCAAGTCTCAGTCTTTGAAAGTGAACTGTCAGTAAAGATTAAAGTGCTTGCAAAAAATAACCTGAAATTTGATTTTTATTTTTTCTTGCACTCACTAGTCTCTGTGCTAATAAAAGTCAGGTGGAGGAGATGACCAGTATGTCCTGGAGTGACCCTAATCAGCTGCAGTAAACAGAAGTCTGCTGGGATCCTGTATTCTAACAATGACAGACATTTGCCGTCACCACTGATGGATTCCTAATCGAAAACTCGAAATACACACGTATATCCAATCTCTCTCACCATTGATCCCTCTGTTGACTGACATAATGAATGCTGGCTGCTTCAGTTACACATAATTGCTGCATTTCAACAAGGTTGCTAAGGTCACATCTTCAAATGACCTTTGACTCCCGTCTTCTGCAGCCTAGTTGGCATGAAAACAGCCGTCAGGATAACAGGGGACAAATGAATGGTTCTAATCTGGCATTTGCAGCTGCAGAGATCGGGGAGACATGAACAGTAACGGCTGTAAAAATTTAACCATTGTACAGGATACAGATACAGAATGCTTAGATTGGTGTCCGTAAAATGTACCATAAAACATTACAGCTTGTCCCAGTCATTTTTACGACTTGACTTAAAACCCCACTAAAGGTGCAGAGGGTGGACATGCTTTTTTACAATCTGTGTGGACCGATCCAACTCAACTTGGCAGTGAAGTCTCAAATGTAGATTGCAGATCCATCGAGATGTACATCTCAATTGTAGAACCACTCGTAATTATATTTTCACCTGAATTTAAAAGTTTGCATGTAGCTTAAGGACGTATGAGTGGTCTGTTCTTTTTTACTCTGCATCCTGTCAAAATGTAGGAACACTGTATTTGCACATAAGCTTCTCCATCACACACAGATCAACAATATGTCAGCTGAGACTTTGATTACAACAGGGTTATAAACAACAACACAAATAGAAAAAATTAATATAAAAAATTGACTGAGTCGGCCATACGCTTGTAACTGTTCATACATTTAAGTATACATGTTCATAACTGGTGTGTGTGTTGTGCCGAAACAAACCACAATATTTCAAATCTCGTTTTAAATTTTGTTCAGGGACATTGTAATGGTGACGACTTGCTGGAAACTTAGTAATGTCCTTATAGTGAAGTCCAAGGTTAGAGTATAGCTCAATTAACTCCTGTACTGTTATTTCCACACAGAAACATAAGCCCTATTTCCATTAGGGAAAATGTACCTGGTACTACATTTTTAGCACCACCTCCGTTGTGGTTCCAAGCGAGCTGAGCAGGTATAAAAAGGTCACATGAAACGTTACAGACCACTGTTTGGTCAGAGAGAATCGTTCCTGCATCAATGAGTCATCAATACCCGCCACACACGGAGTATTCTGCACAGCACGAATCAATGGCTGCAACACTCAAACAGCCAAGCTACCTAATCTATTGAAACAAACAAACATGTGATACATAGAATTGGGATGCTAATATTGGGATGCTGATGGCCTGAACTCGGCAGACATGTTATAGATGTTGTCTGGGCTGGAGATGTTACAGATGTTATGGCTCATTGCACAGTGGACGGAGATCACATTACATTACATACACACAGTTTGTACATATTTAACTTGTACGGAGCTGATGGTCGCAGGCGTGTGTATCATCGCCGTGGGGAAAGCTATCCTTCATCATGCATCCAGGAACTGGACTGTTTTAGTGGTGGTGTCATGATGTGGGGAGCCATTGGTAATGGATGGCGGTCAGACCTTGTCCACATCCACGGTACACTGACAGCTATTCGTTACCGAGATACGGTCCTAGGTCCACATGTCATCCCCAGGATACAGCAATCAGGCATCACCTTCATGCATGACAATGCCAGACCAAATGTGGCTCATGTCTATCAGGAGGAGCCTACCTGAACCAGAACAATGTCACTGTCCTTCCTTGGCCAGCATATTCACCAGATCTCAACCCAATAGAGCATCTGTGGGATGTTCTGGATCGCCTGGTGAGAGAGAGAGAGAGATCCTGCTCCAGCAACACATGAACAACTTGTCACAGCACTGCAGGAAGAATGGCATGCCATCCTACAAGTCCAGATTAACGTCTTATCCATTCAGGAAGTGTAAAGTAGTGATAAATGCTGGAGGTGGTCACTCGCGGTACTGACTGTCTCTTTCTGTCTCACCATCCACACTTTTTGGCTTGTAAACACTAAGGCAACAACCACTAACTTGTACAAAATGGATTTTTCTGTATGGCTAAAGTGTGAATAAAGATGTGTAAACCATAATTTGCCTTTGATATTTAATATGAACAGGAAGGCATATGCATTTTTACTGTTGCTCAGTATACTTCACTGTTTACCACACTTGAAAATATTAGATGATGACGTGCCCCACATACCAAATGTGGATGCACTTGTTCCCATATGAAAATGGATGGAATAAATATGTTTAGTCAAGAGATAACCAAAAGGAACTTCATGGGAAGAATGACTGTCTGCCCAACTGTATCCTTTAACTGGAGACACATTCACAATATAGACTGCACCAGACAGACACACTTGCTAAAGAGGCAGACTTCTGCACACGTCATAATTGGTTCCACATCTGGCATAAATTCTGTATCGTGGATTGAGCTCCATGCAGTAAAAACCTTTTTTGTGTCTCTGGGCTTCCGGCCAGCACAGGTGTTGCTACCTCTGGTGGTGTTTAAATAAAAATAATTTCTCCCATGTGTGAAAGCCGCACACCCCTACACACAAACCGACACACACAGCACATGACTGCAAGCTGACACCTCTTTGTGGCCCCTTGCACATTTCACAGATACAGACACACACGCGCTGCCCAACAAAAACCAACAAACTAAGCAGTGCTAAAACCCTGAGATTAAGATAGTGTGTCAGAAAGGAGACCCTAAAAATAATGAAAAAAAAAAGACAGGCTACAGCTGCTGCTACACTCGTCTCGCACCGACACCGACCTTTCTGAAAATGTGGAGAAAGCTATAGCAAAAACAATTATCCACCAGGATATGATAAAGTAGGTAATTTCATGCCCTGCTGCAGTGGCATTCCTGTCAGCTTACTGTGAAAATAACTGTCACACAGCTCTATTATTTATTCCAAAGGTACAGAATGGCAACCAACCTCTAATGGAAATACAGCAAATATATACAGAGATTAATAGATAACAGACTTCAATGTTCCTTGACAGAAGGGATTATATATTGTCCGTCAGATTTGGTTAAAGGTTGTGCTAAATCACGTTAAAGTGATAAATAATTTAAGATAACTTGATTGTTCTTTGGTTAATCTTATGTTAATCCTATGTTATGTTATAATACCAGTCCTGGTAAGCCCACGTTGACACAGGCGTGTAAAAAAGGGAGGACTATACAATTTCGCTGCTACCATATGCAACAAATGACTTACTGTAGACCACTGAGGAAAACTATACACTTAAGAATTTTCACCATGTTTAAATTTCACCATGACGGATTCATCTTATGAAAAATAGATATTTACAAAAACATGATTCATAATGGTTATTTAAAAATCAAACCATCTTCACTTGCAGCTAATTGCAACATGCTGAGTTTACAGACAACATAGATCATTTGCAACAAAACAAAACGATGTGTCAAACATAATGATACAGTTCTGTGGAGGCATAACAATGTAATGTAAAGCTGCAAAAGACAAAGGCTTCTCATTGAGATGCACCTGCGGGTGTGCAGGTGCTGTATCAGTCAGTCATGGTGAAGTGAGAGCTGAGCCCTCGTGTCGAAGTTGAGGTGGTTCGGGCATCTGATTAGGATGCCTCCAGGGTACCATCCTTAGGAGTTTTCTGGGCACACCTCCCTTTTGGTGGGGGGGGGGGCCCTAGAACCTACTGGAGAGATTACACATCTTATCTGGCATGGGAAAACCTTGGGATGCCCCGAGATGAGCTGGAAAGTGTTGCTGGGGAGAGGGAAGTCTGCAATACCCTGCTTAGCCTGCTGCTACTGTGAAACAATCCCGGATAAAAGAAAGATGGATGGATGGATGGATCTCTCTACCTTTGGCTCAGGTGTTACTGCTGAAGCAGCTCATTCTTCCACTCACTGGCTGGGTAATATAAGCCTGATGTGTATTTCACATGTAAGAAATCATCATAATGCATGTAAATAAAGCATGGTAGTATTGCTGCTTTTTCTCTCTCATTCTCTTGTAACTATTAGCTTGATAGCAATATATCTGCTATGCTTTGTGGAAGACCCCGGACATGTGCAGTGAGTGCACAGCCTGAATGCATGAGGGTATGAAGGATGGTAAGGTAAATATGTATTACCAACCCTGTCTTAAGTTCCAGGCTCATTAAAGAAAGTTAGTGTTCTTGTCTTGAAGAAGCCCACGAGGAAACAAGGATCAAAATCTATAGGGTAAAGTAACCAGGATTCACAGTGTAAACAGCCTGGACTCACGATCAATAGCTCAAAAGGTGACTTAGTGGAGATTCACTTTTTTCCTCCCCTCTCCCCTGGACAGGCTGTCTTCTATACCTTGTTCACTTTTACCGGTTTCACCAGCCATCTCTCTATCCCTCAAGGGCTGACTTCTGCTCAATTTGCCCTGACCTTTCTGCTTGTAAACAGCCCGACTGCAAGGTGACTGACTTCCTGTCTGACTGCTTCTAAAAAAAAAGTCAGCACTCCATTGAGTTGGTGGGAAATCTAAGGGAAATCACAGCAAGAAACAGAAAGATTTATGCTGTAACTGAATGTCACTGATCTACAGATACAAAGACAGACACACAGAGGCTTTGGTATGTTAATAGTCGTGCTGCGTCATGGTGGTTAAAATATAGGGAAGGCCATTGTGGTGGAAATGTGGACGGCGGCTTATTGAATTTCACGCTGTTAAATTCTCACTGGTTAGTCAATGTCTGCTAATTATAGATCAGGACATGTCAAACATTCTGAAATGGTACATAAATTATGAGCAAAGCCACCCACCAATTTATCCCAGTCAATAGCGTTCATTACAACAGAAGTTATTTGCAGGGGTGAACATAGGTGGTGCACATGCGTGGTCAAAATAAACGATGCACAGCATGTATTAGAACAAGAAGAGCTTTGGCGTACCACCACTTTCTGTCTGTGTCTAATAACGGAGAGTTCAATTCATGAATTACCGTGTGAATCGAATGGTAAAGGACATAGGAAAAAGGAGCTTCTGCAACTCTTCCATACTTGTGGTTTATGGGATGACTGGAAGATGAAGTTGGTTTCAGTCTGCACAGACGGAGCTGTAGTAAACGTTGGAGTTTACAACGGGGTTCCAAAATTGATAGTGAGATGATGGTGATCGGGGATTCCATTGTGCATATTCTGTGCACCGCCCACATCCTTGAAAACTGCGCCAAGTCAGCTGATCACATGGTCCCGTACTGCGAGACATTTACTCGCCCCTTTGTAAAGTTAAAGCTTTTATTTACATAAAGGGGTGTAAAAAGAACAGAACAATTAAAGAGGATATGTGGTGAGAATAGCATTGTCTTTGTTAAACAGGGGAAGTGTCACAGTGTCAGATGGTCTGCATGGAGGCAAGAGACTGTTGAAAATATGGAGGCTATTACCTGCCGTTCAAATTGGCTACAAGTGATGACAGTGACCTAAAACATGTCTGCTTCATGCAGCGCAAAAAAAGCACCAAGCAACATCTTTAGGTCCTCCTTTGAAAATTATTATGTTCACCCCTGTTATTTGCCTTTTCCAGAGAAAATTAAGCCCTTTGTTGAACCAAACATCTGTGAAAAATATATTATAGTTCCTTTGGCCTTTGATAATTATGAAACATCCGTCCATCCATCCATCCTTTATCTATCCCTGATTCTCCGGTTGTCTGAGGGGGTTGAAGCCCGACATTGGGCGAGAGGTGGGGTACATGCTGGACAGTTTGCCAGTTCATCACAGATCATGGTGCCGCCCATCATAAAACATTTTACTATGAAATGTATTGATGACTTCGAACTTAATTTAGGAAGAGTTCTTAACATGAACATGAGGAAATCTGTGTCTGCTCTGTGTCTGTCTCCTTCAAACTGACTGCGTGCCTCTGCTAGCCTGGATAATGTGTGATACTTGAAATAAGGAACCAATTGGTGGAATTGGGTGCACATATCAAGAGTCAGTCATTAGGAACAAATTAAGTCATACATTAATTAGAATGATAATTTAAAAAACGTACCTGTGAGATATGACAAAAAGTCTACCTCTGGGGTCTGTAAGGACTCCACTGGAGAGGTTTAAGGAGGAAAGTATGACAAGTGCAAGTACTCAATTAAAAGTATTCATTCTGCAGTAAAATGTTCCCTGACAGACAGTATATATTAATACTGCAATTATATGCTTGTTGCATTTTACTGCTATAGGAGTTTGAGCTCATACTTCTTATACTGCTGCATAGTTACATTTACAACAATTTGATGAAGTCTATAAGATCATCATATGAAGCTCTAGCAAAAGTTCAGTCAGGAAGAGCCTTATTGTGTAGGGCTGTAAATTGATACGAGTTGTTCACATCAGCTGGTCCCACTTATACAATATGCTATTGGATAAGTGACACACCTTCATCGTTTCCCCGATAAAAACATGAAATAGCAACTAATAATGCTTTCTTTGGATGAAGCATTATGAAGACAAAAGTATTAAAACTGGCAGGAGACCCTGGGGTAGACCCAGAACTGGCTGGGCTGATTGCATACATCATCTGGCCTTGACGAGCCTGAGGATCCCCTCGGGATGAGCTGGAATGTTGCTGGGGAGAGGGACGTCTGGAATACCCTGCTTAGCCTGCAACCCGACTCCACCCCGGAAAAGTGGAATAAAATACAGTACTATGCAAAAGTCTTAGGCAAGTGTGAAGAAATGCTGTAAAGTAAGAATGCTTTCAAAAATATAAAATTTAATTGTTTATTTTTAGCGATTTACAAAATGCAAAGTGAGCGAACAGAAGAAAAACCTAAATCAAATCAATATTTGGTGTGACCACCCTTTTCCTTCAAAAAAGCATAAATTCTTTACAGCATTTCTTCACACCTGCCTAAGAGTTTTGCACAGTACTGTAGATGAAAGAACGAAAACGCTGTGAGAGCGTATGTAAGACAAAATACCTGTTTCTACATTAGTAAGACGGATACACTGACTGAGAGACAGAGAAAAAAGAAACTGCATTAATTCACTGATTGATGCTAAATTAGATGCCAGATTTCCATACAGTGGAAAGAGAACCGAGACTATGGTTCTGCTTAATTCCATGTTGGAGAAGAGATAAAGAATGGTTGTAGAAAACTGTGACATCCTCTCTGTGCTTACATCTACAGCACATATTCATCTCAAATCCTCTACATCATCCAGGAAATCTACTACAGCTGTATGCACATCTCTCCTTTCTCATCTCTCGTGTTTGCAGATGTGTAGCTGTGCTACATTTAGTGATTACTGCTCACAAAATACATGGTTAATGCTGTTGTCTCCATCGCACAGGTGAAATTAAACACATAGTCATAGCAGCTACTGACTCTTCATGTACATTCTTGACACACAGTAGAGAAGTGGAACTATACTCTACTCACCTTTTTTAGTTCCCATTAGGTAAAAAGGACCTTGTACCACTTTTTTAGTACCACCTCTGTTGCGGTTCCAAGCATGCGGAGCAGGTACTAAGAGGTCACGTGAAACATTACAGTCCACTGATTGGTCAATGCACGGAGTATCCTGCACAGCACAAATCAATGGCCGCCACACTCAAACATCGAAGCTACTTTAGCGACCGTAACTTTTTTCTATTGCGGCCGCTATATTGAGGAGGTGCAGACGTTCCCGTCCTTGATAACTGATGAGGATGACGAGAGGTGTGTGTCACGATGAAGACTGCGCCACAACCATTTCACGCAGCATCCACCTAGTCTGACTATCCCGTAATGGAAAATGACCCGCAGAAAAGCTTCATGGTTCTGTATTCAGATTTATCATTTCCTGTTTTATTTTGAAAGTTTATTTCCATATGTTGTTTTTTGCTTTGCATTTCCTGTCTTTTCTTGTGATCTGTTTTGACCTTTTGTTCCCCTGCCTCTGTTTTAGTCCTTTAAGTTTTCAGTGCCAGTTCGTTCTCTCTCTCTCTCACCTTTCTTGCGTCTCCCCCTTAGAGTTTTCCCTCTTCATTTTTCCTTCCATTCTGATTGTCTGATCATTTCCACCCGTCTCCGATTGCCTCCTCCTCCCTTTGCCACCTGTTCCCCATCTCCTCTCATTACCTGTCTGTATGTAGGTGTTTCTTACCCGGTGCTCTCCCTCAAGTTTTTATTGATTTTAACTTCGTCTATATTTTGGATTTTGTCTTGGAGTTTCTGGTTTTAAATATGTTGTTACTTGTTGGATTTTGCGAGTTTTTGGACTTTTCTTGTTTATGGACTTTTACTTATATCGTCACCTTTTTGTTTTCCTGTTTGAGTTCTTTTCTGTTAACCCACTGGACTGCATTTCCCTGTCTGTCTGCATTTGGGTCCTCAACACTTTTGCTGAAACTAACAGAATAGTACCAGATACCAAGCGGAGTCGCGTTGCGTCGAGAACAGCCAGTACGACGTAGTGGAAATGCGGCTAATGTATCGCACAATATTAATAAGGGAATCTTTGCCCACATGCACACAAATGAAGTCATGTTACGCACACTAGCACATATAAACACACTGTGGCGGTAACGGCAACAGTAAACTCACAGCAACATACGCAGACACATATAAACACACTCATTTAACTCACATGAGCTCATAAAACCAGCGCACACACCCCATGAACATCCACACACTCGTACACAGACACAAAATGTAGGCCTCTCACACACGTATGCACATATACAGACACACACACACACACACACACAGGAAGAACACTGTGTCCACGTGGCTGTGTGGTTTTGGCTCAGGAAATAGGAGACTCTCTTTGTGAGCCACCCTCGCCTGTTTTTCTTCTCGTTCAACATCTTTCATATTTCCATTTCTTTACATTTAAATAAACTATATAGATACGGAATACTAGAAAAACAAATAGTAAAATTAAATCACACCAATTAGGATATTAATTAGACATCAATTAATCTTTCATTAAAAATAAAAAAAAGACAATTGGCATATGTTCTTACTGCTCCCTTACAATGTGGTCAGTCCCTTTTCTACTCCCAACCACCCATTTCACTTTCCCTCTCATCACCATCCCACCCCTGCCCCTTCCCCCGCCTCCTCCTCCTCCTCCTCCTGGACATTTTAAGCCATTATAAAGCCTGGTTTGGCAGCCTGGCGCGTGTTCATGTGGTGCCGCTCTGTAAAAGACCAAGATGGAAGCTTTGTGGAAAATCCTTGGCTTCCTCCTTAAATACACTCGGCTTCACTGTTGAAGGTCTCAGGGGGGAAGATGGGGGAGAAAAATAAAAGGGAGAGGAAGGAGGTGGGGAGGAAAGGAGTTAAAGGACTGAAGCTCAGAGGGGTGAACCGTCTAAAAGGAGGCAGGAGGAGGATCTGAGGAATAAGGAGGAGAAAATCTTGGTCTCTCAAATTTTAGGTAGTGTTGGTCTGAGGAGGAGCAGCATAAGGAGAAGATTTGGGGAGTAAGGAGAATATGGAGATGATTGCCATAAAATGTACTCTGCTTCAAGGAAGGAGGATGTTTGTTTTTTTCATTTTGTTTGCTTTTCTAGCCTCATCATTATCCTAAAGGCAGAAAACAAACAGTAGACGGAGGTCTTCAAGGTCTTAAGAAGTGATTTAGTCTTTGACTCAAAGTCAACTCTCAAACAAGCTCATTAAAACAAACTGATAAATGCAGCCTGTTATTTCACTTCTGATACCTGCTTTTATTTGTCCACTATGGAAATCTGCTGCCACTCATCCAGCGAAGCATGAAACACAGGCCTCACCATCCACACAAGGATCACCTCCATTATCATAAAGTGACGTGAATTGACAAAGAAGACGGGGGCAGATAGGTTGACACTGAGCTGGAGAGAAACACAGTGAGAGGTAATGGACTCCATGTGTGTCTGTGTGCCACGTTTAGACTCCGGATCTGTCCTTTTCAACTCTTTCTGGACAGCAATGCATACACAACACACACTGGGATTGAACAACTAGTAGACACAACTAGTAGACACCAAAATGTTACTGCTCCACCATTTACTGTTGCTGCATTGGAATTTGGTGTTCAGTATATGTGGGGAGACATGAACCCATGACACCACAGTAGTCTTTGGAGCAAACCTCCTGCCTCGTGTTGCATTTTCAGACTTTATAGAGTTACAGTAAATCAGTCAGACTTGCTCTAAGCCTTGTGGTTGAGGTTGTGCATTTTTCTTTATTGTTGTTCATTTAAAACTTGTGTTCCTTGTTGCTCAGTGGCACAAGGACAGATGTTGTGAAGACGAGAATTAATGCCATAACAAAATTAATTTCCAAAACTATCATAATAGAATTAAGGCTCTAGTATGCAGGTGTTTTGTTTTTCATGTTTTTTTTTAATGTATTTTTTTAAGTAGTTATAAGAAGCAGATAAATGTCTAGTCTTCTAAAATCATGATCGTGTTGTGAAGACAGCAGGAAAAAATACTTTCTACTCTATACATCTTTTTAAAAATGTTCTCCTTTATTATGAGTATTACCTGTTTAATAATGTTTAGGTCAGATCAATTCCGAGAATATAAAAAATATTGTTTAGTTGTTTATTCTAAAATTACATTTAATTTTACTCAATTTAAATTAAATTGTATTTAAAAGTGAAAGACACAATCTGTGGAGACAAGTTATCCATTTTGCTTTATTCACTGTATAATGCAGCTATTTTTGGAAATGAAACCATGTTAACTTCCTAAATCACTGATCAAAAGCAGTTTAATTTTGAGTTTACATGTTTGAACCAATAAATAAATTTCAAAGAGAGAACACCACATTTTAAAAATGTGCTTTTATGAATGAAGTCATGTTTTTTTAACTCTAGACTTCAATATTTTCCCATTGAGGAAAATGAAACAATTGAAATGAATTGATGTTTTACCCTGCGCTAACTCAGAACACTTGTATGGAAAACTTTAGCTTGCATTCAGACTGCTAACCCAGAGGTCTTACAACATACTGTATCAGATCCAATGAGTTCTGACATCAATTTCTAAAGAGTAAATTCAAGGCCAATTTTAATCTTCACATGACCTACTTTTGGTCTCAAACCAGACTTTGACAAAACACTGCCTATAGTTTCTTTTTATTTTGTTTTTTTAAGGCCCTAAAATAAGTTATGAGTCAGTTTCTGTTGGGTCACAACCTGGCGAGGAATGTTTTCATTAGACTGGCTCCCAGAGTGGGAGACTGCATTTAAAGCTTTATGTAGACAGACTGCATGTCAGCATTTCTGACACTATGGATCAGGACCCTGAGATAGGTCACAGACCTTTTTGGGTCATTTAAACTGGCTCCCATTGCTGACAGGATAATTGTTTGCTTCATGCCTGAAAAAAAGCAGTCAGACTCCCTCCATGACACTACTAGTTAGGACGACATTTGACTGTCCTTGGTAAAGCACGGAAACTCAACAGAGAGAATAGGTAGACAGAAGACGTTTCACACAGCTTGTGTGTTTCTGTAATTATATGTAAAGCAAATTAGTCCCCATGGAATATCAAACATGTCAACACTAACTCAGATCCCACACAGTCCACCATTATCCCCGCATGTCTGCACAGCATCAAGACATCTGCCAGGTACCTGAACCCCCACAAATCCCCAAATATCACTGATTCACTCCCGAGAAAGTATTACCAAAGACACCTAGCACAGAACCAATTTACCCATTTCAGCTTGTCATTTCCATTTGGTGTTTGGCTTTATATATGTATAAAAAAAGTGATACAAATCAATCAGATTAGAGAGGAAAGAACTATCCTGTAGGTCAAAATTAAAGCTATACATTTGTTTCAGTTCCCTTCATTCATAAAGAAAAATGTTACCATTCTCATCTCTAGATCTAAACAAACTATTCAGATGTCTTTCTAAAAGGGCTTTTTATGTTTAGAAGGTCATTTCACACATTTGAAATATATTCTATTGAACAGACGTATGCTCCATTCATTCATTCAAAATCTGCATTTAAAAAAGGAAAGGCCCATTGAGAGCAAGCTCTCTTTTTCAAGGTCACCGTGAACAAAATTCATTAACAACGTATACAGTACATATTTAGTCAGGGAAGCAGACATGTTTTAGCTCACTGTGGCAGGTAATAGCCTCCATATTTTCGACAGTCTCTTGCCTCCATGCAGACCATCTAATACTGTGAAACTTCTCTTGTTTAACAAAGACTGCTATTCTCACACCATATATATTTGATGTCCTTGTTAGACACAGACACAATGTACACGGCGGTGGTACACAAAAGCACGTCCTGTTAATACATGCTGCACATCTTTTATTTTGACCACACATGCGCACCACTTGTGTTTACCCCTTGTATTTAATTCAATATATGTGTTACAGTGCATACATATAATAGAAAAAACACAAGAAAACCCAATTTCCCACTTCTTCAAGCCTGTCAAATGGGTCCCATATTGTGCAAAAGGGACCAGCCCTCCTAAGTGTTTAAATTTCTGCAAATTGTTCCACTTTTGTCAGGCATAATTTTTAAAAGCCAGTGTCTCGATCTCAGTGTTAAGACAGTGTGCTGATTTTAAAGGACCAGAAAGTCTTGGGATTTAGTGAAGAACAAACCCGATCTATATTTAAAGAGACATGTACTATACTGAGGTACTTAGCTAAACAATCAATTTAAATACAATGTTTGGGAACCTGTTGGTAAATTTACATTGGTACAAAATCCATGTCCTTTATAAGTTGTCCAACGGACTTGATTGATAAAAATGTATTCTTTTCAAACAAGTTTCAAAGATAGTAAAAAACTGATCCCTGCCAACTTCGACAGGCAGAGCAATATATCTACACTCTCCCTGTTGCACACCTCAGCCTTGTTTGGCAGAGGTTAAGGCCGGTGTGGAATGGCCATGCATCATTTTTGTTGCCAATGCTGTGAATTCCGATAGAAGACCAGGATTTTCAGCTAAAACCTTCCATCTCTATCTATCTATACGTGACAGGACAACTAAAACACTTTAATTTTGAAGAAACACGAAGAGTGATCCATTGTATTCCGTATAAATCCGTAAATAAGTTTGCCACAGCCTCATATAAACAGTACAGTTGGCCAAGATGACAGACAATCCAGTAGGTCTCTTAGGCAAACAGTGTAGCATGACAAAGACACAGGAAAGGACGTTGTCAAAGTGTTAGCCAATGTAGCATGGACAATTTGTATGTATTTATCACAGTTCAGCAAGAATTGTGAGGTCCCAAGTGCAGACATGAGACAGAGACACTAAGGTGCAGTTCAGAGATATAATATTCAAAACATAAACAGTCCATAGGGCTAGTCCACAACAGGTAGCAGTATCCAACACATCTGACAGGGGCAAAATCCAGGAAAAACAAACAAGACAAAATAACAAACAAGAAAAAATCACAAGTGAATAACACGAGCAAACCCGAGGAGGGACGGCTGACATGTGTGCAAGACGTCAGTGACAAACTTGCAACTAAAAACAGGACTCATAAATACACTGAGAGATGAGACAATGGGAAGCAGGTGGCACAGAGAGGAGGAGACAATCAACGACAGGTGGAGACAATCAGACAATCACACACTGGAAGGAAAAAATGTTAAAGGGGAAGAAACAATGAGGAGACAACAATAAACCGAGATGAGACAGGAAACACAAAGGCACAGAGGGAACAAACCAGAACTGAACGCAGAAGACTAAAACTGAGACAGGAGAAACAAAAGGTCAAGACAGGTCACAAGAAAAGACGACAGGAAGTGTGAAGCAAAACACAAAACATCGATTCACAATAAAGCAGCAAACAGTAAAACCATGACATAAACCCTTCAAAATGAGAGGAATAACAAACTAGGACCAGAACAATGGCGTTTGAAGCTTGATGACTGCAGGTTGTGGGACATTAGAAGAGCCAAATACTAAAACATTTTTATTTGTTTGTTTGTTTGTACACCACAGACCATTGAGCTTTGTCATAAGTCTTTTAATAGCTTAGCAGTTGGCCGTCAACAAGAAATGATAGAAACATGACTTACTTACTTATACTTACTTACTTACTGACTTCCTTACTTATAAAGGAGATGATTTTCATTTCAGATGGAGCAGTTTGTTGTACAGTTGGACAAATGTAAAAAACAAAAAAGACAGAAAGCAAAATAGGAAACATATAGGGGTTTAGGAGAGGTTGATGATGTGTTGGAGGCATGCTAGTCACAAACCACAGGAAGAGAATGTTGTTTGATGCTCTTTTCAGCTCACTGTGTTTGCTTGCATTTGTACTTTTCCTCCCTGAATCATTTAAAACGTATCTGCTGACCACGTAGCAGAAGAACATTTCCATATATGGCTGATTAGACCTGTTTTTATGGAAGAAAAGCCACGCTAATGAAGCTCTGCCAGCTTGTAGACAAACATGCATTTCATATATCTTATTTACTTTGAAAGCATGCTGATTTGCTCGGAGATATATATTTAATGTGAAGGGGCAATTGTAGGAAATGCTCAGTTCACATCAGCGGTAACTTCTAACTGCTTCGATATTCATGAAAGCTATCGGAGCCTGTGGAATAAGGCTGATATAAAAGTACAAAGAGGAAAACAGGAGTGTAAATAAACTCCAAACTACAGAGATCCAAGTAATTCCTTGTTTGCATGTCTTTGCACGGTAACTACCTTAAAGCCTTACAGCTTATCATTTCGAAGCTCAATACTGCAAAGATAAAGATAAAATAGAAAGAAGAAATCCTGTTGTCATTGATAGTACAAGTGTTTCAAGCATTAAAGCTAAATTGCATATGAAATAAGTGCGAGCGTGCCAGAGAGAAATGGCGTAATCAGATTTTAGAATTTTTCATTAACATGGCTATCTGAGGTAGCGTGAGCACTTACAGCATGAAAGCCTAATAACCAAAGAGAATATGTTGTAGGGGGAGGTTGCAGTCAGAAGGATTAATTAAGACTAAATGGCTGTTTTATGATAAGAGGTCTCTTTCTTACCAAGGCCAAATGAGTCTGTTTGATCCAACTCTCTTTTCATGTGTGAGAGGGTGACATGAGTGTGTTTGTGTGTGTGGGCAAGAGAAGGCAAGAGCACAAATGAGTGTACATGTTAGAAGAGCTCTGAGAATATATATATATATATATATATATATATATATATATATATATATATATATATATATATATATATACTGTATATATATGATAAAAAAGAGCTGCCTTCTCAAAGCTGTGCAAAAAAGCTAATTCATCCAGCCAAACCTCCAAGCCACAAAAGACACCCCAGAGAAAGATGTGACTGATGTCTCTGCAACACTACGTTCAGGGATGGCAACATTTGGAAAAGAAAGAGAATTGTCAGAGGATGAAATGCAGAGACGTGGGGGGGGGGTTGCTTGTGTATCTCTGTAGGGGTTTGCAATGAAATACTTGTCAGAAACATGGAATGGTTTAGGTTTAACCAAACAAATATAAATCATAATGGAAATGTTGGCACATGATCCTGATCAAAGTAGGATATTTCTACTGGAAAAACTGATCCTGATTCTTTTTTTTTCTTCTTTTTTACCAGATAAGTTGACAAATTTTGTCCCATTTCAAAAACTCCTCCCAATGCTCCCAGTGCCGGCTTCCTGCTTTTCCCTAAAATCAGACGACCCAATTAGAATGTGTCCCTTAGTTCTATAAACTTTTCATCAACCATATCGTATGTAAACCAATGGACAATGGAGTCCTTTGGTAAATAGTCAAAATGGTTAATAATAAAAACCTGTCAAGTATCGACAGTTCGTGTCAAATCATTTCTTTATTATGAGCTCTACCATCCATGTAATTGCTGCATGAATTGCTGATGAAGTTCCAGGGAGGTGGTTGGAATGAATTCTGGGACTTAACTTCCCCCGACTTTAAGTGTGTTGACTTGCCCAAATAAAACCTTTAGCATGTTTATCGTGCTACAGCTGCCATCAGCAGATATTGGAGGAAAATATATTCAAATAAGAATAAGACAGAAAATGCTTTTACTCAGTATGAATTTGAATATTTTGCGACGTTGAAAAAAACTTCAGAAAAAAACAGGATCTGGTCATCCTGCAGGTTTGATGATTATATCATGGAGTTCATCTCCTTTGCCTTTGACTCTTTTGCCTTCTTTTTAAAGAGCTGCATTAGAGTTGATTGTCATTCGCAGTGAGATTTGCTGGACTATTAACAATGAATCATTAGTGGAGACTAAATTTAGCATTACACTCCACTGGCACTGAATTAAATGCTGAGGGAATCGCTTTCTCAAATTTAGCAGCAAGATAATCACATTTTTTGCTGTAGTGGTGTGTGTTTGAGTAAGGGGTAACATTTGGAAAGACCATTAAATGTTCAATTCCAATGCTACATGTCAGAAAAAAGAGTCTAATGATGAGGTAATTACACACCAAACTGTAATCTGTGTCAATGTGAATATTAAAATCAGCTATAAAATCAGAATATGGATCAATGTACAGCAATAGAGATACATAGAATTGGCTGTGCTTTCCAGGTTGGATCAGGAATGAAATTGCTGCATGAGGAATGAAATTGGATTCAACAACAACTATTAAAATCCCCCCCACACACACACACAATGAAGGTTAATAGTAATGTAAAGAACAATAATAAAGGACATGCACACAATAAAATGGAGTTCTGGAGTAAATAAAAGGCTTTTTTTAAACTGCCAAGTTTTGAGAAGTGACTTAAAAGACGTTACTGATTCAGCCAGCCCCATTTCCTCAGGCAGGGAGACAATTCTGGGACACCCAGACCCACTCTGGGGTTTGGGGTGGATAACTGCCCTGATATGGAGGACGTGCAGTACATGCCTGAAACTCTGTCTCCTGCTCTCAACTGTTGGTTTTCATGGTCTTGGTTCATTAAAAATGTGTTCAGATTTCTAAATATGAGAGCTGCTCCATTCAAAGTCAGATGAATACCATCTCTCCTTATCAGACCAGGCCCTCCGGTACTCAAAATAGTCCAACCAAAGACAGGAGGAGTGTGTCGCTGAGTGAGGAGAACCTGCAAAAACATTACTTCCCTTTTAATTATCTTGTTATTGTAAGCAGTTTGGTGTTTTATTGTGTTGCCCTTGTCTATTGTCAGGAGTGTGGTTGCCAATAAATGATTGTCTATTAAGTTGTTGCTTTGGTTTATTTGTTAATCTATCCTTGTTATTTGTTCGACATAAATCCAACTTAATTCCTTCCTGTGTTTGATCACCAAGAATCATTTGTTTAGTTTAATTTTGCTCAATTACATTGATGGATGAAGAATTATTTATTAGTGTAAAAATTCCAATTACCACCATATTTGCCCAATATCGAGGTGAATTCTTCCTTTGCACGAGGGGAGCAGACCTCTGGCCCTCGTGATGAGGCTGGAGTGTGTGTGAGCCGACTGAGACAGAAATACAGTATAGATGAAGTATATGTAGGTATGCCGTGCACAGCCACATCTTTTTACAGAGATGCAGTAATCCTCCCGCCCATACAAATTAATGTGGGGAACTATAGAATGAGATGGACTCGAGAGAAACTGAGAAATGTTTGCTAAGCATGCATGCTACTTTTGGTAACGCTGACTCCCCATTCATTAATTTCAACTGTGAGCTGCCCAGTCAGCCTGGTCTTCATCTGCTGCCCAGCTCAGCAGCCGTAGGTTTAATACATAGGTTAATGTTAGTGCAGAGTAGAAAGAGCATGTATTTTTCATGTTCGTGACACCAAAGGATTTTCTTCTTCTTCTTTTTTTAAAATTTTTATTATAAATGCATCACTAAAAAATAGTGTCTGAGTCATCACCACCAATTAGCAAGAGAGAGAGCACAGCTATTCTACAAAGTCAGGAAGTAACTTTAAAGTTGACTGCTTTACTTTCAGTCCACCTCATAATGTCTCATTTGCCTTATGATAGCATTCTGTGGCAGTGAGATATGGGGACGTTTCATTGCTAATGAATGTAGAAAATGGGACAACACCACAAATGCATGTGTTTAGGGAGAATTTAGCTGACGTGTTCACGGCAAGTCATTCTAACAGTTCAGTGTTTCATTTTATTTGCCTACATCAGTAAACTCGTCCAAACTTTTATGTATAACATGCTGATCTGTAACACAAGAGAAACTGTCGAGTAGTGTTTTAATATACTTTATACACTATAATGAGTATAGCACTTTCTTTTATATCGCTACTTCATAGCTAAACCTCTGAGAAAAAACAGCATCAGAAATGATTTAGCTTAAGTATAGAGGCCACGACTGAAACCATATGACTGCACAAATAAATACAGAGGGAAATAAACAAATTCAGAACACGGATGGGAACGGATGTCTAATATTTCATCAAAAGGCATGTTTGTCATAGCAACCCACCTGTATGATTGTGAGAGGCAGCTGTCATGATAGACAAGGAGGAACGAACAGATGGAAACAGACAGAAGAACAAATGGTGGGAGATGAGGAGAAAAAGGAGTGAAGAAAGGAGAGAGGAAAACGCAGACAGAGAAGCAAAGAGATTCGGAAAGACCAAACAGAATGGTGTGAAATTGGTATAGAAAGAGTGAGAGTGTGTGTGTGTGTGGGGGGGGGGCAGAATAAGAGGTGTGAAAACTGAATGTTAAGAAATGTGGGGTGAAAACTCCTCCTCACATTGGGATCCATATAGTGAAGACATACACTCAGACGAGATGGGAGGATGACAGATGAACAAACAGACAGGTAAACACCATCATCTGTAACCTATAGATAAACACAGTCGGCTCAGTAAAGATAAGTGAGAACATAGAAAGATGAAGGATGTACAGCATCATATGAAGAAATATGCTTTGGTGTTTAAATTTCTACAGCAAATCATCCCCGTTACGACTTTCCCTCCACAAATGTGCAGGTTATCCATGCCATGTGCACTAATGCCCCCCCCCCATACCATCACAGATGCTGGCTTTTGAACTGTTGAACTGTTAACATGGTCCATGGTTGCACTATTTACCAGTGCAGTCTTTCACAGAGTGCTGAACCCTTCTCCCCATCTTTACTTTACACAGACTCAGCCTCTCTGGATGCTCTTTTTATACCCAGTCATGTTACTAACCTGTTGCCAGGTAACCTCATTAATGTTGAGATGTTCCACCAGACGTTTTCTTTTTAGCACTTCATAACTTTTCCATTCTTTTGTTGCCACTGTCTAACTTTTTTGAGATGTGTCGCTGCCATCAAATTCTAAATGGGCATATCTTCTTTTTTTTAAAACAAGAAAAAAACAATGAAATTTCTTATTTTCAACATCTGATATGTTGTCTTTGTGCTATTGTAAATTAAATATGGGGTTTCAATAATTTGCAAATCATCACATTCTGTTTCTATTTACATTTTACGCAGCGTCCCAATATTTTTGGAACCGGGGTTGTACAAATGCAACATCACACAAGAACTGGAACATAAGTGTTTGTTCCACTCAGAAAGAGCTGCAGCCACCTGGCAGGTTTACAAGTGATCATAAGATGACTCAAACAGCAGACAGCCAATGGATCAGATAAACAATTAATGCTGGTTAATATATGCTGGTTATTGGTTACTAATAATAAATAAAAGAACAAACAATGCAGAAACTTCTGGCTGATTTTGCCGGTCATGTAATTCTGGATGAAAGTTAAAGGTCGTATTTGTAGAAGGAGGTAACGTCTCCTTTGGGCCCTCTGGTATGACGGGTATGTCAGTGGTTTATGTTGCTCATGACCCCAAGGTTCAGCTTGGTTCAAACATAATATGTTTCCTTTTAGTTTTTGTGTGTGTCTCTCTCTGTGTGTATGTGTTTCAGCATTGAATTAGATGATTGAGTTTAGGGGTATCTCCAGGCCTTCAGGTCAAAAGAAATGTCTGAGTGTAACAGATTGTAGCTACATTCAGAGAGAAGCTCACATCCACTTGTGTTGATCAGCTCTGAATTGTTTATAGGTTTCGTCTGGTTACGATCAGGGTTGAGACCAGAGGTAGAGAGTTTAACTACATTCGTCTGTCACATCGTCCACATGGAGTTGTTCCCAGTGGTCTCCCTCTCCCTATTCTGATCAGATACAGTGATGTGACTACCAGTGAGGAAACACAGCAGCTCCACCTTGTAAAAGGTTATTGTCCTCTGTGAAAATGGATTCCAAGAATGTCCAAAGTGTTCTGCCTTTTTACACAACATCTAATAAGACTTTATTAGAGCATGTGAAGATTCAAGTTTCTTTAGGGCGATTCAGATTTTACACATCGCTATAAACTTTTAGGATATGGAGAAAGTACCTTTTCTTTAGCCCGGGTTGATTTTTCCATAGAGGACCTGCTGGTATTATCCCAATAAATTTACCACAAGGTTTTTCTTTTCTTTTGAAAGCCAGGAATACCTTTTTTAAATCTCTGTTATCAATCCTTATTGATTTATGTGTCTATGATGGATTTATTTGTACATATAAAACCTGATGTAAGTGGAAATATTTACAGTAATTTCTCTTGGACCTACTGAAAGCTCCATAGCAGGGTTGGGAGGGTTACTTTAAAAATGTATCCTGATACAAATGACCTCTTAAAAAATGTTGACATCGCTGCTTTTTTATCGGCAACATTCTGGTGTAATCAAGCTAGCAGCTAGCAGCAACCTAGCTCCTCTGCCAACACTGAAAACAACTGAGCCTGCAGCACTATCAACGAGATGATCAATATGGGATGGACTGAAATTAGTGTAGGTTATAGTCAGACATGGTGATGAATTTAGTACTGATGGAATCACTTCTTTAAATGTCGCCACAGCATCATCACCACCGTGTAATCGATTAATACGAGAAGAGGGTTTTCCGAAAAGACTGTTAAGTGTTCACTTTTTGTCATGTCACTATTCCTATCAATACAACCAACACAACAATGTGTTGGTGATTAGTTTGGATTGTTTACTAGAATTTAAAAAAAAAATTTTTTACACAGCACAAAGTTCAAAATATATTTAAGCCTCTTAATTTTGCTCTCAAAGTGCACCAGATTGATGCATTTAACTTTGAAAAGGTAAAAAAAAATTCTTCCGGGGGACCATCGCCCCTGAACCCCCTCCTAGAAGGTTCGGGGGTTCACCCCCGGCAGTTTCTCGAAATCCTGTGGGAAACACTGACTGTCAGACCTGCAATCCCAGTAAAGAATGCCCTTGCAGGTATTATTACTGTAATAACCCTCAACAGGCTGCCGGATGAGGAAATCATATTTCAGTTCAATTGTACCGACTGCTTGACAGAAGGAGACTGTTGCAGCACATTATCTCACAGCACATCGCGCTCACCAGTTTATGAAACACAGAGATGTTTTTGGTACAGCGTCGTCTCCTAAACCTGGCGAGTTATGACACGGCCGCCTCCGCTCTGATAGATTTGAAATGCAGCACAACCCAGTGCAGGTTATTGCTTTTATAAAACGGGTGCATATGTCCATGTCTATGCTCCACCATCCGTCATCTTGCTGTGGTTAATACAGCAGAAATCCCAATCTACAAGACACACGCGCACACACACACACACACACACACACTCACACACACACACAGACACACACACACACACACTCACACACACACACACACAGACACACACACACACACACTCACACACAGCTCCCCTGCTTCTCATAGCTCTGCGTACATCTGTCTGACCTGGCGAAGATTAGATTGAGGCACTCCAGGTAGGTATTCAGAATGTTTGTGTGGGTGTGTGAAAGAATGAGCTAGAGACAGACAGAGAGAGAAAGAGAGAGCGAGAGAGAGAGAGAGAGAGACACACACACACACACAGAGAGAGAGAGAGAGCTTTCAAGGGAACTCTGTTGATTTAATCTGTGCTCTCCTCCCTCCAGAAACACCGGGAATATGCTGCACACACCATCCCACACACATTTTGAAGGCTTCATTTGAATCTACAGAACTAAAGGAGGATTTGCGTGAGATTGTAAATGTTAAAGGTGTTTAGGAAAGCTGTGTCCGTGCACACAAACACACCATTATTCACATTTATAGAGAAACACACACACACATACACACAGAGAGTGTGGTTTGTACCTTCAGGCTTATGCAGCCTAACCGAAGACATTTCCCTCTGCAGCCACACTGACACACCCCTCTCTCCCCCGCCTCTCTCTCAGTAAAGCTGATGCTGTGCTTCCTCCCTCTGGTAGGATTCCTGGTTCATTTCTCTTTCTAGCAATCTCCTTCAACCTCAGTCTATCATACACTAATATACCCGTTTCCTCTCTACTACACACCTGTTGTCTCCGTCAGCGCGCACGCACACACACACACACACACACACACACACACACACACACACACACACACACACACACACACACACACACACACACACACACACACACACACACTCATTCCTTGTACAGCTTGTACGTCACAGTCAGCCTGAACTGTGTTGTCTGAGTTGAGATATAAAGCGTTCCTAGTCTGTGGAGTGTGTGTGTGTCTGTGTGTGTTTCTATTCATTTTACCGTGTTTATGACTCTTCTACTGTTACACTCTGTTTTATAATGACAAAAGAAGCCAGCCTCCTTAATATGACTTGAGTCATGCAATGTCATCCCATAATATACACCCAGTGAAAAGCAAAGTAACCACATTAATGCTGCGCTGTGCGACTGATGGATTTGCTTCTGCCTTGTTTATTACTGGTTTATCAATATTATATTGTATATAGTGCCTTTTTAAGGATAAAAACCCTGAATAAAAATTGAACTGTTCTGCACTTAAAAACATTCACATATACTGTAAGTAATAACGTGGTTCAAGTCTTGAAAGTGTCACATCCACCTACTGCTGATTTGTCTTGTGCCTAAATTCTCTCATGGTCAAAGTGACGTACCTAACACCCTAGTTTTAGTCATTGTTTGCACAGTCAGGTGACAGCATTCTGTGTAATATGTGCTATATATGCTGTTATGTTTGGGAAGATAAAGAGGCAAACTTCACCTAATACCTGGTACTAACCTCAGATGTTCCTGTGCTCTGTAATCAATTTGTAGAAAGAATCCAGGGGGGATGGTGGGGTCATAGGATGTCTTATAATAATAATAAATAATAATAATAAATAATAAATAATTTAAAAATGAATCAATATCAGATATAAAAAACAAAACAAAAACAAATATAAACAACTCAAATGACAGCAACAAATAACAAATTACATCACAGTTAAACATTAAAAGCACAAATGGGGACAAATAACTTGATCGCTGATGACAGTGTGGATGACCAGCTATTTACCCTTTTGATTATATTGTAAACACACAAAGGTTGTGATGTACTAAAAACAACATGCATGTTATGGATGTTGGGAATTGGAGATCCTCAGAATTGGAGTTGGTCCCCAGGCTGAACTGTGGTTAATTCTCAGTAGTTTGGGTCAAATGCAGAGGACAAGTTTCCTCACAAGGATCAATCAAGTGTAACTTAATAGTCATGGCACTTTTGAATCTGTTTGGGATTCATTTATTACAGTTTTCAGCTGCTACAACGTCCTGGCTATCATCTATGGAGGAAATATAGACCACTAAACAGCTTTTCAATGAAGGCAAAATAGGTTACTCTATAAAAAGTGTGTGTGTGTGTGTGTGTTAGTGTGTGTGTGTGTTAGTGTTAGTGTGTGTGTGAGGGAGAGAGACAGACTACATTTGTCATAAATTACTCCCTAAAGCACAAAACACCAAATTAAGAACCGCTGCACTACATCCTGCTAATGTAATGTAATTTTAAGAATAAATGCCTTTGTGCTTCAAGTCCCAAATTGTATTCTGGCTAACGTGACCATAAAAGGACTTCCTCCTTTCGATGCGATGACCTGCTTTGAATGTCAAAATTCTAGCTAGCTATATGGGTTCATCTTCACTTGCTGTTAGTTGTGTTGCCTGACATCCCGTTGATGAAAACAAATGTAGCCTGATGAAAAATATTTCTTCATTAATATATACTGTACGTCTGGAGTCAAACTCCATCGCGATCTAATGTCTGTTTCTCTTTTGCCACACTCATAAAATAAAATGTATAACTTATCAGTGAAGTCCTCATGTTTTAGGCTAAGTTTATTTTAGGATAAGTCCCTAAGATCTCGCCAACTAAAGTTTATAATGGCGGGCGATTTCAGCATGTCCAAACTTGACTACGCCATGAGTGTAGCATTAGAGTGTAGCGTTTACATCTCTTTCACATCAAAATACTCAGAAATAGAACATTCAAAAACTTATAAAACTACCTTAGCTTTGTTACGTGACATTTTCAGAGTAAACATTTTTCTCAAAGGACAAGATAACAACTAATTACATGATTGCAAAGACAATTTAAGTCCTGTTTCATATCATCAAATCCTTGGTATTGTAGACCGTTTATGATACAGAAAATATCCCAAAAAACCCCACAAAAAAAACAACTTTAAATCACCTGCTAGCGTTTTTTTTTTCTCCTGCTCCTCTCTCTCTCTCCAGTAGGGGGGAGCTAGAGTCACGCGATTGGCTGTTAGAGTCGCATGTAATTAAAGGAACAATACAACTATTTATTGATTATTTTAGACACTTTTAACTAATTTTTAAACACATATTACCCATTTTTAATATCTATATTACACCATGAACTTATTAAATTATAATATTTATTGTCCTATATTATTGTTGCAATAGTAACGTCATTAGGGGTTATGTTAACCTGGGTTACACCACTATGGCTTGATCTGTGAGGCATGAGCATTAACACAGATGATCTGATGATTGCTGTTTTCTCTGGGGACCAGTTTACTGCTCAGTAAGTTTTGACTGTAATGAACATAGTCCTGTCTTGATGGAATTTCTCATGCATGACAAAGTTGGTAATGTAGCATTGTCACATTGCATACCTGCCCCCCCCCCACCCCCACCCCACCCCCCACCCCACCCCCATTCTGACAGGATTTTAATATTCTATTTGAGGTTACAGAAACCCATTTAGATTTTTTGAGAGTGCAATGAAAGAATTTGAAAGCCCTTTCATACCAAGGCCAAGAAAAACAGAAGCTCTTAGGTAGCATAAATGTAATTTAACACAGGTGAAAATACCCAGAATGATGAGTCCAGATACTGAGTAAAAGGCCAAAGTTTATCACCCACATCTCCCTGGAATATTAACCTCATCAGAGTGGGGCGTATGGTTTTATAACATCCATAAATAACTAAGGGAGGTGGTCACATCCCTGTCGGCTTCCAGAACATTTACCTAGTGTTTATGAGTTACACTGTTCAGAAGGTGATGTTACTTAAATTGGCCAAGGCTGCAGCTTCAGGTTGTTTTATTATACTACATTTAATATTTGATAGAAAAAGATGATTGTAAACAGGATTAAAATCACAGAAAAAGTCCATAAAACCAACATGTTTAATGCTACTGGTCTCAAAACAGGGCCAGCGATTGTCTTTGCTAAAATCAAACACGTTTGCATCACACTAGAGCAAACAGCACAATGGAAATTCAATCTGTGTAATCTTCCCACCATTACTGTTTAGTATGTACAGTTTTCCAGTATAAGTTAGTATATCTCTGACTGCTCATTGCTTTGTATCCATGCTTTATTGTGCTCCAAACTCGTAATCTTACTTGGTCTATCTGCTGCATGGTGCACATAGTGGAATGCATGGCAGCATGCTCCTCCACAGCTTCACAAAGTGGCATAATGCTGTATGTTGCCTGAAGTGATTTTGAATGTTCTATTGACTTGTATATTTATACAAGTTTCCAGGTTCTGGCCATTGCATTAAAGATATTCTTATCCATTGGCTTCAGCACCCAGACACGAACAACTATTTGTCATTCATAACACATCAGAGAGGAGGTGAGAACATCTCTGAGCTTTTAGCACCTCTCTAGTGAAAGCAGTGAGCAGGAGTGTTGTGATTCATAACATACATGTCTGTTATTCACAATATCTATCTATCCATCTGTCTATCTATCTATCTCTGTCTATCATCTATCTCTCTGTCTATCTATCTCTGTCTATCATCTATCTCTCTGTCTATCATCTATCTCTCCTTCTATCTATCTATCTATCTATTCATGTGTTTCTTTGGTTAACAGGGATAAAGCACATGAATGAACATTGAATAGAAACTAAAACATGCAAAGCAGAAGCACAGACTTAACCGGTTACAACCATTTATCTGTATCTTCAAATCCATCACATGCTGAGGAAACACATCCATCCATCCATCCATCCATCTGTCATTCATCCATCAAAATGCCTGAAAACACAAGCACCACCTCTGACACAAGCCTCAGGGTCACCTCCACTCCATCTAATTTGACATGAATTAAGGTCAGAAATATGCCATGAGCACTTAAGGCTTTGGGGAGGATTCAATATAAAATTGCACTAACCACTAATGGCAGATAGATTTACATGTTTGGATATGAGGTATTTTAACTTATACTTACAGTATCAGTTGTTTCTTCTCCTCTCAATTTGTGTTCTCTTTTCTTTTTCTGCCCCTAAAGTCTCTCATTCTGTCTTCCTTTTGAATTTTTCTCCCTCAGTGAGTGTTCTGGATGGAAAGTCAGAGATGTTAGAATCAACCTTACTTTTGCTCTGTGTGTGTGTGTGTGTGTGTGTGTGTGTGTGTGTGTGTGTGTGTGTGTGTGTGTGTGTGTGTCTGTGTGTGTGTGTGTGTGTGTATGTGATAGAGTGAGCAGAGCTCTTCAAAGTGAGGTGATCCATCCAGAGGTCGGAGTTTAATTCCTGTCAGTTTTTTTCTCCCCTCTACAAACATGGACAGGTTTGCCTCAAGCGTCTGCGACAGACTGCTTGCTTCTCAGAGTCAAAAGTGGAGCTTGGCCAGGTTTCTGTCATAATAATTTATCTCTCTTTTATCAGACAAATTGTGACCATGTTTTAAAACCCCAGGAAAAGAGCAGAGTGACGAGCCTCCTCTCAAATCATTGTTCGTTTCATTACAGAGGGACCGGGGGCTCGGCTCAGTTTCTTTCCTGCCAGCTGGTTCCAGGCAAACCTTAAAGTCTCTACCTTTGTCTTTAATCTTTACTGATTTCATCAGGAAGCTAAATCTCTTCATCGTTTGCCTACATCTTATACTGTACGCTGTAAGAATTTTGCAATTGATTGATACAAAATGACCCAACAAAAGCCACTCCTGCAGCTTCTCATTGGTGAGTAGCTCTACAGCGATAAGATGTGTGAAAAGGTCCGTCTTAGACTATAAAAGTAGGACAAATCAGGTGAATCACTTTAAAACCTGCATTCATGCTGTTGCTCTTAACAAATCATTCTTGTGCCTTGGTGGCCGTGGTGCCATAAAGGCACTCATTGGTTTTCTGACATGTCTCTCTGGAGCATCTCAACACTTTCACATTTGGTCCTTAAGTCTGTACGTCTTGACTCCCTTCTCATGATCATTTCTTGTCTGTGAAGCATGTTGTGTGCTACATTTGACAAATCACACCACGTGGAGTATCTGGTGTGTGTGTCGTTATTCCTATTCCTATTCCGTTGTTCCTATTCCAAATCCAGCGGAGGACGAGGGTTTGGCATCGAGAAATGGATGGTTGGATGAGTAGTTGGAGACGGGATCCGTAATGGACCACAAGGAAGCAAACTTGCAAGGGAGGATGCACAACTAAAGTGACTTAACACCTTCAGCTACACAATGTACACAGCAGACCAGAGTCTGGGTCGCAAACGTGCTGCGCCACCAGGAGGGATTAGTAATGCTTGGTTGTTTGTTTTTGGGTTTGCAGGGATATGATCAATTCTAGTCAGTTGTTGTGAGTATATGAACGAGTCATTCATAATGAATGATACATTCTTTAGACAGAATAACTTGTATAAAGGTTATTTAAATCCATTTTTCTTCTATGAAATAAGTATGTGGCCTGTTTCGACCCTTTTCCTCAACGAACTGGAATCAAGAACCATTGAGAAGCGTAACCGAAAAGCAGAATCAGAATCGTTAGAATCCAAACGATGCCCAACCCTACTGAGGGACCATTGTGTCATTACAATAAACAAAGAGGACACACATTAGACGAAATGTACTTGAGGCAGAGAGATGACAGCTTGCTTAGCTTATTCTGAGACAAGACGGAAGAGTTATGCAGAGCTTATATGCAACCAGATGGTTGATAAGGACAGTTGTCTTTTTTTCCTTGAATATCACCACGATTTAATTTTAAAATAAACAACCTGTCTTAAACAACAACAACAACAACAGCAACAGTGCTATACTTCCTGCCACAACCCAGTCTGGATGTGAAGTGAAATACAACAAGAATGCAGTGTAATGACTTCAAAGTGGGGAAAAGTGCTTTTATAGTAACTTGTAAGGAGTCGGGGGTGTTGGTGGTGGTGGGGGGGGTGAAGAAGAGATAGGGATGACATTAACAAAGACAAATGGAAAATATGAACACAATTCATTCTTAATGAGATGGAATAAAAGGGTGAGAATTTAGCTTTTAATAATGAAAACGTTCCTCTTCATCTTTTCTACATTATCTTCTCAGAGCTGAGAGGCTTATGGTCCAGACTCACCTACATTCATTCAGAAATTTACACACACAGACACACACACACACATCTGTTAGCCTTTTGGCTTATCTTTGTGTCTACATACTTAATATAACCCACCACCACCCAGACATTGAGCATAATGTCTCTCTCTCTCTCTCTCTCTCTCTCTCTCTCTCACACACACACACACACACACACACACACACACACACACACACACACGCACACACACACACACACACACACACACAGTCTGTCTGACAGATGAGCCCTATTCTCCCCTCCTCTCCCTCATTTCCTATATGGGAGGAAATACAATAAGTGCTCACTGCCATCATGTCCAATAGAATTTTAATGGACTAGTTAATTGCGAGATAATTAAATAGAATTTATCAAAGGGAGCTTGCAGCAGCCTACTTATAGTACTACACATTCAGTAATCACATTTTTTTCCAACAATCAGCCTTGTGGTACGAGTTCATCAAACACGTCACATACATAAGTGTTACACTGCATCCCCTTTGTGTCGACCCTGTTGTGCGTAACAAAGCAGACATGGAGGCCGGTTGGGTTTGATTAAATCGACCAACCGCAGTGTAGAACAGTGAAGCTGTGATTCAACCCCAGACTCTTTCATTCTAAAACCATTTCAATTTGTTCTTAAGGGCAACGTGTAAAGTTACAGTTAAAAGGACAATGTTAAAGCCTTCTTAGTGAGGCTTAAAATGCAGTATAGTTGAAGTAATTTGCTGCTCAGAGAGTTAATGAAAATAGTTTTGGTGTCTAATCATATGGATAAGTTAACAAACAATCAGACCGATTTGATGTAGCTCTACTAGCTTTTACCATGATGATGCAATTCTGTCTCTACTTCCTGTCAAGAAAAATAGAATAAAGCTAAAATAAATAAATAAAACTAAATGATATTTTTTTAGCACCATCACTGACTCTCTCCTCTCAGTCCCAGCTCTTTGTCCATGGCACTCATTCATTAGTTTTCTGCTTCTCTGAGTCTGACTCATACGAGTTGACACATTATGTTTTAGTTACATACTTTCTTTAAAGCTAAGAAAGCCAGATTGAAATACAAAATCAATGTCTGATCTGTAGTGTAGATTTAGAATAGAATCATATGTGTTAATAGTCATTCCAATGACTACCCGCTTCATTTAGGCGTGATGTAATTTCAAAAGTTTTTCCTGTCCGATTGGCGACCTTTCTTATCATTCTTCACTTTCACTCATCCTCGCAGACAATCTCCCTGCAAGTTTTTCTTTTTTTGGGGGGGGGGCTTTTCATCTCTGCCTCTGGCTGTCGACAATTAAAGCCCCACTAATGTCAAATCTTTTCAGAAGGAGATGTCGTGAGACTGCCATGAAAGAGAAATAAAGATAGTTACAGGGGACGAAAATTGGCAATTGTTAGGGAGAAGGAGAGAGATGGACTGATAATACAGTTGTGGCTATCGACAATGAAACTCAGAGATAATAAAGTAATCTGTCAGCCGGTCCAACGCACACACGTGCACTCATAAAGACGGAAGGACAGACGCGGAGATAGAGTTGCTGCTATCTGAAATGTAATAAAACTGAAGTAAATGAGTCTATGCTCAGCTTCAAGCTGAGGGCCATTGTGCCAGTAATAGCAGCTGCAGTGGTAGAAGGCTGAAAGGAGAGATAATGACTTAGTGGCAATATTCTCTCCCCGCCTCAAACAGATAGGACCACACATTTGTATGCTCAATGTGTAATCCCATACCTCGACTTGTTTTGCTGCCGGGTGTTGCATGTTCTATTCAGCTGAGGAAGTGTGATCTGTGAGTGTAAAATCTTCTCTGCGTTCATCATCAACAATTGTTAAAGTGACTTTTTTTCTCTTGTTTGTTTTGAGAAACTTAATTACCAAGCCCTAAAGGTCAGTTTGATGGGATTCAGCAGGCGACAGAGAATACAAACACAATCATTGTGGTTGATCTGCTTTTTGATCACATTGGTGGACACCAAGAAAAGTTAATAATTGTTAAATGTCTTCAGTACTTTCAGCAGCTACAGTGTGCAGTATGCTAACCTTACATGTGAACCATGGCACGGTGTAACTGATGATCAAATCATGATTGTTTCTGTGGCAAACTTTTAACGGTGCTGTGACAGAAATGATCATAGTTGAGCTGACAACAGTGCTTTCAGTCACCTGTGAGGGAGAGATCCACGGCTAAAACATCATGTTTACCGCTGTGTTGCATCACCTCTACTTTTAACAACACTCTGTAAGCGTTTGGGAACTGAGGAGACCAACTGCTGTCATTCTGAAAGTGGAATGTTCTCCATTCTTGCCTGATGTAGGATTTCAGCCGCTCAAGAGTCCGGGGTCTCCTTTGTCGTATTATACGTTTCATAATGCGGCAAACATTTTTAATGGGGAATAAGTCAGGACTGCAGGCAGGTCAACTTAGCACCCAGACTACGGAGCCATGCTGTTGTAATACGTGCAGAATGCGGTTTGATATTGTCTTGTTGAAATAATCAAGGCCTTCCCTGAAAAAGACGTTGTCTACTTGGCAGCATATGTTGCTCCAAAACCAGTAAATATCATTAAGCATTATTTTATTTATTTATTTAGTTAGTTTATGTGTAAGGGACAAGCACAGAAAAAACATTGACATTTGCATAAGCAGTGTCCGATGTACTGTACACGTGTTTATAGCCAGAGCTAATTTCCAATAATGGTGCCTTCACAAATTAAATTATGGCAGGTCACCCATGCCATGTGCACTAATGCAGCCCCATACCACTCGGATGATGACTTTTGAACTGTGTGCTGATAACAAGCTGGATGCAGTGATGTCCACTACAGAATCCTGTCTGTTTTTAATGCAGTGATGTCCACTACAGAGTCCTGTCTGTTTTTAATGCAGCGATGTTCACTACAGAATCCTGTCTGTTTTTAATGCAGTGATGTCCACTACAGAGTCCTGTCTGTTTTTAATACAGTGATGTCCACTACAGAATCCTGTCTGTTTTTAATGCAGTGATGTCCACTACAGAGTCCTGTCTGTTTTTAATGCAGTGATGTCCACTACAGAGTCCTGTCTGTTTTTAATGCAGTGATGTCCACTACAGAGTCCTGTCTGTTTTTAATACAGTGATGTCCACTACAGAATCCTGTCTGTTTTTAATACAGTGATGTCCACTACAGAATCCTGTCTGTTTTTAATACAGTGATGTCCACTACAGAGTCCTGTCTGTTTTTAATGCAGTGATGTCCACTACAGAGTCCTGTCTGTTTTTAATACAGTGATGTCCACTACAGAGTCCTGTCTGTTTTTAATGCAGTGATGTCCACTACAGAGTCCTGTCTGTTTTTAATACAGTGATGTCCACTACAGAGTCCTGTCTGTTTTTAATACAGTGATGTCCACTACAGAGTCCTGTCTGTTTTTAATGCAGTGATGTCCACTACAGAGTCCTGTCTGTTTTTAATGCAGTGATGTCCACTACAGAATCCTGTCTGTTTTTAATACAGTGATGTCCACTACAGAGTCCTGTCTGTTTTTAATACAGTGATGTCCACTACAGAATCCTGTCTGTTTTTAATACAGTGATGTCCACTACAGAGTCCTGTCTGTTTTTAATGCAGTGATGTCCACTACAGAGTCCTGTCTGTTTTTAATACAGTGATGTCCACTGCAGAATCCTGTCTGTTTTTAATGTAGTGATGTCCACTACAGAATCCTGTCTGTTTTTAATGTAGTGATGTCCACTACAGAATCCTGTCTGTTTTTAATGTAGTGATGTCCACTACAGAATCCTGTCTGTTTTTAATACAGTGATGTCCACTACAGAATCCTGTCTGTTTTTAATGCAGTGATGTCCACTACAGAATCCTGTCTGTTTTTAATGCAGTGATGTCCACTACAGAATCCTGTCTGTTTTTAATGCAGTGATGTCCACTACAGAATCCTGTCTGTTTTTAATACAGTGATGTCCACTACAGAATCCTGTCTGTTTTTAATGTAGTGATGTCCACTACAGAATCCTGTCTGTTTTTAATACAGTGATGTCCACTACAGAATCCTGTCTGTTTTTAATGCAGTGATGTCCACTACAGAATCCTGTCTGTTTTTAATACAGTGATGTCCACTACAGAATCCTGTCTGTTTTTAATGCAGTGATGTCCACTACAGAGTCCTGTCTGTTTTTAATGCAGTGATGTCCACTACAGAATCCTGTGTGTTTTTAATACAGTGATGTTCACTACAGAATCCTGTCTGTTTTTAATGCAGTGACCAAGGAGGTGAACATTGCCGTTCCTCTAGCCCAGCTGATGATGTACCTAAAAGTGCCAAATTCAATGTGAGATGCTCTGTTATGAAAAGGCAGATCAGGTTTTCAGGATATAACTTTTTGTCTACAGCAAAAATAATGATGTCTGTTTGAACAGAGCTAGTCACACTTGTTATCTTGTCATGTAAAAATCAACACCATATGAATATCCCACATTGTGAGTTGTTGCAATGCCTATTTCTAAAAATGGCACATTTCCATATGACTTCCCACAAGTTGGCCATCTTTGCTGTAGTTTGACTCACATTTGGTCTCACCACTGAGGAGGGTCGACATTGATAATATAATGGTAGAAATAAACAACTTTGAGTTTAAATCAGGGAACAGACTTTATCTCAGTCTAAACAGCATGAAAAAGATTTGCCATTTAATGCAGTAATGCTGGCCTGATGTATCTGAGCACTATGTGTGTGCTGCTCATTATATCTGGCTGAAAAATGTCTTAACACTGTATGACTGTGATCCAACATTTACACACACACACACACACCATAAAAAATCTCTGCATCTGCAAGGTCATGATGGTCAGTATAATAATCCTATCTTTATCTACTGTGTGTGTGTGTGTGTGTGTGTGTGTGTGTGTGTGTCAGAGCTGATGCTTGCCCTTGACAATTCTGCCACATTGTGTTTTAGATGTTATCTCAAATCCAAGAGGAATCTGCAGACTTGCTCTTAGAACACTTTTTTTAAACTCTTTTCACTGCTTTGCATCCTTTATTTTTCATCATTTCGTGTTTTCTTCAACTCATGACATTTCAGCTGAAACCTTTTGGGTGTGTCTGAATGTGTGAGAAATATGTCTGGTGCTTCGGTTATGACCATTCATGTTTGTGGGAAGGAGCTTTAGATCAGTGGAGGTCCAGGCTGCAGCTCAGAATCAGTTCTCATCCAGCTGCTGAAAGCCATTCTTATGTTGAGGAGAGGACAGAGGCTTGAAATGGCAATAGTTACATAAATATATACTTCAGTAATATGCAAGTGATTTTTCTCTCCAAACCCCTCTCTCTCTATCGCTCTCGCTCTCTCTCTCTCTCTCTCCCTCTGTCTTTCAAATTTTGTAGTTCTTGAAATTTTAGGTATTCTTGGTCATTTAAAAAAATCTTTAAATGTTTTATTTTATGCAGTGATTTGAACTTTTTTGATGCAAGGTAACATTATAGTTTTTCTTCGAAGTAAATTGTTTTACTTATAAATATCTGGTGACATGGTTTGGTTTGGTGGAGGTTCTGTGTTTCCTGTTTCCTTTTTTATTTTGAAAGCTTATTTCTCCATGTCATGTCTTTTATTTACACTGCCTGCCTTTGTTCTGTTTTTCCCCTCCTTTGAGATTGTGTATTGTTTTCACCTCTGTCCAGTCCCAACCTAATCCCTATCTTCTCTCATTACCTCTCTGTGTGTTGAAGTCTGGATGTTTCTGTCCCGGCAGATATGGTGGCGTAGCACTGTTGCCTCACAGCACGAACGTCCTGGGTTCAAATCCACCAGAGGACCCTCTGTGTGGAGTTTGCATTTTCTCCCCGTGTCCACTTGGTTTTTGGACTGACCTCCTGTGTTCCAAACATTTTTGCCCGTACTCTGGATTCTGCCTCTGCCTTTCATTTCGGACCATTAGCTGGCTTCACATATGTGGTTCCTGCCATTAAACTGCTGAACTGTATTTTTGTCTTCTCCTCGTGTCTGCAGTTTGGGTCCTCAACTTTTGTTTCACCAAAAACGTAACAAATGGAGTAAAATCAGCATCCTTACCTGCACTACTTCCTGCAGAAATTAATCAGCAGCGGCATGCAACACCATCCAGATGTGCTAACCCTTTACCTAAGACATGTTGTGAACTGAATGACATCTCATCAAGTCTCATGTTCACTTTAGTCTTTACATGGTTCGCCCTCCTTGCCAACTCGGATAATGTTCTTCTTCAGCTTCAACTGGCACTGAGCAAGATGTTTATACAGTATAACGTTTTATCAATCAACACCAGACCTATAAATGTTAAATGGAGCAAAATACATTGTGCTGAAATACAAACGACCTCCACCTCCACTGAAAACCAGAAACGTGTGTTTGAAGGCTACATTCATTTGTCTTAACCCGAAGAGATTATACAACCCTTGTGGTGCATTCAAGGCCTTCAAAGTATGATATTCTCCAATAGCTGTTACTGACTTGGTGCGAGGCCTTGGTGTGCACTGAATGATGTTGAAATGTAATAAATACTGATCCCTTTTTTTAGACCGTTCCTCCATCCTTGGGTTAAATAATTTTGCCGGTGACCTGTGTGGAATAAGAAGGTAATGTGGGTCCAGAGAGTGTGACTGAGGGACACATTTATTATTCGCCCCTTCCACTGCTTTTCCTTCCTTAATATTTCAAAGATTTTGTCTGTCTTGTAGCCTTGCCAGTATTTAAGGTCCTCACTAAATAAAGAGGCCTGCGGCGACCATGATTATAAGGTTATTCAACTCTCTTCATACATTTCTGTTGTTGCCACCCAGCAAAAATCATGTTCTTTTTAACATAAGACATCTCGGCAAGAACAATAAAACTTTTTAGTCAAGTCTGTTTTAAATGGAGCTCTTATGTAATTAGAATAAAAATCAAAATGATTGTTGGTATTAATTTCATAGCTATGAATATTATGAAGCAGCACAGTATATCTACTTCAAGACGGCATTTAGGTTGGGTTTTTTTCAATCTCTAGATTATTCTTTAAACATATCCAATTGACATTTAGTCTAAATATATGGAAATACTAAAAAAAAGGCCCTTTCTTTGGCCCTTAAATGAGATTATTATGCTGAGCAACAGTGGAATTATCATAAAGCATCAATTCAAAGTGATATTTCATGACACATTTTAATTGTGCCATCAAACTTTTGTTTTTAATGACTAAATATCTTGAAAGAAAAAAAAAATCAATGATGGAAAATGTTTGTAAACATTCATTCCAGTCTATTCATTCACAAACTTCATTCATACTAATGTGCATCAGTATTCTAGTTTTCACCTGCTGCTGTTTTCTTATGCAACAGAGAAAAGCAGGTTGTGAGTCAGTGGTTTTTGGTTTTTACTCATAAAACAGTTATGTGAGGGCTCAAACCTGCAAATAAAAACACTTGCATTATAGTTATTATGATTATTAAGTAGTGTAATATAGTTACACATTATTGTCAAACACTCATAAGTGATTGTAATAAATATAGCACTATTTAATGTACATTAGTACAAGAGGAGAGAGCAAAAATTTTTTTTTTTTTTAAATGTGACATTGACTCTCTGGGTTATGTATGATATGTCATTGCTGTGTTCATGGAAGGAATCACTTCCTATAATAGCCTCTGTGACAGGGAAATGGTTGTTGTGTAGAATTAGTATTAGTTTAAGGAAGGCAGGAAAGCAAGTGGAGCAGGATTAAGTACAGCATTAAACCATAAGCAGTATTCTCTTTGGCATTATACTCTTTAGTTGTCACACTAATCTGTAGCAGCACACGAGCAGCAGCAGACGTTTGAGTCGCTGCCAAGACGAGGTGCTTGTTCAAGTGGAAGGTGGAACCCAAACGGGCCGGGATCACAGACCATTACTGCCTCCTTCAATTTAGGGGGCTTATAAATCTGACTGTCCCATATAGTCAGAAAAAGGCTAAAAGTAGACATGATAAGTTCTGAAGACATTTACACCCGTTCACTGCTGAAACAAATGAAATACTAAAATGTTTAAAGATGCAGTAAGAAACAGAAGCTAAGAGCAACAGTAAATGAAGAAGGAGGTGAAATTAAACCTGTCATTTTCATTTTTTTAATGATAATGAGACATACAGTAGCTAACAGCATGTCATATTAAAATACAACTTGATCACAACAGCATATACAGAGAATGTACAGATTATTTATTTATAATGGCATGGATAGACACAGCCCATGTCACCAGAATAGTGCCTGTTTCTGCAAAGGATGTAGTAAATTTGTATGTTTCATACATGTCATTTCGACATTTGCCTCACATTCCATCTTCCCTATGATTTGACACAGCAGGAGGGGATGGTGGTTGTGCATCAACAAGGAAAGAGACCAAGACAGAGACCAATGTTATAGACCTGGAAAAGGGCCGTTTCAATAGCCATTAGTACGTTTTTCAGCCATCTAGTTGCAACCAAATTGATGAAAGTGGAAGCTAATCAGTGATTCTTGACGCAACATTCCCATAATAATACTAATAAATGCTCTCAGAGGGGTTGTCATGTCAATTTTGTATCACTAATTTATTATTTTACTATTGAAATAGGCTGTTAAACATAGCCACAGTTATTAGCAGACATGTTTTTTTTACAGACTACCATATCTTGGCAGTTTCATGGCTTAACAGTTATTTTTTTATTCATGCAGTAAAGGCGCAGTTTGGATGAACGCCTGAGTGTTTCACTCAGACTGCCCCAGGGGCAAGATTCAGCAGCTGTGGGAGAAATGGCTCCCTGGTGCAAGAAATAACCAATCAGCATGAGGAAGGAGATAGAGATCGATTTTCCCTGATGTTTGAATCATTTGATGCTGGTGAATTTGTGTGGATCCAAATATGCACCCCGAGTACAGCAGAGCAGGCAAGAGAGTAGGTATTCAAAGAATCAATGTAATACACACTCCATGAGCTTAGATTGGATTCAACTTTATTGCTGTTGCCCAGTACAAGAACTCAACAACAAAACAGTTTAGCATCCAATCTGAAGGAGCAAGTAGTGACATAAGTGCTAGGATGATGTCAATATATGATGTAATCTGATACACATGAATAAATTTGTATGTAGACTGTAAAAAAGAAATCAATATGTAGTTTGTTATTTTAGAATTATGTCCATACAAATACATTCAAACTAATTCAGAATGAAAATTTAGCTTATTTTTTTCATTACATCAAACATAATGCATTGTCTTTTTGAATGAAAATCCACAATGAGAAGGAACCGCAAGGCAACAGAAGCTCTTCACAGGTGCTGATCTAACAGAGCGGTGGTGTAACGGTTGTAGGATTAAATGATAATATGAGTGAATGGTTGTTTTTCTCTAAAAGCCCTAAATAACAGATTAACCTTACAGTTTATTACATGTAATTTGATGATATCCATGAACATGCCAGAATGTTTAAAACATAAACATAAACTTATGTATAAACATAAGATGCTTAACCCTTGCATACTGTTCATATTTCATGCCTTCACAGTATGGACCCGGACCAAGAATTACCTCATAGTAAGTAAGTGTCTATACCCAATTTTAAACTACAGATCTATTTAGAATGTCTAAATAGCCTATGTCACATTAATAAATGTATGATTAATCCTTAAATGTTTCAGAGAGCAGGGAGAGTGTGTTTTTTAAGTTTTACAACACTCGTTTTTGGAGAAAAACATCTACTATTACACAGTATCATGTCCTGTTTTACATAAGACATAAAAACATAAAAGCCATAATGATTTAAATATATTTTATTGAATTTGAAAATGGCATGAACATTGTGGAACTGTTGGAACTTATAATATAACCATGTTTTCTTCCACGTTGTCTTCCTACTCTGACACATCCTCCTCCAAATCACTATCAACCTCCTCATCTTGGAAGATCAGATCACCTGTTGCATGATGTCAGTCACTGAAATGGTAGCTCAGATACCTTTATAATGTTATGAACCCCCCACCACCACCCTCCCAACCCAAATTGATTCAAATGTGTTACTTTGTAGATTATTTGATTACATTGCAGGTGCTTGTGCTTGCAGGTGCAGATCTTGTGTCTGTGTGAAGGCACCCTCTGACCTCTGGATGACTTCTGTTCCCTTTGTGCACCATATAATTATAAAATTATAAATTATTTTCATTTTTGTGTATTTTGGGTCACTTTAGGAAAAGTCATCAAATTTCAGGCTAAAAGAATGACATTTAGGGTATTTTTACTGCTGTCAAATGTCAAAACGGGTCAAATTTGACCCGAACAGTATGTAGGGGTTAAGGTGTTATCGACTTTACAACAGGCACCTTATCATTAATAAATACATACATGTAAAGGTGCGTCAGATGTTAAAATAAATAAATTAAAACAAAGGTGAGTTGTCGTATGGATGCGTATAAAGAAAGGCAGGCATCATTATCATACAGACAAACAGCTTTTGGATGTTGTCGTGGAAGTAAATGTTACACAAAGGAGGAAAACTTCCTGCAAAATGTGTCATTTTCATATCAAGTCTGAATGTTGATGATGTGATGCTGTAACGAAATGTTTTATCTTGAAAGAGAATAAATGATTCATATATAATTTATGTAAATATGCTATCTGTCTCTCTTTGATGCTTTTTTAAGTGGAGGATGATGGGGTCATTTTAAAGCCGCCGCTACATCTGCCGCTACGCCCGTATGCTACATGCTACAGGTTGTCTTCTGTCTGCCAACACAGTGATTGTCGGTACTACTGTTACGTGATCACAGCTTTTCTTATAATGCAATATCAGATAAAGAAAAAACACAGATCAACAAGCTGGCGGAGAAATAATCCTCCCTCTCCTGCTAATTAGCATTCCTCCATCCCTCAGCCGCCCTGCTTCTCTCAATGTTGAGTCCATGTGAATCTGGCTGATAATGCCTCACTGAATAGCTATTCAGCACAATCACTTTTCTAAATAATGCAAAAGGCACCAGCTATGACTGACATGACTTTTGATTCATTGATATTTCAATTGCAAAAATGTTGACCAATTAACCCTTTTGTTGTGTTCTGGTCAAATGTGACAGATTTACAAGTTTTCTCTTTTTAAAAAAAAATTTGTTTAATTTCAACATTGTTTCAATGATTTATACAACTTTCCCACAGCTCTGGTATATAAAGGATTCAAAAAAGCAGGACCCAAAGATGCAGACAACGCACGGGCAGAATGCAGTTCAATGATTTAATAAATCAAAGTCCAAAACAAGTCCAGAACAAAACAAAATCCAAAGACAGGCAAAATATAACAGAAAGAAAACTTACTGAAGAGCATGGGGAAAAAAAACACTGGAAGCACTGGGATGTGGGACGAAATACAATGAAGCATTGACAACGAACTGACAACTCACAGAGGGAATCACACAGGCTAAATACACTATAGGGTAAGGAGGGAATGATACACAGGTGAGACAGGGAGGAGGAGACAACCAACAACAGGTGGAGATAATCAGACAATCACACACTGGAGGGAAAGTATATTAAAGGGGAAACAAGGAGGATGCAGCAATAAACTAATAGACAGAGAATACATGAGCTAAGAGAAAGGGAGCAAACTGGAACTAAACACAGACAGGAACCAAAGGGGTAAAACAGATCATAAGAGAAGACAACAGGAAGTGTAAAGCAAAACACAAGGCAAGGAATAAAGCTAACAAAATAAAACAGGAAACAGAGGAACTAAAACAAGATATAAACCTATCAACATTAGAGGAACCAATAAACTAATAGACAGAGAATACATGAGCAAAGGGAAAGGGAGCAAACTGGAACTAAACACAGAGAGGAACCAAAGGGGTAAAACAGATATTAGGGGAGGCAACAGGAAGTGTAAAGCAAAACACAAGGCAAGGAATAAAACTAACAAAATAAAACAGGAAACAGGTTTATATCTTGTATTAGTTCCTCTATCAACATAAGAGGAACCTAAAAACTAGGATCAGATACATGACAGTTAACAACAAATGAACACAACAGCAGGGCTAAAATGAACATCTCAAAATGAAGGAGACCATATCAAATGAATTCTCCACCTTTGAAACGGATGAAACAATCTTGTCTCGAGGTCAGATTAGCAGATGTTCTAGAGAGAGAAGAGAGAGATCTTTTGATCTCTAGATCAAAAGATCCAAAAGGATCCAAAAAGAACATCTTAAAGGACTGGTTCCCCAACATATCATTTGACTCCTGCTTATCTAATATGATCAATTGATTTACCTGGCCTGGACTGACAGCCTGGTAAAGTGAAAAATAACTTCTTACATTGGAAGGAGACTAATTAGTCTCCTAATAAGTAACTAGCCGGGTGCCTGACTCACTAAGTGATTAATTAAAATTTAAAAAAAACTGACTGACTCACTGGCCTGCAACTTTTAAGTGCATCAGCTATCTGACTGTCTTAACTGATTAAACTAACTCACTGACTGGCTGATGGCCCAGCTTAATTACTATCTAGCTGATAAACCGCTAACACAACTGTCAGTCAAGATAAATGGCTTATTTGTGTGCTGTGTGAGGTGTCACGTTCAACCAGCCTCCAAATCTAAGGGTAGCAGGCCTGAGGCAAAGATGTTAGCAAAAATATCCACAGTCCGACTGTAATAAGTCTCTGGAATAAGACACACACACACACACTTAAACCGATATGCACAATCACCCATACCATCACTCCCTCAAACACACCTCCCCTTCTAATCTTCATTAAAGACATTTGCTCTCTCTCCTTTTCTGTCGCTCATATTCATTTTCTGCCCCCCACCAGCCGTCCCCCGTCTTTAAAGAGTGGTCGGTGTGCTACACTATGGTAATTAAAGTCTGCAGTGATTGGAAATATATCCATGCACCATATCATCTTAATGCCAGGACCGTAATATGCCAAGATACTGGCTGTAATTGGATTTTGATTGGTTACTAATGAAGATGCACTTCCTAGGAGAAAGACATGACAAGTCATCTGTTTTACCCCTGCATCCCAAAGAATGTACACACACACACACACACACACACACACACACACACACACACACACACACACACACACACACACACACACACACACACAGAGACATGCTCGACACACACATGCAAACGGACATACGTGCATATGCAGAGCAGTGCAAATTCCCCAAACATGATCACATGAAAAGACTCACATCCAAAGGTGATTTTGGGATCCTCACGTACACCAAACTTAAAAATAAGAGCCCCTCAACAACAATAATAATAATAATTAATGATAATTATTGAAATTTTGAAAAAACAACCTAATTTATCTTTATTATTTACCTAATTCATGTGCACTCATTTCATTTCAGCTCAGTTTGAAAGTCTGTATTCGATTTCCCTGTCATTTACGACATTACATTTATTATATATGCTATCCTGTAATCTCTTTTCTTCACTGTGTGCTAGGCTCATCACCATAATAATAAAGATGTTGGCTATGCTGATTTCATATGCCTAAATGACTAATCATAGAATGACCCTTGTAAACACACAACACACAGCTATTACATTCAGTATGAACTGTTCATTAAAACTTTCATAAAACAACAGAAGCATAAATCTGCATGACTCCATTTGGGCCGACACAAGACAGAAGAACTTCTCACCAACTTAACATTCACACATGCCCTAATCATTGAGGAGCACACATTAAAGCAGCTCAACTTTTCCAAACCCAATGCAGACACCACTCGCTGCAATATTTTTTAATGTGATGCAAAGCTGGCCAGTGCATCAACATCTGGTCCAGTGCTAAATGTATCTAAAAGCTAAAGAGTGTGCGCCAACTCCCCTGTGGCAGCTGCAGCTGCAGAAGCAGCCACTGCTGGGCTTGTTCATGGAGAACTGAACCCACTTTTCATTTGATTAGTTGGATAAGTTGTTTCAAAAAAATGGCCTCTTTGCACTGTCTTGGATGATCAGTATGTGAGATTTTATTTTGGTATATCTGAAACCTTAGAATGAACCAAGAGAACCTACATTAGTAGAAAATGTGTAAGTATGCAAACACTGTAGGAATGACAACAGCGCCCTACACTATTGGTCATTAATGTTCCTTTTGACAGTTATTTATATTTTTATAGAATCCAATCCTATGCTGATATTCCATCATTGGAGTCCATTATCCAAGTTGGGTAACGTGTTCAGAGTAAAAAGTGTTTCTCCAGCAGCTGCCAGGTCATCGTTTAAAGCAATGCCAGTGTTACATTATATTTGGTGACTTGTTATCATGAAGTACTAGTATCATTTTAAATGTGAACGGTACAAAAGTCGTATTAATTGAGCCTCAGTTCCTCCCACCAAATCCCGCTTCGGTGGCATGTGGTCTCTTATGGTATAAATATGGGAGAATCTTCTGGTCCTCTTCTTGTCTTTACATGCATCCACACCATCTGCATTGAAATGCTATGAATATGCCACATGTGTTATGTAGAAGTGTTTTACTGTTATATTATACTGTTATATAATGATGGTTTAATCATGTTTATGTGATTTTGTCACCACGTGCATAAAATTCTACAGGCTTACACATGTAACCTAAACATGAACATATACAACATGTGCTGCAAATATTGCATTTGAAGAGCATTGATCTCGTGTCAGTACAGCTTTTTAAAGGCAGATTAGTCCACCCACACTGCACAAGCTCAGATATCCCTGCTCACATTTCTTGATAAAAATACATACTTTATGTTTCGAAGGACCAGATTCCAGTGAGGCAGCAGGGCAACATGTGCAATGTGAGAAACTCTCACTGTTGAGCTTTGCCAGTCAAACTTTAGAAGCAATGGAAAACGAGTTTCATGGGCAAGAAGGGCTTCATGACGCCCCACTAGAGGCTCAATAAATTCACTAATAATTTGTCTGGTGTGCAGTGCATGTTGCCGGAACACATGTTAGGGTTGCGGGAAAATGGGGGAAAAAAATGACATCGCAATATTTCTGGAATAGATTAAAAAAATTATACTGACATTTTCAGATTTCAGATCACTTGAATAGTTCTATTTGGAAAGGATTAATGGTTGTTGTTGCAGGTTTAACACTTTTAAATGAAGAGGTCAGCTAGGATGACAAATAAAAGATGATCAAAATGAAATAAAGGATGATCAAAATGAAGTAGCTCCTTCAAACCGAGTAAAACAGACGACAAATAGGAAGTAGCAATTAAATATACATCACCAAATACCAGCACCGCAAAAAAGTTTTTTTGTTTTTGTTTTCAATAGGTGTATTAAATCAAGTAAACCAATCAATAACGGTGAGTGTATTCATGAGAAAGTCTCGTCAGACAGAGAGTTTAATCCACTTTGTAAAGACCCAGTTTGAGAGGAAACCAGCTGTAAGTATGATCTGGTTTTTACTGCGGATCCCCACAAATTGTATTGTAGCCATGACAGTAGATGATGCGTCACATGTGGATGCTGCTGTAAAAAAAAGCTGTAAAAAACATGGATGCTTCGCCCTCGACCAAATGTGAAATATCACAATCTGACCTTCGGGTCCTGAGTTATGGTGTTGAATAAAGGACAGAAAAGTGATTTTTCCAAACATTATGACGCTACAGTGAACTTGACCTTTGGCCTTTTGGAAATCAAATGTCACCACTTCATTATATTTTCCTATTTAAATGACGTTTTGTCATAATTATGTTTTATGAGGTTATAGTACTTTGACTACCAAACTCAAATAATCATCCTCGAGTCCAGGTAGACTTTAGACCACAGTGCACAGACATAAAACCCACAGTATGAAGTTTAGTGAAAATAACAAGGTTTGTGTTAAAATAAGTATTAGTTTAAGGTAAGACATCATTCCCTTATAGGTAATAAAGAAATAATGTTCTGTCAAAAAGAGGGGAGCTATAATTTGAAAAATGAGAGGAGAGTTTAATAAAAAAAAATTTAAAAAGGATTGTGTTTGTACAACAGTGAATAATTTGTGTATTTCAATCTGTGGGGTGAATCTAATGAATGGACTGGATATGGAGTTAAAACTAATTACAAATATGAATGAGTTCAAAAAGGAGAACAAAAACAATCGTTTTAGGAGGAACATGGATGATGGAGGGTTGTGTTAATGGGCTGGTTTCACTTATTTCTGGCAATGAGTGAATGTTTGGGTGAATAATTGTTTTTAAATGTCATGAGATTTAACAGAGGAGTAGTGAGAAAGAGGTAGAAATGTATAAGTATATACTTCTTCCTACTCCTTTTCAAACATTGTTATTCTTGTTTTGTTTGTTCTCCTTATTTTCTGTTGTTTTTTTTTGTAATCCCCATGTTTGAAATAAATAACAAAACTAAACTTTATTAATTTAACCTTTATTCTCATCAAAACTGTTACGGAATGAAAGTAAATGTCACTGGAGTCATTTTGCATTTAGCACTTGCTGAAACAACTGATGCTTTTAAGAGGACAGTCTTATTCTAATGAGGTTATAGCTGTCACATATTCCTGTCAGGGCTAATGTTCCATTTAAAATAAATAAATAAAAACAAAAAAAACCCAACAACACTGCACTGGCACATGGCTAAAATTATTGTTGAGAGAAGTGCAGTATTTTAGAGAATGAGACATGCTAAAGCCAGTCTTAGCTTCCAAAGACTGTTGTCTGCTATTATTTCCAGTAGTCTGCTGGAATGCACTCTGCAGCCTTCTATGTAAAATAAGCCTTTATAATTATTATGCATTTAATATTTCAAATTCTCAAACTCTCCAGATTAATCTCTACCGAGTCAGTTGCTGATTTAAGACACACATGTATTATCAGGCATCTGTGTTATGACTCTTCCAGTAGCATCCTAAATCTAGTGCAAAATTAGCCAATTATCTGTCCCTTAATGGGAAATTAAATGTGTCTCAAACAAACCTCCCCCTCCCCTCTTTATTCACGCTTCCGGGTGTGCGCGTGTGTGTCTGCATATGTGTGTGTGTGTGTCTGCATATGTGCACGTGTGTGTGTGTCTGCAAATGTGCATGTGTGTGTGTCTGCTTATGTGCATGTGTGTGTGTGGACGTAAACATGTCTCCTGACATCTAATTAGGCATTTCTTAAGAAGCCAGAATATCTTCCTAATACATCAGTTACACAAATAAATTGGAAAGTGCTGTTCAAATTAGGCTAAAAACATCTCTTTCTCACAGACAGACACACACACACACACACACACACACACACACACACACATGCTCTGTCTCCCTTAGACGCTCTGTAAACCAAGTCATCCCAGGCTCTCTCAGTGTTTTAAATCTAACATCTCATTTAGTGAAACTACAACAAGGTCAGAAGCTCATATTACATTTGCTCTCCTCCCCTTCTGTCCTCACCTCTTCTCTCTTCCTCAACCTAAATTATATTCCGACTCCTCCTCTTCCCTTTCTGCTCCCCTCCTTTAAACCCCTGTGATCAAACATTGCCCTCTGTTGTGTCTCCTCAACTCTCCTCTCCCTTTCCTCTTAATCTATCACCTATACTCGTTGACTCTCCACCCTTTTCTTATTGAGCTCTTTCCTCCTTTTCTCACCTCTAACCTCACATCTACCCGAATGCCTTTCAATGCGCCAAGAACCATGACATGTGTGTATCTGTGTGAAAATGCAAATTAATTTCATTTTGGGTTGGCACAGCTCCTCAGATTTGGAAGTCATCTCTCGCTGGTGGTGTACCAGGTTTTGTGTTTTTGTGCTTATGAGTGTCTTCATTCATGTATGGCAGCCCAGAAGGACAATAATCTTGTTTGACCATCTGTGTCTCAGAATACCACTAATTATTTCCCATCAGGGCTGAAAACACACACACAGAGAGAGAGATCAGATGGCCTGGGCAGCTCTAGACACTTGATTTAAACCTGCAATGTGGGAACAAACATCCATTACGTTCAAGCCCTCGCCAAATGAGTTCGCTAATTAAGCTTATCAACACAACATCTTTGCATGTGACAGTATACTTTAGGTTTTTTTAGCTCTGGAGTCTGTGGCAACCTTCCTTCAGATGAGTAGCGATACTCTGTTTTTTTTTTTCTGGAGGAGAAAAGGGACCACATGCAGCTGGTGCCTTTCTTAGTTTTTCACCAGCTGCCTCATAGACAGCCTGAGTCTACCTCTACCTCATGCTGTTGTGGGGAGGAGGTCAGAGCGTATGGATGGACGTAAAAATCAGAGAGGAGAACACACTTTGTGGCGACACTCAGCGCTTAACTTCTTACCGGATTTTGATGACAATTTGTAGAGAGGTGGGGAGCTGGAGATGGGGAAGAGGTGGTCATATCTGAGGCGGATCGAAGAGGTGGATGCAGGAACATTTCTGAAGCCCAGTGAGACATTTCATTTGCTCGATTAAAACTGGAAGTTACAGCATCACTAGTGTGGCTAAATAAAACAAACAAATACTGTAGACATTGGGATGTGGATAATTAGACATTGTTACTCTTGCTAGTCGCCAGCAGAAATGCTCGTTGGTAAACCTCATTCAATTCACCCAATGAAAATGTCATGTTTTGTACAAGGTTCAATGTTCATGATGCAAAGTGTCACGTTTGAGTGGCATTTATAATAGGATTTGGTTATTGAGTGATGTGATTAATGGTTTCAAATTACTCTCAGGGGTGCACATAAGCGGTGCACATGTGTGCATGCGTGGTCAAACGAGACGATGGATGGATGCATGGAGGTAAGAGACCGTTGAAAAATATGGAGGCTATTCCATTCCAGTTCAAGAGGCTACAAGTGATGATGACAGAGACCTAAAACATTTTCATGCAGCGCAAAATGAGAGCACCAAGCAACATCTTCAGGTCCTCCTTTGAGAACCAGACCAAAAATGATTATGTGCACCCCTGATTATAACATATGCCATATTTTTGTGAACAAGGTTTAAACCTAATAGTTTATACTTTACTAAATTCTGACTGTTTTCTGTCTGTTTTCCATTGTAACGTCAGGAAAATTATGGAACATCTCTAATAGACACCATCAAATTAATTTGTAGCCCACAGTGTGGCACCACTTGTTTAACACTTGATACCAGTGTCAAACTGAAATGAACTTTACACATGAATGGCTTTTTTCCTTCCTTATTCCTTGAAACAATCATGCATATGGCTTCTATTATAATTGGTAATAAATGTGTGTAACACTCTTGCACTCTGCAGCGACACAACACCTGCTCATAAATATCAGTGAGGAAGTGGGTAGTTTTTCTTTTTTGCAGCTCCGGTAGAAATTCCCCTAAAAAGAATTTAGACCATGAAGTACTAAAATTATTCATTGAAAGCAACATTCATTAATTTATTTGCAATGACATGAGGCAGTAAAAGTCTCACACTGAAGCCAATGCTAATGACATTTTTTTTCTATTAGCATTCAGCTCACGCCAGACTATAATTCTGTAATGAAATCAATGACAGCCAGCTTAAATGAACTTTTAGGGAAGCAGGTCTTCACTATTCAGAAAGTATAGAATCTGATATGCTGCATTGTCCACTAAATTGAGAAATAGTTCAGAATGAATGCCATCATTATAAATGATTCATCATTTCATTTGAAGTTTGAAAATGAGGTAAAAACGTATTTACCCTTGCCCTGTCACCAATACTAATGGCACTGGCTCAGGTTTAACTGCACCTCCTTGAGGCAAAGGAAGACGTGCAGTAAGTAGCTATTCCATGGGGGGAACAAGCACTGAGATACACTATGAACAGCTGGAAGATGTAGACAATTAGGTTAAGAGAGGGCAAAAGAATTAGGGGAATTGTGAAAAACCAAATGAAAGGCAAAAAAAGAAAGAAAAGGTGAATGAAAGAGAATTAAGGAAGGATTAGGATGGGAAAACAGGATGTTTAAGAGGAAAATAGATAAATAAAGAGAGGAAATTCTGTCAGTACAGTTTATGAGTACCCCATAGTGTAACTCCAGTCCTTGGTTCCAGTCTCTGATTATCCCCTTCTGAGCGACTGAGGTTTAATCTAATCGTATCTAAGGAGGAAGAGGACAGGAGAGCTGGGAGCCAGGATGAAGATGCAGAATGAGAACAGGGCATGGAGGAGATGAGTGGAGATGACATTAGCATTTGTATTACCTCATTCCTCTGCCAATGCCGTCCCACTCGCCTCAGTTGAAGTCTGCACATTATTGTGAATTTGGAGCATTATTATTACTGGGGAAGGGGAACAATTTCAACCCCTTCATTAGAAACTTTTATCTGGTATTTGGCACAAATACACACACACACACACACACACACACACACACACACACACACACACACACACACACACACACACACACACACACACACACACACACACACACACACACACAGAAAACCAGAAGGCTCAAGTCTATGTAAAATGGCTTTAACTGAGTCTGAGTTGGGAAATCAGAAACCTATTAAACTCCTGATGTCTTATTTTAGATAGCACAGATTTAGGCACACATACTGTATGTGTACATATGGCACACACAAAACAAAGAAACACACATACAGTATGTACATTCAAAACACACACACACACACACACACACACACACACACACAGACATGCATACACAGACACGGTTCTCAGCATGAGAGGTTTCAGCATTTGGCCTGAAGAATTCACTGCAGTAGGTATTTAGCTGCCACACACTCAGAGTAAGAGCTCATTATACGCAGGACCACAGGCAGTGTGTGCGTGTGTGTGTGTGTGTGTGTGCTAAAGCGAATGTGTGTGCATTTGTGTGTCGTTGTCACCAGAAGTCATCACACTGTTTTAATTAGAGGCAGCTTTCTAGAAGCTTTAGGAGGTTGCAAGAGAGTGGCAGAAAGACGGAATGAGACACTAGGCCTTAAAACACACACACACACACACACACACACGGTACACATAAAAGCATGCATACTATGTGGTGACTAACATGCAGGCATGCTGCATCCACAGAAATAGATGCTGTCTATACATTGACAAATGAAGTGTGTGTGTGTGTGTGTGTGTGTGTGTGTGTGTGTGTGTGTGTGTGCATGAACACATTTTTTGTCACAAATGGGGAGAATCAGGTACAAACATTGACCTTGTCAGGACCAGTAGTCTTGGTGGGACCACAGACTGGTCCTAATGGGGCAAAACATCATTTCTGATGTGCTGGTTAGGGTTGGGCTGTGCATGAATGAATGTGTGTAAATCAATGAAATGTCCTAACAAGGGCAGCTATGCAGCCTGTGTGTGTGTGTGTGTGTGTGTGTGTGTGTGTGTGTGTGTGTGTGTGTGTGTGTGTGTGTTTGTGTGTGTGTGCTGTTCTCACAAAGCCTTGATTGCCTTTGTTGCTTGATGCTAGTTGCAAAGCCTCCCTGAAGTATAACCCACTTTCCTTTCAGGAGGTGGGTTAATGTACCACCTGATCCAAAACTGTCAAAGCAAAGACACACTCATACTTTACAAACATTAACAAAGGTTAAGCTTGTTTATTTCCTCTTATTCCCTCCTTTCTTATTTTCCACAATTACACTCACTAACATCTTTCTTCCTCTCGCTTCAGATCTACATGGATTTGACATTTGTTCGTGTTTTTATTCCTACTTTTTATCATTTATTTTCTGTTAGAGAGTCAAGGATTTACACTTGCTGCAGTAATAATATTGATGTTATGGGACTTTGCTCTCAGTCGTGTTAAATCTGTCTGGATAACACTCTCAGAAACCTTTCATTTAAATGTAAATCTAAAGTTTTATCTTATACACTGAAAGTCGTCTAAACATGTTAATGAAACTGTTAACATGACCTCGCCCCCAAAAGAAAAAGAAAGGCACAAAATATTGTATTTATTTTATTTATGGATTGATGGAATTAATTCATTCATATATATATGAATGAATTAATTCCAATCCAATATATAAAATTCAAATGGATTTTACCAAAACATCCTTACATGCTATGACTATTTCGATTAGTTTATAATCTTGAATTATGGAGACTTGATATGAAAGTAGTGAGATTAAATTAAAGATACCTGTAATGAGTGATTCTTGACTATCTTCTCTTACTTAATACTCTTAAGTATTAATCATAATGCAAGCTTTGCATTACTAACACCCTCCTCTCTACTCATCAGTCATTCTCCATGAATTATAACTGGTTTTACTGAACATCATTGCTGATCAATAGCTAATTACACATAGGCAGCTTCAGAGGCTGATCTAACATTGAGCTGATTGTGGATATTCTTAATCTGGCCCCCCCAAGACATTTTCAGCACTGCTCATTTTGTGTCTCAGCTTCTTAAAGTCACACATGTATACTGCATGTTCTTTTCAGTGTAGAGGATTTATGTAAGGACACATTATGTATGCAGTTGTGCTTATGTAATAAAGGCATAAGTGCAGAGAATGACACCTAACACAGGCACACTGTTGCATGTTTAATTTAAATTCTATTTTCGAACCTGTTGTGGAATGTTTCCATCCTCTGTGCATTACATCCCCATTTAATTAGCCCATCTTATTTAGCTCTTCTTTCAATTTAAAATGACTTATGTCATATTAAAGCAGAGGTCTGATTACGAAACTGATGTTCCAATAGTTTGTAAGAGCTAACTTTAATGGGTAATGAGGAATCCATGTTTTTCTACTGTCCACATAACAACACAAATGTCTGGTTAAGGAAATAATTGTAGAAGCAGAAGATTCGATTTTTGACATTGTTTAAATACACATTAATTACACAATGCATTGTCTGCATCATGCTGCAGCGAGTTATCCAAACTTACCATAACTGCTATATACAGTATATATATATATACGTGTGTGTGTGTGTGTGTGTGTGTGTTTCCCATTTCTTCCCAATTTGGAATGTGCAGTTTCCTTTACACCAGAAGTTCCCAAAGTGGGAGTCGTGACCTCCCGTGGGGTCGCGAGACACTGTTGGTGTGTTCAGTGGATGATATCCAGAAATCAAATAAAATTTCAAAATGATTAGAAATTGTCTATTTTAGATATACAGATAAATAGTAGTTAAATTTAATATAAAACCAAGCAAATAAAAATGTTTTGTGTGTTTGGATAAGCCTATTCGTGCTTGCACCCTTAATGTTTGTTTGCTGCAAGCACCTCTGGGGTAAAATATTCTCTAGCTCTATTTTGGGGTTTGGTGGTTAAAATTTTTGGGAACCCCTGCTTTGCACTACAGTCATCATTTTTTTGACTCCTATGTCTCCTCCAGTTCTCACACATGATGACACGTTCTTCTCTTTTCCAGCCAAAAACATGATTCATGCAGTTACACCCACCATGACTAAAAAGTTGCATTTCCAACAAAGAGGAATCCGTGTCTGGTTTCTAACCCACAAGCATGTAGGGTTGTTTCTGGTGGAACTCACAAACCAGAAGATCAACCATGATCCACTGTAAACACCTTTTTCAAATTTTTTGTCAGGCTATTTTGCTTTTATTGATGGAGATGGATGAACAATGACTGGAAACGGGGATAAAGAGAGGATGACATGCAGCAAAGAGCTCAGACGGGAATCAAACCTGAGTCACTGTGGTAAAGCCTTGGCTTCAGAACATGGTTCACATGCTATACCAGTTGAGCTCATGAATTTGGAGCCTTTAACGCTGATGTGAGACTGCATAACATTCCTGTTTGTCCTATTAGGTGATAATGGTTACTTAAAGCCTTACTGTAATTAGGCAGACAAACATGTGATCATAGCTTCTTGTCATGGAGCACAGGCCTAAAAAAGTTTCATCACCTCAAGTCTTTCTTATTTGGCCATTATCAAGCTGCAATTACGTGGTGTGATCATGGTCTGACCTCCACAGCAGTACTCATAACGAAAGTTCAGTGAATTCAATGCATTAGTGAATTGTGAATAAGGCCTTAAATACATTTTATGTGCTGTTTTGATCAGGCACTTCCTGCATATTTCTGCTGCTCAGGTAGTTTTTTTTCTTACAATTGCTTTGTAAACAAGCAATAGACCGATCATGGTGCACATATAGTGTAAAACTCTGTAGCCTCTGGCGTCTTGAGTGTACTATATAGGGGAGCATATCTAACACGGCTAACTATTATTTAACACAGCTAACTATAATGTCCTATGATTCATTTCATTAGTAATTCATTGTCTCCCTTCTCCTATTCATACACTGATACGGTTGGGAGCTCTCATCCCACATCATCATCTATCTTAGGAGGGCAGTAATTTCTACCTTCTCCTGTGGTTAGAAATATGTGTCACATACATACTACAGCTTATAAGTATAATTTCTGTTCCTCTGTCCTCCGAGAATTCAACATTGATTAATGATTCATTCAAGTTCACAGTGTTCTGCAGAACAATGCAAGAAAAGAAAAGAATAAACAGCTGGAGGTGATGAAGCACTCATTCTAACATGGAAAAATAACCTAATCAAAGTTGAGATTATCTCTCTTCATCAATACATGTATCGATTGACCTGGGATGTATTCTTCTCTCGCTAATCATGTTATTGAGCACACTTTGGCAGCCATCGTGGGCATAAAACTTAAAATAAGTGGACAATAAGTTTCCTAACTTGAATATTGATGGAAATAAAGTGAAAGTTGAAGGCAGGCAGCCACAGTGACTGGTATACAGTATTTAAGGCCATAAAGAATGGATGAGATGAATTGATTTAATGATACTGAGGCTAAAGGACATCTAGATGTTGAATCGATCACATTAAAACCATTGTCTCAGCTGGATTTTAATGACTATTTTAATGTAAGGACAATTCTTTCACTTATGTTCATTTCAATGCTACTGAAACATTAGCTCAATGTAAAGCTAATGCTAATGGTTACATTTAGATCATGCTGTAATGTCTGTATGTTCTTTGGTTTGTCTGGGCATGAAAGACAATAAGAAAAGAGATTTGATCATCAATATTACAGACAATACAAACATGTTAGGTTCTCAAATATTAAAATCTGTCATGGAATTCAGTAACTTATTTTATACCCACATACAAGAGTGTATTGACAAAGTTCTGTTTGAGGTAGAGGTACTGTCAAACTTCTCCTCTTTTGTTCCTCCCACATCATCAGTCGGTCATTATGAAGAGAGACCTGGGATGGTGGTTTCTTTGGGAGGACGTTTCCTCTAATCGTGCAGATATTGAGCGCATTGGGAGGCTAACATTTTCCTCTCTGTTCCTCCCACCTCATCATTTAGTCATTATGAAGGCCGAGTCATTAGTAGCAGACAGATCGTTAATGCAGAGACAGATCATTAAGAGCCCAGGTCTTTGTCTTTATCGAACAAGGAGGTATTATTTTCACACCTGAATGCTATTCATCTTTTTGACGCTGAATGGGAGAATAGAAGTGGATTCATGACGAGAGGCTCCCTAAAAACGCTGCTGTTGTCCCGTGTGCGAGCAATATGTGTCCTGCTATTAAAATCACTACAATAACCTGGCAGATATGGCCATCTGCAACACAAGGAGCAACAAACATGCTATCTTTGAAAAGACCAGATAGCCAGCATCTTCTACCGAGGCACCACTGAGAACCTCCTGACAAGCTGCTTCACCACCTGGTCAGGCAGCTGCACCCACGTAGACCGCAAGGCGCTGGGGGGAGTGGTGCCCTCTGCACAGCACATCACCGGGTGTGAGCTGCCCAGCCTGCAGGAGCTGTACACCCAGCGGTGCCTCAGGAAGACCCTGAGGGTCATAAAGGACACATCACCCCCCAAACAACAGCCTGTTCTTCCTCCTGCCCTCTGGTAGGAGATACAGGACCCTCACCAGCAGACTGAGGAACAGGTTTTTCCCCCCAAGCCATAAGACTGCTGAACAAAATAACCCATCCGGTCACACTCTGTCTCTCGCATAGTGCATTTAACCCTTCTGCAGTATTTCTATCTGTGTATACACACACACACACACACACACACACACACACACACACACACACACACCTGTACTGTACAACCGGCATGGCAATAAACATCTTGAATCTATATGTCATCACAATGAATGACACAAGCGATCAATGATGTTTTCAACCAGCAGCTGTCAATCTGAATCTAATGCAGCAAAGATGGAACAGGTAGAAAATAATTAACAGTCCACAGGGAGGCAAAACAGACAAAGACAGGAAGTGTAAAGCAAAAGAGACAACATGGAGGACAAAACTATCAAAATAAAACAGGAAACAGAAAACACAGAACCTTCAAAACTCAAAGCATGACTCCACCTATAACTGGTCCATCAGCACATTATTGTCGTATTGGTGATATGTTATGTATGAGGACGTGAATTAACATCTCTGTAGTACAGCATCAAACAGTGAACAACAAAAGCTTCACAACTGGAGGATTTGTTTTTTTGCCGCACAAACCTAATGTACTTTTTGAGATCATGTGTTCCTTTTGGCCTTTCCTGTTGAAAGGCAGCATGTGTGTGTGTGTGTGTGTGTGTGTGTGTGTGTGTGTGTGTGTGTGTGTGTGTGTGTGTACGGTTAGGGAGCTGTGTGACAAAGGCTCTCTGAAAGCTATGGACAAAAACCCCTGCAGGGCTTGAACTTTTCCCCGGCTTGCTGTATTTTCTGTAATATGAAATGGAATCGATACGGTCGCCATGCAGAAACAGCCACTCAATTCAGGTTCATTTCATTCTTCATCCAGTTAGCTTTTTCACTCTTTGAGAATGAATAGTGGGGGGGGTGGGGGGTGGGGGGGGATGTCTGTGTTGTCTGAAACCGTACTTAAAATAACAACTAGAAACAATTACTTTAAATCTATGAAAAATATATGAATGTGAAGGTAAGGAACTCATATTTTCCTCTTTTAACATGTATTATTTCACCCGTCTGCGACTCATCTGCTACAAATCCTTGTGTGTTTTGTTACTCACCCAATGTCAACACATGTATACAACTTCGTATGTTTTCTGCAATGTACTATACAATCATTAATACACTTTATTCATCTTGTTAGAATCCAGTAAATTCAGCCAGTGGGCACTTAGACTGTGTGCTGGCTCTAAACAGTTTAGATGATGAAACAAATGATTTGTTTGAAATATTTGTTTGAAATATATTAGTTTTAGATTTGTTTTTCTCTCTGATTCTTATTGTGTTTGGTATTTAACACATTTTGTTTGATTAAATTGGCACAAACCTGACTCTACCCACCTTCTGATACACTATATAACATCATCTCTGCCTTTCCAGATATCAGGTTCTTATCATTTAAGTTCAGGAACAAGACCACGACACCCTCTCTTACTAACCGATCCACCTGTGCCATGCTAATCGAACCTCTTCCTCCTCTGTTAATCACCTACACAGACAGGTTAGAGTAATCCTTTTCTCTCTCTCAAGTTATTACGACTCTTCCACCCAAAAAGTGCTTGTTCTCTCTTTTCCCTGTTATAGAGCAGAACTACGTAGGCTCAGTGGTTAGTGTACTTGACTCCCCTGCAGCTGTAATGTAATGGCCACCCACTGCTCCTCAGGGATTGGTCAAAAGTTGAGAAAACATTTCCCCTTGTGGGATTATTACAGTATCTAAAAAATATTGAAATATAATGAAAAACATTGATCACCTACAGTATATGACCAACAGCGAACTCCTCCGCTTGGTTTGGTGGTCTGCTGTTGGTGAAAGTGTAATGATGCCGAGATCCACTGATAGGTATACGAGTGCACACACACACATACATCAGGAACATGCACACTGTGGCCATTCATCCAGGCACTGACTTGAGTAATGAGTGGTTTTAGTGAAGGGGACAGCTCACCTTCTTACCAGCTCCTCTCAAGGAGACTTCTGATCATTGTTGTCAGCTACAGCTAAGTACGTTAAATGGATACTGCACTATCCAGTGGTGTGTGTGTGTGTGTGTGTGTGTGTGTTTGTGTGTGTGTGTGTGTGTGTGAAATCAACAGAGGAAGGAAACAGAATGTACGTTTATGTCTTTTCTCATATGTGTGCGAAAAAGATTGTGTCCGTGTCTTGTCTGTATTCCCGTGTGTGTGTGTGTGTGTGTGTGTGTGTGTGGAACAACACCTTACATCTGTCTTCCATAATGATTAGGACAGACACTCTGATAGATGTATAATGGACTTATGGACTTCCCTTTATGTGTGCGTACTGTATGTGTGTGTATGTGTGTGTATGCATGTGTGACGGGAGCATTTGGCAGCCAATCAATCATGAGGTGTCAGATGGGTAAGTGTGGGGAACAGTGTCAGCAAAGGTGACACACACACACACACACACACACACACGCACACACACACACGCACGCACGCATTAGTATAGGGACAAATCCTCAGTCACCAGGTGGAAATAATATAGGAGGAGGTTATTTTAGCGTTCAAGAAGAGTCTCTATGTTTGGTGAGTCTGAATTTACAACACATTCTGCACCCCATCAGCATCTCATCCATATGCACAAACTAGGCTTTAACATATGTGTGAGATACACAAAGCATTAAGGCCACAAAGCCTTTCCTGCATGTGGTTAACATGAAATGGCCCCTAACAGTGGTTCAATGTAGATTTAAACTAATAAATTTAAACTTCTCAGTTAGGTTTAGGAAATGATTAGTGAGGTTTTATTAAGTTTAGGCACACAAACTACTTGGTAGAAGGAAAAGTCAGGATGTTTGGTTTGACATGAGACACAAACTGCAGTGTCCTGGGTCAAAGAGGTCTTTGTGACCCCAAACTATATTTGACACCCTGGAAATTAAACCAGGCTGAAAGTTACAATATAGTTTGCCTTAAAATCGACATACACAAACCTCAGAACCATTTGAATGACTCATTTGAGTGATTTATTATCTGCAACCTCTATGATAATGATCTGGTTAAGGTCACTAAGACTTCATCAGGTGAACTGTAGGAACGTTTGTTGTAATGGTTATGGAAATATTACCTTCATGTTATAAAACAAACAAAAAAAAAACAACTTACTGTTAGTCAATTATCAGATACAAACATAGGCTTATACAACGGACCTCCCTGCAAGTTAAAGGTATGCTCCCACTCAACTAACAGCCTAGGCTTACAAAATACATTCCATCCAAAATGCGGCTTATCAATTAGTAAATATCATTTTATTATTTGGTCAAGTTTCAATACATAATTCAAACAAAAACATGCATAACGAATTCTGGGGGTAGATTTGTTTTGGATTTCCTACCTGGCAGCCATTTCCCTGCAGCTTCCTGTCCCTGAAGCGTGTGCTCAAGTCAGCCGTGTCTCCAGATTTAGATTCCAGTAGCTCCCATCAATCCTTCTGCTCTCCAGTATTTACCAGTTTTGCTCTCCGTTTCTTTTTGTCAGCTACTCGACGCCTTTTCCTCGCACTATCTTTTATTTTATGCACAAACATACACCAACCAGCCAGAGTGCAGAAAGAGGAAGTGACCCTGACCTGACCCGGATATATATAGTGATCCGGGATCAGACGGTTAAAAAATATAAGTCATAACTGAATAAAATGACTTTTTTAACCTGGGTTACATGTTCTCAATGTGATCGCAGATTTGAAACTTCTGCACATCGTGGGGCCTTGCGTGGCCTAGAAATCTGGGAAGACGTGAAGACACCGAATTTGAAGATGGCCCCTTGTTTACTTCAGAACACTGAGTGGCAGTATACCTTTAATACACATAAACAAAAACAAAAAAAATGAAAAAAACAAACACACAAATAATCAAACAGACAAACAAAAAAACTGCATTAACATTTTTTGAGAAAATACAAAAAGAAATGAAAAGTTAACAACTATAAGAACACAATAAACAGTGTATATATATATACTGTATACATACATATATACACACACACACACACACACACACACACACACACACACACACACACACACACATTAATACGTACATAAACATATTTAAGGAAAATATTTGTCATCATGAATTAAATGTAGTGACACTTTCAAAATGTTCTAAGCTAACGAGCTCTTAATGATTTTTTTACTTTGTTATTCCATATCTGTGCACCACGACATCTTAGGGAGGTGAAGATGATCAACCTGTCTGGTATTATATGACACTACTTGGAACTTTATTATTTTTAGTTAGATACCTATAATGAGAATCGTACAAATACCCAGCTTCATGAACTCTATCGTCAGCATTAATCTAAATAAATCAAACTGTAAACATCAACTTATACTGACCTCCCCAGTATAGTTATACAGCCTGTTTTCCAGCATCAGTCCTGCATCCCTCACATCAATCTAATACATTCCTCCACACGGCTCTCAGAGCCCCCGACAATCCCTGTGAAGCCACAGAGATCCACTGCATGTAGAGGTTATTTACAACCTGTACCTTGTGCAAGATACAAGGTATTACATTCCCTATTCAGCAGTCTTTATACAGTCCACTGTACAGTATTGCTTCTCTCTCTCTCTCACACACACATGCACACACACACACATAATGCAAAAGTAATGTGCACAAAAGGCTGACAGATATAATGTGGAACACGAACACAGATGTATACACCAAGATTAACAGACACGCTGCAGGAACAGCTAGATAAAGGCTGTATGGACACATTTGCACACTCACATGTTGCCCAATGCAATATGTAAGCTGTGCTGATCATCCAGTGGTATTTCAGTCCATACATACATTATACCTTGTCTATTTATTTATTTGTTTTTCTTTTTTTGTCATTAATGAAAGCCTGCATGCTGAGAAATGTGTGTGGATGAATTTGTGGTATCAAAACACAACATTAGCAAGTATCACAACATACTATATAAACAAACATACAAAAAAGAAAGTCTTATAAATTCACAGTGCTCCAGGTTTAACACGCTGCACTCAAACACTTGTAGACAAATATATTCTATCAAAAGTGAAAACACAAACACCAACACACAAAAAAGTTTGTTTGGTATCAGCCAAAAGCTGCTAGCAAGGACAGACTAATGTAAACAGGCCAGCATCTTTCTATGAGGTATTATGTGTGACAACTGTGCATGTGTGTGTTTGCATGTGTGTGTGTGTGTGTGTGTGTGTGTGTTTGCATGTGTGTGTGTCGTTGTACTGTATGTGGAAAGTGCTTCAAAATCCCTCAGTGTAAATAGATGGACACTTTGACCTGAGGAGTTGTTTACATACAGCATTAAGAAGATTAAAACCGACACAGTAAACCCCAAACTGAAATAAAAAGTTTGATTTAAATGCTAAAATCCACCAAGAGCACAGAAACACTTACATACTCCATTCTGATTTCCATCTTCCGGTTTGACATGGCAAAACAGTTCAGACCAATCAACACGATCTGATGAGATGGCATGTAAACAGCAAGCAACACTGAAGAATAATGATTCTGAGCCCTTCTAAATGTTCTATGTTTTAATCTGGTTGATTTTAATGTGTTATTATATCTTATCTTTTTTAATGCATTTTAAAATCTAATGCCCTCGATTCAAACAAGTTAATTTTACTCAATTAAAAGTAATTAGAAAAACATTTGTACAACGTAAGTTCCACAGACTGTCCTGCATGTGCATGTGCAGGCAAAAGATACCACTTTCTTCTCGAGGTGTTTTTGTTTGCTTGATTGTTTTTGTGGTATCTGTGTGGAGGATGCAGGTTTTCCATGTGTCGGCTTCCTGCCACAGTCTGCAAACATGTAATCTAGGAGAATTTATGACTATAAATACAGTTTAAAATGACCAAAAAGAATTTCTATTAAATTTTGGGTGTTTTATTTATTCCAAAATGACCGGTCGTCAGAAATAAATGGGTAAAACTACAATTAGTGTAAAATATAGACTTCAAGCACATTTCCACACCCCCCACATGCAGGTGTCTTTGAGCACACACACACACACACACACACACACACACACACACACACACACACACACACACACACACACACACACACACACACACACACACACACACACACACACACACGCACCTCACGCCCCTTTTTGCTTCCATGGCAACCCCCACGAGAACCTATCCCAAATAAAATTTTTATCTCATGGGAACCACACCTGTTGGTGGGAGTCAAAAACAACCACAACATTGTTTCAATGATATCTACAACTTTCTCACAGCTCTGGTATATAAAGCTTTTTTCAGGCCTTGTTCACAGTTCATTCTGCAGCAGCACGATGGACCAGCTGTATATGCAAATAAGTTTACTTATCTAGAAAACATTATGTAAGTTAGCTCACAGGCTCAAACAGGTCTATGTTTAGTTTTGGTCTCAGGGACACAAACAGTGATGCCTGTCTGATGAAGTAAATGCTACATCCTCAGGTTATCTTCTTGTTATCTGGCCTCAGTTTAAAGTCTAAAAGGAAGAAGGGGTCAGTTTTAGAAAACCTGTCAAATTCAATCTGGCTTTATTTGGGAGCTGCAGTCTCTGGATGATTTTTTTAATCAAATAAAAATAGAATTTCCTAAAACCCGAGTTCTTAACCAAACATATCTATTTTTAATTATTTTCTGGCAACAGCAATTCTGTAACAGTTTTTGACAGACGGCACTAAAACTAAAAATATGGGGAAACAAGATAAAAATAGATAAATCATCACCCATAAGGAGTGCCATGTAGACTGCCGATGAGTCAATCTGCAAAATCAACTGATATACAATCCCCCCAGACAGAACTATTGGTGCACACAAACACACACATATGAAGTCCCAGTTCAGTACAACACAAACAGCTGCCGATGATCTGCTGTCAAATATGAACAAAACAATACAGAGACAAATATTTGTTGTGACAAGGGACACAAACCAAATGCTAATTTAGAGGCACCATAGAAGAACGACTGTAAGATTGACTGGGAGGTTAGAGTAAAGGAATCATTGTGAAAAAAAAAACAACAACAAAAAACTCTTCAAACAAACAAATTAGGACAAAAGAGAATGAAGCAATGGAAAAGAAATAAAATCAACAGAGGAAGAAATGTTCCAAAGCTGGTATGGAATGTGTGTTGGTCTGTGTGTGAGGTGAGACTGGGGTGAGAAGGGCATTTAAAAGGTTCCATACAAAATTTATGGTCGAAATCCGACAATGGACTGAGTGTGACTGCCACACACACACACACACGCGCACACACACACACACACACACACACACACACACACAGACACAGACACACAACATTCATTTCCTGTCCCTTAACCTCAACCATCAACCAACTCGTTGCAGATGTGCAACCCACTAAAATGTCCTGACTGAGGAGGATTTTCCTGTTGCTCGATAACGTCACACACACACACACACACACACACACACACACACATCCTGTGATTCCTGCTGCATCACACTCTAAATACCCATTTCATTATTCACATTTTGAGCTTCAAGGGGCATTTAATAAAAAGCTGTTGAAGTGTATCAATGAGTATGTGCATGTTTCAGTCCCCTGAAGGACATTAACCTCAGATGTGGCTCCATATTCCTTCTACACTCACTGTGTGGCTCTTCACATCCATGCTTTATCATGTAGATGTTATTTTGAGGGACATGTTTGAATTCTGAAATCACTCTTTTTTATTATATGGTGTGCTGTATAGTGCTGTCTAAGTGCTTAATGCCAGATATTATACCTTATAAGCTGGACATAACCAACATTATCCTGCAAGGCGTTTCAGACAATAACATCCATTCAATAGACAGGACCACCAAGCATTGAGCAGGGAGCATAATAAGGGAAATTTGCTGTAGATGGCTGCCACATTAGAGTAATAGTAACCTGAATGTTCAATACATTATGTTGTTTTCCATTCAAGTCTTTTTTATCATTCATTAAATGACTCAGTCTACAGTCAACAGTATGTTGAAGTCCACATACGTTGATTTTTTTTTGACAAAATGCATTTGAAATGAGAAAAAAAAGTCATGTTTGTGAGAGTGCCCAGTTTCATTTAAAGAGATAACTGCAGCCGTGTTTTTCTCTGTCTATGTTTAACAGAATCTAAATGCACATTATGTTAATGTTACACGTTTGATGTGCTTGACATGGAACCACTATATCATAATATACTGCATATATGTATACCACTCTGTGTTTTACAGCCATTTCTTATCATCTAGTCAATCAAAGAGGAGCCTATACCAGCTGACATTGGGCAAGGGGGGGGGGGGGAAGTACACCCTGGACAAGTCGCCAATTTATTGCAGGGCCACATAGAAAGACAAACAACTATTCACACTGACATTCACGCCTACGGTCAATTTACCCGGAGAGAACCCGTGCTCTACACAGTCCCAGGTCCTCAGGTGGATTCAAACCCATAACCTTCTTGCTGTGTGGCACTATGACCCAATGAGCTGTCTACAAGCTGATGTTGCTGCGAGGGTCGCCCACCTTGAGTCTTTGATCTGCTCGAGGTGTTGAGGTTTTTCCTTGCTACTGTCACCTTGCTTGTTCATGGGGGATTGTTGGGTTGGTAGAATAAAGAGTACGGTCTAGACCTACTTTTCTTGGAAAGTGCCTTGATATTACTTTTGTTGTGATTTGGCACAAGATAAAGAAAATTGACTTGATTTAACTTGTTCCATTGTAAAGTTACTGGGCTTTTATTTACAGAAATGGGGGGCACAAAGAACAGAACAGTTCTAGAAGATATGTGGTGAGAAAAGCATTGTCTTTGTCAAACAAGGGAAGTTTCACAATATTAGATGGTCTGCATGGAGGCAAGAGACTGACCTAAAACATGTCTGCTTCATGCAGTGCAGAAAGTGAGCACCAAGCAACATCTTCAGGTCCTCCTTTGAGAACCAGACCAAAAATGTTATGTGCGCACCCCTGCATATATGCCATTTCGTGAGATACTGACAAATGATCGATGTCGATGCCCATTAGGTATGTGGGTGTGTTGTCACGAAAGAAGACAAAGAAAAAGAAATCATACAGCACATACAGCACCTACACGTATGTGACTAAAACAGCCAATTCAAACTGTTGAGATTTTATCAAATGCTGCTCAGATGTGCATTCAAAACACATAACTCAATCTAATTTAATTTGCAGCTGAGAGGTGTCTGATAGCACATATTCAAAACACTTTCCGGACTTTTCTTAATCTCGCTTGATAAATGAGTTGCACTGTGAGGAAAGAGCACTTTCAGAGCACCCATAAGCGCTCTAAACAGATTACCAAGACTTATGGGTAAATAGTGGCAGCGAGGGTGAAAAAAGTGAACATCCTTTTTGAAAGAGCTTCCTGGAAGCGGAGTGTGGTAATGTGACGCAACGGTTTCTCTTCCCGTCACTCGCTGATGAGAAATAAATGAATGAGATTAAGGTTTTAATACTGCTTTACCCGTGTGTGTGTGTGTGTGTGTGTGTGTGTGTGCGCGCATTAAAGTGTCAGAGGAAAAAAGACAAAATTATATTATTATTCGGCTGCAAGAGGCTCAATTTGGCCTCTTTTCAAAGTGGTTTAAGTTGTGTGCTTGGTGTGGGCCGCAGTGTGTGAGGGTTTGCTTGTCTGCAGGGGTCATCTCAGTTTCTCTCTGTCACATATGGATAGTTGTGGACACACAGTGAAGATAATCTCATTATTCTTCTGGGTACTATTACCTTTCTTATCTTTTCTTTCTTTTCCTCAGAATGATGTTCTGTTAATTTAGAACGGATTCTGTCTAAAAGGGTGGTAACAGAGACTACTTGGAGACTTAGGTCAAGACTAAGAAAAAAAACAAACATTTTAGTTTAATTATCTGTGCCAGGCAGGCCTCGCTTAGCCACACACCCAGAACATGGTTTCATCCAATCATCAGCTATATCTGCGTATCCATTTGAGGGTGATGGCATAATTCCTAGGGTATACTCTGGAAGGCCAGCGGTTCACAAATAAAACTAGATGACGACTGATACTCATGGTCACTACGATGAGCCATTTAGAGTCGCACAGAAACCTAATCTGCATGAGGTTGGACTGTGAGAGGAAGCCACAAGTACCTGGAGACCTTTCTTGCTGTAAGGTGACAGTGCTATTCACTGATTCAGTTGTGCCATTTTTTGGTCTTTTTGTATGACAGACAGCTGAAGTGGGGACAGGAAATACAAAGTCGCGAGAGGACTGTATCCTCGGTATGGGCTCCACCGACTTGAGCTAAACACTAACATTCTGAGACCACAAAGTCTTACATTTTGACTTTGAATATACCGATAATGAAGAACTTGAGTTTTGAAGGAAAACAAAAGCAAAAACTTGAGACTCGATGTGGACCCTCTGATGGTTCTGCAGATTATAGTCTTTCCTGATGTACCTGAGAAGTAAATCAACACCTCATTTATTCAGATGGACATAATGACTACTCCAAGAAACAGTCTACCAGTTTTAGACTGCATCTGTATTTTGTATTTGTATGTATTTTAAGTATTGTGTTAACCTAGCATAGGCCTAAGGACCTTTGAAACCAAACCAAAGGTTGCTTCTAAGGTTAGTGAATAAATGTACTGAGCTATATTTAAAAGAGAGAAAGGCAAAGTATTTATTTGTACAGTACATTTACACAAGGCAATTCAAAGCGTATAAAAGAAACATTGGACAAAATAGAAAGTATTTACATAGAAATGAAAAAAGAGCAAAATAGAAAAATTAAAAGAAATATGAAATACAAGAGTAAAAGTTTCAGTTCAGTGTAAGAAAAAGGTACATAATGTATTAAATAGCTGACGGTCTTCAGGCTGGAGTTTGTTCCAAATATACTTAAAAGCAGAATGCTGCTTCTCCAAGATCAGTTTTGACAGATGCTCTAGTTTTGACCTGTCACAGACAACCTGAGGGGTCTCAATGGTTCATAAGAGAGCAGTAGCAACAAAAATAACTTTGTCTATGAACCATTCAGTGGTTCATTCAACCAACACCAGTGTTTCAAAGTCAAGTCTGTGACAGACAGACAGGAAGCCAATGTAAAGATCTGAGCACTGGACTGATACGATCCACTTTCCTGGTCTTAGGGCTGAATCAGCTGCAGCTGTATGATTTTTAGAGAAACCTGTAAACACACCATTATATAGTAGTTAAGTTCACCAAAGATAAAAACCTGAACATTTTTTTTTCCCAAATCCTGTTGAGTCATTAGTCCTTCAATGCTTGATTAGATTAAATAGGCTCTTAAAATGCAGGTCTAGTCTGTGACTACACCAAGATTTCTGGCCTGGTTTGTGGTTTTTATTTTACAGACTGAAGCTGCGTGCGGCATTTTTAGATGTTCCTCCTTGTTATCACTTCAGTTTTGAAGTCAGACACAGGAAAGTAGAGGAGAATATAAGACATACTGAGAAAACAAATAGATTTACCCTGCTTGGCATGCAAGCACACACATACGAGTATGCACAACTCTTAATTGAGATCCTGTCATTTGGTTGGTGAGCATTTCAGTCTTTTGTTATGTACAGAACATCATAATTTGTCTTGAGGAACATTTGCTCAAAGACATGCACGCTCACACAAACAGAAAGCTTTGTGACAACTTCCTCAGGAGGGAAGGTGATACAAACATAAAAGCAAATGAATTCATTTTTGCTCCTCAAAGTGTGTCTGTTCTCCCCTGGGTGAGTAAAGATTAGCATTCCAGTGATTCTCAGTACCATCCTAATCTGCTGTGTGTCAGTTTGCAGTTTCCTATGTTAAAATAACCTCTCGTTTACTGTGGTGTACATAACCTCTTCATTCACTGCAGGTTCAAAATATTTTAAGCATCATTCATTACAAGAAGTATCTCAAGAAAGTGAAACTATTGTTCTTTCTGACAAAAGCCTCTGAAAATCCTCACCAAAAAGAACTTACTTGGTCTAAATTTCCAACAATCTAACCAACCACACTGAAGTCTGTTAACATGTTTCAAGAGATCCTGCAAACAAACAAACAGGACTGAATATCCTTCTCAGCTGAGAGACGGACACCATGTTTACACCAAAAATAGCGCATATGTGGTTTTTCTAAGCAAACAACTCTAAAAATAGACGATTGATTCATGTCCCATTACCAGTAGACAAATCTGCATTTCTGTTTTTTTCTGGTGTGTCACATTCAACGTCACAAACATGCCAGAGAAGAGCAAACAGTAGGAAGCAGCAGATCATAGCTCATCAGATAGCATTAAAAATACTCCATATGTACAAAAGTATTCGGACGCACCTCTTAATATGGAGGAGGGGTAAAGGTATGGGGTTGTTTTTCAGTGGCTGGGCTAGGCCCCTTATTTCCAGTGAAGAGAAATCTTAATGCCTCAGCATCCCAAGACATTTTGGGCAATTCTATGCTTCCAACTTTGTGGGACCACTTTGGGGAAGGCCCTTTTCTGTTCCAGCATGACTGTGCTTCAGTGCACAAAGCAAAGGTCCATAAAGACATGGTTTGGTGAGTTTGGTTTGGAAGAGCTTGACTGACCTGCACAGAGCCCTGACCTCAACCCCATTGAACACCTTTGGAATGAACTGGAGTGGAGATTGCGAACCAGGCTTTCTCACCCAACATCAGTGCCTGACCTCACAAATGCTCTTCTGGATGAATGGTCAAAAATTCCCACAGACACTCCAGAATCTGGTAGAAAGCCTCCCCAGAAGAGTGGAAGCTGTTAGAGCTGCAAAGGAGGATCAACTCCAAATGAATACCTATGAATTTAGAATAGGTTAGAATGGTCATAAAAGTTCCTGTAGGTGTAAGGGGCAGGTGTCCAAATACATTGTACATGTAGTGAATGTTAATCTTAAAAACATTTGGAATTGAACACATTGTTTTTCTGGAGCTGATAACAGAAGTAGCTAAGGAGTGAGCCATCTCATTTCCTGTTTATCTCTATTGAGAGTTGCACATGCACAGTGCTGAACTGAGTGTTATGGTAGTCGCTTTATTAATATCTTTTACTTCAGTGTTTGAGATGCAACTTCCGTAACGCAGACACATACTGCATATTCTCAGGTTGCTTTTCGTTGTTAATCCACCCCTGAATGAGAATCCATTCATGACAAACAATAATAATAATAATAATAATAATAATAATAATAATAATAATAACAAATAAAATAACAAGCATTTGAGGTTGGATGTCAGTCAAACGAGGTAGACCTCAGTTGAATGTGTGTATTTGCAAAGTGTGTCTATGAGTGTTTATTTACTGTATGAAAACTACTTCTATGGTTTTTATAACCAAATTATCTATTTATCAAAAAATAAAAAATAAAAATAAAAAAATCTGTGCTGCATTCATCACTGCTTGGGGCTGTTTGTATGTTTGCCTTGTTCTGTGACTGGTAAATGCAAATGACCAATGACCAAACAGCATGTCCCTGTGGCATCCGATTTCTTTATGAATGAAGCTCTAGCACAAGTTCAGCCAGGAAGACTAACCCTTTTACACTCTTGGACCATACCTTATTTTGCATGCTGTTATCCACACCTCTCATGCATGTGCTCAATCACATTTTCCTGTTATCAGGGTTTGGGCCATCAATTATCAGCTGTTCTCATCAGCTGGTCACATCTATCCAAGAGCACAGCAACACACCTTCATTATCTTGCTGTTGTCTTTTTAAATATGACTCTCGCCATTCCTCTAGTTCTTTGATGCTGATGTTTTGCGCACCCTCCACCTCCCCATCACTGCCCAGTGTTCATAGATTCACCAACTTCATCAGTCATCAGGTTCACCAGGGTCATCGGCCACCACCACCAGTGTCTGGACTCCAAGGGGGGATATATATCTTGCTGCTGCTCAGGACTGATGCCCTTCGATCCCAATCTCCCTGAAGAGTCTAAGCGTCAAAGTCTTTCTGACACCAAAGACTTTCTGTCATAATAATGATCACATATCATTTGATGTAATAAACATTCTTATTTACTTCAACCACTGGTCTCTCCTGATTGAAATATCATCGACACTCAGTTACTATCCTTTAGTTAGAAATTCTCTATTTTCATACATTTATACCTGGAAGTGAAATGAAGTCACCATGCACTGTAGTGATACATGTCAACAATGTTAATTACTATCACTGCAAGAAGGGGGATACAAAAATTCAGCACTACAAGTTTAAGAACTTTGAAATGCACACAAACACTTAATTCTTCCTGAGGGTGAACACCGCCCCCGTAACACTGTTGTTGATGTCTGGGCTACACTTCAACAACTAAATGATCTTCATGTTCCCAACTCTGCATTATAGCATTTAACATTATTATATTATGATCACCCACATAGGTACACAGACAGGTATGAAAGGGGCGGCCTTTTTTTATTTTTAAATTTAAATTGTTTTTTAAATTTTTTTTGTATTCTATTTTATTTCAAGATTTCTGTGTCTGTAGCTTAAAACATGAAGTTTCCAAAAGTGAATAATGGTCAAACCCTTGAGTTATGGCTGAAGGTAGAAAAATGGACTTTAATTTACTCTAAAATGTCACATATTATTACTTTAACACTGATTCAGAGCAGGCATTGAAACTGATATCCTTCAAACTAAAACACAGGAACCTTCTTGCATGAACTGCATGTCTCAGTCTTTTTTCTCACAGCCAGTATAAACAATGGAGACCATAATATCAGCTGGGTGATGTAATCACTATAGTGATATGATCCACTTTGTTTCTGAGGGTAACTCACTTAGAGACACATTATGTAGGATGGATAAATGGAGAGATGACTGATTGAAGAAACGAGGCAGGGTGAAAGAAACACAAAAGAGATGGATGAGTTCTGGAGAGTGAGGAAAGGAAAGGAAGGACAGATGAAAGGGGAATGGGAAGAGATGTAAAGAGGAGTTTAAGCAAGAGGGACAGGGAGCTGAGAAAGACAGAGAGAGAGAGAGATGATTTGTTGAAAATTAAGGTTAGATGAATCAGAAAATAGGAGGTCAGAGGTGTTTTGACATAAACAAAGGAATGGGTCAGGTGGAGAGAGGCCAGTGGAACAAGAGACAGGTGGAATGATCCAGTGACTTAAAGAGAACATGACAAAGACTGAAGCTGATAAACTAATTACAACAGACCTCCCCCTTTCCTGCACTCTCCCAGCCTCTGTCTAAATCTATCCATCTCTGCTGCCGGTCATCGCCTCATTCTCTCCGACTTTCCCGGAATAAAAGCGTGATGTTTTCCCGCCGATGGCGACCGACTCCGCTTCCCGCAGGCTCTTTAAAATGAAACAGGATACGTGTACATCCAATCGGAAAGCTTTTAACTAACAGAGCCATGGGCTGCCAGGTGGGTAAAGTATTTAGCTTTCGGGACACTCAATGTGTGTGTGTGTGTGTGTGTGTCTGTGTGTGTGTGTGTGTGTGTGTCTCTGTGTGTGTGTGTGTGTGTGTGTGTGTGTGTGTGTGTGTGTGTGTGTGTGTGTGTGTGTGTGTGTGTGTGTGTGTCTGTGTGTGAGGACTAAAGCATTTTGTGGTCAAAGGGCTCAACGGAACTCTTGAGCCTGTGTGTGTTTTTTCTGTGTAAGTGTGTTCTGCCTATCCAACTGTTGATGTGTGTGTCTTTGGGAAACATCTCACACCAAGAAACTGTATGTGTGTGTGTTTGTGTGGGCCACTCAAGGCAATTTACAAAATGAGCAAGCATTTACCCATTCAGACATATACAGTACATCCATTCAGTGGTGCAAGAGTGATAAGCAGGGATTTGCAACCTAAAAAGCCTGATGCATGTTGCGATATTTTCAGGCATTATATATATATATATATATATATATATATATATATATACTTTGCCACTTTGCCAAGGGAGGAGATTATGTTTTTACAGGCGTTGGTTGGTTTGTTAACAGGATTTTTTTTTAAAGTAATGGACAGATTTTGATGAAATTTTTAGGAGATGTCAGAAGTGGCCCAAGGAACAATCGATTAGATTTTGGTGGTGATCCAGAAAACCGCCATTACCGTACAAGTGTTTCTGTTGAATAACTTTCAAACTAATAATGATATCAACATGTTCCCAAGGGGTAGGTTTTCAGGGTCAAAGAATTATATTATGATGGTTAAATTATCATAGAAGTACTGGTTTTGGGTGTAACAGACATATGGGGAAACTGAGCTGTCTTGGCAGAGGTCTGCGCTCTCCGAGTGCTTTCTAATTACTTTATAATGAGCCCAAACCTTTCAATTCCTAGACTGTAACAGAAAGTTATATGGTAAAAAACATAAGTTAATAATACTTTTCTTATTCAGTTCATCTATTTTTTTTAAACGCTGTAGTATCACTAGGGGTGTGCTATGTGTATCGTCTATGATTATATCTTAATAGTTATCAATACGATGTCCGAGCTGACTTCATCGATTGTGTCACTCACATTGCAAAAAACAATCAAAAACATACATTGCCTGATGTGACCTAGGAGGATAGACTACTGCATGTGTGCATTGAGATGGACTGTAGCGTGTGCTAGGCAGGTGTATATGGTCACAGCACCAAAAACGGCGTCATGAACCAAAATAGAGACACCACCACATCATCCTTGCTTGCATGGCAGTGGTTCGGGTTCAAAAAAGGCAGTTGCTGTTAAAGATCATGACCAACTTGTCGCACAAATTCTGGACTAACCACCACTCAGAATATGAATAGATCTGGGAGTCAGCTGTACACGACAATCCTAAACCAGACAAGGTTCCCACACAAAAACACACTTAACAAACTCATGTGAATCATTTGGCAAAAAAAGTAGCTCTTGACAAGAAAAGCAACAGATGTTAAGGCAAAACAAATGCTGTCAAATAAATTGTATGAGACATGGTTCTTATCTGACAGCTTCAGTTTTTCTAAATGAATAATACATATTTTCCTTAAACCCGTTGCTTCAATTGATATCATTAGCAGACAACAATATAAGTTTAACAACATTGAAGGATGCAAAAATAGTACCTAATTATTGTTATTGACAAAATCCCAGAAAATATTAAGATATAACTTCTGTGTCTGTATGGGACCCTTAAGTTTCCCCTACTCCTACCAGACATCTTCGGCCCATGTTCTTTAATTCATACCGGTTTATGTGGGAAATCATTCATGCATCCGGCCTCACATTGGTATTGCTGTCAGAGTGCATGTTTTGTACATCTGAATTCCGTTATTCCAGATCATTGTAATGTGTGGATGTTTGCACACTTACGTTTTTAGGCTTTACAACATTTCTTTTTCATGCTTAATGGTCATACTTGTGTGTGTGTGTGTCTGGAAGAAAACCCTGATTCCAGGACACCTAATGTGTCTATGTGTTTGTGTATGTGTGTGGAATTCATCACTGTCTGCAAGCAGCACTACTTAACAGAAACCTCTCATAGATTTCAAGCCTATGAATTATTCACAAAGGGGAAAAAAAAAGGCTACCGTCCAGTTTCCTTCCACCAACATCGACAAACACACACAAACACACTACTTCACATGTATAAATACATTAGGCCTGGAATTGCACTTCATTCACTGATGCAAAAAAAACCGTAATCGTCCTGCTCTTTCTCAGGCAAAATACATGCACTGCATTGTCAATAATCAAGGTGCACTGTGTAATTTCACACCGGTTGCTGCTGCCAAATACAAACACAATGTTCACCTCCTCCAGTCGCTCACTCTCTCTGAAAGTGAGGCACTCAGATGTGACAGCTAAAAGGGGAATTTAATTAGCATAATGAACAATAGGGGACAGAAGGAGAGTCTTTTCATCACGTTGTGTGTTTAATCCACAGTGTCTGAAACTACGGTGAGGCAAGAATGTGTTTAATTGCCTGCTTAGAGGGGTTTTGTAAATTAAGTGCTGTGGGGCAGTATGCTGCATGGAGAAAAGAAGAAAATGAACAAAAGCATTCACATGATGTCACAGGTACACACTGATGTTTGAAGATAATGGGAAACAGAGTGAAAGAGACAGAAAGAGAGGAATTGGAAAAAAAATAAAGGTTACATGGACGAAGAGAGAGAGCGAAAGTGATTTCTAATGATAGAGAGTGGGTTTAGGGGAAAAGAGAAGTGATTGAGGTGAAAGAGTGATGTCATCATGTCTTTAGAGGTATATGGACTATGTTGGAAAGGAATGGAAAAAATGTATTCTTTTTGATGTTTCAGAGATTCCTGGCTCCCAGACTGCACCATGGGACAAAAATCCAGCTTACGACAAACATAAATGTCATCGTCACTTCCTTAATCATCGTTGTTGTGTAAACCAATGGGATCGATTAAGGAGAGCATGCTGTTCGATAGGAAGGGCGGAAAGACGGGATTACCTAGATGTTGTGTTATGGGTATGGTCACCAGTGAGGATTCAAATTGGTTGGTGGCACTGAAGTACACTGTAAAAAGAAACAGTAGGGGAAAAAAAATCTGAAAAAAATAATCAGACATGTGTACTTAAGCTATGTCTGAATAACTCACAATTTACAATGCAGTGAACTTTATTGATAGTCTTTTATTCAAGTGTCTTTATTGTGGGTTTTAACAATGTCACAATTTCCAATTCCAATTAATCCATGGAAAAAGATACACACTCAAAAGCACACGTCAAAGATGGTGCAAGAGGAAAAGTCAGGGTTGACCAACACTGCCACTCCCACAATAAGCTGCTAGCATGGCTATAGAAACGCTTGGTTAATACAAAAAACATGATCGTCATATAAAATATGTGAAATAACTTTGGTTATTATTGTATTATTATTATTATTATTGTGTTACTGTACGTGTATTATTATTGGAAATTTGTATGATTTTTTAAATGAAGAAAAAATGACATAATAAAATGGATTGGGGGTCAATGAAACACAGAATTTATGGTATGAACCAATCCAGCTTCTTGACGAAGACATATTTGACTGTCACACCTTCTCTATATAACATGTTGTGTTTGTTAAAGTGAGCATGTCTCTCTGGGCATCTTTCTGTGTTTGTGTCCATGTCATCTTGTGTGTTGTAAGCTAGAATGGTCAGACAACTCTATCAGACTATGCATGTATTGTGCGCGTGTGTGGCTGGCAGTGAGAAGGTCAGCCCTGATGCAACAATAGATAGAAAATCAATAGCATGAAGAATCAGGCGGTGAAAGCCACAGTCATACTTACCAGCCCACACATCGACCTCCATATACAGATGATACAAAAGCCACACTGAGATGTTTCAGTTATTTTAAGCAGCACTTCTCAGTGTCACTTGATAAATGTCACTTGTGTCGATGGATTCATGTTGTAGACAGGGACAAACACAGTAACACAGTTATGGAGATAGATTGTGTAACCAGTTATGTTGTGAGGGTCTTCTGACTCTACTGATAGGAAAAATAAAACTCAGCAGGCAGCTTTTTTTTAAAAATCAATATTTCTGGAAAGATTGAGAAGAATAAAATAAGTAAAAATAAAACTATGCAATTCATCAGTGGTTATTTTACACAGCATCCTGATTCTGATCGATAGAGCATTACTTTCAGGTAACTAGGTGTCTCTAACATCGTGGCCTTATAACTGTTAATTAGTCATACTTAGCTGTGGGGCTGCTCGTTTTGGCTTTTATAAGGCAACTAGTATTAATATTCATTCGATCCTTGACACAGATTGAAAGATTTCCATTCAGAAAAAAATATTTCTCCAAAAAATGTATATAAAAAACAAAAAGTCAAACGTGAATTAAAATGATTTCTATATTAGAGCTGTCAACGTTAACGCATTCACGCGTGAGTTTAATCTGGAAAACACAAAATAAATGAATCAAATCACTAAATTTGACCCTTATTTCCTACCATAATTCCAGCACGTATGACTGAGGAGACATCCTCCTTTATGCTGAATGGCAAAGTTTAATTTAAAACACTTCCAGATGGAAGTTAGATAAAACCAAATGTTGTGTGCACATATTTCAGTGATGAGCTGTCATCCCACTGGAGCGTGACGAGTCGGAAGTATCGTCCTCGTAATATGATCACAGCAGCAAAGGAGTCGACCATTTGAGCAGGTGCAGAGAAATAGTCAGACATTTCAAACACTGTCCTGCAAACACAGCTGAGCAGAGAGTTTAGGAAGCCGTCCAGGATGTACCCACACGTTGGAATTCAACTCCAAAAATGATAAAGCGGGTCCAACACAACAAAGACCCACCGACGGCAAAGCTGGCAGAGCAGAAGCACAAGACTTTTTACCAAGACAATTCTACTTCCAATTAAGAAATCATAAAAAACTTGTCTGTTTGATCCTGTCCTTTAGAGTTTTATGGATTCAGTTTTTGCAGTGATATCTGAGTCCAAGTGGATTTAGTATTCTCATCTTGTATGTGTCTGTCTCTCCATTCACAATGCTTTAACCTATGTGAAGCTTGACATTTTAGACAAAAGACATGAGCTGTGATTTCCTGTTTCAATACTGACGTCCGAATTAGTGTGGATCAAAGATCAAATTCATGACTTCATTCATCGGCAGAAGTGGAGGTCTAAAGTGGAAGAAGAGGACTCATAGTTAGAATGGTCTCCTCCTAACTTTTTCTTCCATAAAGTTAAATATTTAAATGTGTCATAATCTTCGTTGGCACTTTGATCAACTGCGGTTGTTGTAAATGTGCTCTATAAATAAAATTGACATTGACATTGATAATTGAAGGAATATCCATCAACTAAGCATTGGACTTCTGTAACATTGTTGAACTCATGATGGAAGGTTGAAAAAAAAAGACTAAAAAAAACAGAGCAGAACCAGAGATATTTTCACAATTTAACACCTATATTAACCACAATGTAATTCAACTACCAACCATGGATGATCATGGATTCAGGTGGTTTATGCTAGCGGTGGCTAGTGTAGCCTGAAGCTACTAGCATCAAACAGATGAGGGGAGACTGCAGAAGTCTGATTAACTAACGTATATAGAATTGGCTGGTTGTGCATGTCCTGCTAAAAGCCACCATTACAAATGTAACTAAAGGTCTTTTATTTATATATTTATTTATTTGTTTTAAGACCAAGTCATGTTAAATAACCACTCATGGGCAAGGACGCTTACTATTGTTATAAGAGTGAATTCAGCAAATTATGATCAGCACATCACAGCTGATTTGCATGGATTAAATAGTTAACACATAATTGCATTGACTACAAATCTCTTGAAATCCTCACAAACCGACATTGAGACAGCAATTTTGATGGTCAGTAAAGAAGTCCCCAAGTTAATAATTTGCTTTGAGAGCAAAGCCGGTCGCTTTGCCAACAGTGTCCCATAGGGAGCACCATGCCGGAAGAACAGACTGAGGCTTTCATGCTTGGTCCAGCAGCTAAAAGCACTGGATGAAATCATCTCCCCCTCCAGATTTAGGCAGTCATTACTTCTGAAAAGAGCTCAGTGTGAAAAGAGAAGGATGGAGGTCTGCATAATGACACAAGAGAGAGCAATAACATTCTGCCAAAAATGTTAGGATGTGGCACGCTGTCATTTGCATGGACAGAATGATATTTAGGTGTATCTGTGTTTATGTCTGCTTGACAAAGGACGAGGGAAGAGAGAAACAGACAGAGAAAGAAAATGGACAAAGACAAAAAGGGACACACATAGATGATCATTGATAGGTGGAACTGATTCAGTTTGAATGAGACATTTTTCACGTCTCTTCTCAACATGTCTCCTTATTTGGGTCACCAAATCTCTTCATTCTCCATCCTCTCTCTCTTTCTCTCCAAGGCTGGCCTCTCTTTTTTCCACATAATTTATGTCATTTTTCTGTCTCTCACATTTCTTTTTACAGTAACCCCCCTCCACACACACACCACACACACACCACACACACACACAAAGGCTAGAGAACATAATCCGATCCCTTCCTATTTCAGAGCTTATGGGATATGAAAGAGCATTCTCAATTTCTTACAGTGACCAAGGAGGACTCTAGTTTGGAATGACCCATTTGGGGGGAAAAAGAGCTTTCATTTATTTACTTTAATATAATACTACACTTACACTCCGCAAGAGGAGTAGAAGAAGAAAACAATCATCTATTTTTATTCCCATGGAGGTCCAACATCGGAGTGTCGTGATATATCAGTAGTGACAATAACCTTGATATTAAATAGAAAACCTCAATATTGGTATCCTGTTCATAATACACATACTTTTGTGTAAATCAGCAGGGTACCCTAGTTGTCTGGCTATGTCAGGGGAGCCATCAAAAAAATAGTATGACCTTGCTGACACCATAAAATTGATTAACCCTCCAGTTGTGTTCATTTCTTGTCAACTACTCTGGTGTTGCCGGTCAAAAATGACCGCTCAATTCTAGCTGATTATAAATCCATAATAATACATACATTATCACTTAATGTTGTGTTTCATCTTTCTGTCCACTCAAGTTCTTGTGAGCATTACATGTTCTTTGTTTCTTAGTCTGTAGGCCTCATTGACCTGAGCTCATATCACTTGACCATCATGCCGTCACAGAATTAACTGTGAGCAAGGCCTCAAAAAAGCTTTAGAGCTGTGAGAAAGTTGTATATATCATTGAAACAAGATTACAGTTGTTTTTAACAATTGCCGAAGGGTGTGATTCCCATGGGGAAAAAAAAAAGTATATTGGGGATAGGTTCCTGTGGGGGTTGCCATGGAAGCCAAAAAGGGGCGTTTCTAATGACTGGTCATTTTTGACCAGGAACAGCAAGGGTGTACAGAAGTTCAATAAAACACCCACAATTTAATAAAAATTCTCAAAATGTGTTTTGTGTGTTCAAATACCACGTGTGAACAAAGTCCTGGAACCTTATGACGGATAAAATTAACACATTTTTTAGAGAGACAACTTAAATTAAATCGGTCACGTTCGACCAGAACACAACAGAAGGGTTAAAAAAACTAAAACACAAGTTCTCATAAAAATCAGATCAGTACCCACCTCATACATCATAAAAATTATCTCACATCTTTTTCCCCATGTCTCAATGTCAAAATCTTATGACTACATAAATAGCACACTACAGTGTTTTAATTATCTTGAACGTGTGTTGCATTACAAGAATGTGTGACTAGCAGACACAGACTACTGTAGCATGCAGTGGTTTGAAAAGAAAGGCTGCAGGATCAGAATACTCAATCTGAGCCATTGACTTCATCATCCAGTGGTAGCTTAGCTGTGAGAGCAGTAGACAGTGATAACTGGGCCACTGCTCTACCTCCTGAGCCACCCAAACTGAAATCGCCCTCATGCATCCATTGGCTAAAACTGCCATGCAATAAAACAAATCATGTCAAAAAAGATGACAGATCAGTCTTCCAGATTCCATAAAAACAGCATGTTGTAGACACTTCAGTCTGCAGGAAAGGCCAATAAATAGTAGCCGCAAAAGGGGGCAATACCACCAACCCGTTAATCTATTTTTGCCTCCATCGTCTTGCGGATTTCACGATGGCTGAGGGAATAATTTGCAGTTAGTTTCCAGACCCTGAAACTGGAAATGTTACATTTACTTCTTAGCTCTGATTTGAAAATAGGTTATTCGTTGGCATTATGCTAAGTTATGGCGTTGGTTTTTTGTTGGACAGTGTCAAAGAAGTGAAAAAGTGTCAGGGATTCAGGTCAGCTACTGCTCTCTGAGTCAGTGGAGAAGAAAAGAAAAGTAGTCAGGATGAAGCCAGCACTACATTGTTTGCCTCCTGCATGGCAAAGGACATGGTGCCCATTTGAATTGTTGAGAGGCCTGGCTTTGAAAGGAAAAAAAACAAACAAAAAAAGACGAGAGTTGAGGTTTTTTTTATTATTTATTTCTATTTCATTAGAGTGACAATATATGTGTGTTACGACTAATAATGCCACCAATAGACTGCAATCAAATCCTAACTCTCCTCTACTTTGTAGCTGGATCAGCTGCTTTGGACATTATTTTTTAAATCTTGTACTTGTGCAGTCTCTGAGGACTGACTGAGTGGATGCTGTTGTAAAGCCTTGCAGGGCTGTCGTTCAAGGATGTAACATGGAAGAGAAGGAGGGAGTGGGCAGCATTTCTTTATCCAGTATATGTCATTACGAGATGGAGGTCAATCTATGACATGATTCCCAGGTAGGTTTGAATTTCTTGGACATGAAAATATCCTGTCCATACAGCTACGCTGATGGAGGCATCGGGTAACTTGTGCTGAAGAGGTCATCCATCTCTTCTCTTAAGGGCACATTGAAGATGTTGAGGCACTCAAAACTGTTACTGAATCCCTGGCTACAGAGACATGTATTGCATTTTCCTTCCTCAGACCTGTCCTTTAACATCTAACTGAATCTATCCTGGCAGAAAAGGATAAAGACAGTAGTTTGTTGAGGAGCATGAAACATGCCACTAACATGAACTTGGAAGCCCCCCCCCCCCCCCATCACCACAGGGTCTTCAAAGACTCACCAACTTCATGGTTCATCAGGTTCAACAGGGTCATCAGCCACCACCACCAGTGTCTGGACTCCAAGGGGGGGATATATATCTTGCTGCTCCTCAGGACAAATGTCCTTCGATCTCAATGTCCCTGAAGAGTCTAAACACCAAAGACTTTGACACCAAAGACTTTCTGAGATACTACTTATGACATTTCATTTGATGTAATAAACATTTTATTTACTTTAACCACTAGTCTCGCCTGATTGAAATGCAGAGTAAAGACTTTTCCGTTCTTCAGGGAACAATCAGACTACAGAGAGACTTTAAATCTGACGAACTGAACATTGAAAGAGGAAAAAATACAATAAAGGAAAGTCAGTTTACATTGTATTGATGACAACACCATAATAATTATAAACATGAACGAAAGGCTAAAAATATCCACAGAGCTTCAAGAAGACATTTCTGTGACTTGAACAGTACAAATGACTTAATCACCTTTCACGGTTTTCCAAGGTTGGCTCAACTTGCACAGAAGGTCCTTTGTATTCCTGCTGCCGGTGTTGCATCAGAAAGACTTATCAGTTCTTCAGTAACATTCAGACAGTGCTTGTTCTCCACACTGGAGCCTAGACAGAACATGCTTGTCTTCACCGAATTCACCTGAATACAGAAAGATGTAACCAGGATGCACTGAACCAGGAGCGGATTAATGGATTATATGGGCCTGTACATAATTATCACTTGGGTTATATTCGTCAGGTGGCGCATTGTGTTCACAGCTGTTTCTGTCACTTTTATATGGTGTGTGGGAAATACTCAAATGCTTGTAACTGATGTCTATAAAAGAAAATCTGAACTACAATAAAAATGTGTATGTTGTACTTAAGTATAAAGACGAATGAGGAAGCTAAAGCTTTTCCAATGTTGGTTGAATTATATAATTGTATCTAGACTTAGCCTTGCCTTGGACATTTTGAATCTTAGAGATTTACAATAGAAATGAATTAAACTTGAAGGTTCCTCTTAGCTGAGACTTCAACAGGAGTTTGATAGATAGATAGATAGATGATAGATAGATGATAGATAGATGATAGATAAATAGATGGATAGATCGATGATAGATGGATAGATGATAGATAGATGATAAATAGATCGATAATAGATGGATAGATAGATAGATGATAGATAGATAGATCGATGATAGATAGGTAGATCGATAGATAGATCGATGATAGATAGATCGATGATAGATAGATCGATGATAGATAGGTAGATCGATGATAGATAGATAGATCGATGATAGATAGGTAGATCGATGATAGATAGGTAGATCGATGATAGATAGGTAGATCGATGATAGATAGGTAGATCGATGATAGATAGATAGATCGATGATAGATAGGTAGATCGATGATAGATAGGTAGATCGATGATAGATAGGTAGATCGATGATAGATAGGTAGATCGATGATAGATAGGTAGATCGATGATAGATAGATGATAGATCGATAGATAGATGATAGATCGATAGATGATAGATGATAGATCGATATATGATAGATAGGTAGATCGATAGATGATAGATCGATAGATGATAGATCGATAGATGATAGATAGGTAGATCGATGATAGATAGGTAGATAGATGATATATAGATAGATGATTGATAGAAAGATAGATAGATCGATAGATAGGTTGATAGATAGATCAATAGATTATAGATCGATGATAGATCGATGATAGATATACTTTATTAATCCCAAAGGAAATTCAAGGAATCAGCTGCTCCTCCACACACACCATTAAAGAGAGAAACAGCAAAAAATAAATATGTAAAATAAAGCACAAGAGGAGTTTACATAAACAGATTGCATAATAAACATATACATGTACTGTACATAAATTACACAATAAACATCAGCGGCAGGACTTAAATTGACTAAGGTGTAAGGTGACTAATGTATACAAAACCCAGCCTAAAGTGCTCAGTAACATATTAGTTATGTGTGTGCTGTCGCCTTCTTCCCTGCCCCGCCTCCTCCTCCCTGATGTGGTGTTGTATAGAGAGGCTTTACCTGGAACATTTTACTTAAAGTACTCTTTTTTTTTCCTTTGAAGAAAGTACATATCAGACAGCACGAGAGCGGCTTCATGGTATACTTATGTTAAAAGCTGGCTCGATAATTATTCTTAAAGCACAACCATGAGAGCAGCAGAGCTCTGTCACTGTGACTGAACATTTTAAAACACGGATAAAAGGATTTTCTCATGATTACATGGTTTCAGTTTTGCTGAATCTGTCGCCGCCTCTCCTCTGAGAGCTTTCCTTCCATACTCGTGTGCACTTTTTATTCTGTTTTAACCCCAGCCCTGTGATGACTGACTGTCTATTCCATTGTAATTCCTACATGGATCCCAGTGGGATTTTTAGATAGGCATCCTACTATAGGAACCATTTTAACAGGTCAGCTTTGACAAATAATGACTGGTATGCTTGTGTGATTTTGTGTCAATATTGCTGTGTGTATCTGTGATTGTGTTAGGTTGTATGTGTGCTTTTTAATGCATTATTGATGTGTTCAGGGTTCTCCCTGGATAGCTGATTTTCTGGGTAGAGAGCCCCCATGCTGAGCTGAATCTTATGTTTCCGAAGCCTTGACGCTGTTTAAAGCCATTATTTTCCTCCTTTTAGCTCTCCCATCTACTCCAATAGATCCCTCCTCCCTCTTTGCTTCAACATCTCCCTCCGCATCCTTCATTTCACACTAGTGTTCTTCTAAGGTTTATCATCTGGCCATCTTTCCTATTTGTCTTCTTTTAATCCCAATCTCCCCTTTTCATTTATTTTTCCCTATTGCTAGCCATTTGCTTCTCTCTGGCTCTTTTTCCCTATCTCCGCCCTGTTCTCCTTCCCTCCTCACGGCCTTGTGCAGATGTCGGATCAGACAGAACAACATGACTCAAAGATAAGGGCTGAATTCCCTTTGGTTCACCAGTCGATATCAAACAGGAGAGTGTGCTGTGAGGAGAGCCTTAAACCATCGTTGGAAACATGAAACATTGACACGGACTAAACTGTGGTTGTGTGAGAGGTCAAATTGTCCACAAGAGGACTGGGAAGAGTTCTTTTGAAATTCAATCTGTGTAAGGCCTCCTGTATAAAATGGTAATATTCTTTGCAGACAAACACGACGGAGTAATGAAAAAAAAAGTTGTGAATGAAAAAAATAAATTATATGAATTTATCATTGATATCATAATAGGAATATGTTATATAATAATCAGTTATCACATGCTTTTATATAAAGTACACAAGAACTGCTTACTGTTCTTATTTGTTTGTTGAAAATGCCACCAAATTAATCACAAGTACTTTTAAATCTGTATTTGTATCTATGTGTACATAATTGGGCAATAACTGATCTGATTTAAACCTTTGAAAGTAACAGTTTCTAAAATGAGAATTTAAAATTAATCTGTTGAAATGAAAAAAGTAATTTCATGATATCTGAAAAAAATCCGTGGACAAAATCTCAAAGCTACACATGCTACAAAGCTCAGGACGTTTATGTAAGGGAAAAGTTTCTTCTCTACACTGTAAAAAGACACGATTTGGTGCAGCGTCAGCAGTATTCTGGGCGCTGTATCGTACCGTTGTGGTGAAGACAGAGCTGAGCTGGAAGGCAAAGCTCTCGATTTACTGGTCAATCTTTGTTCCAACCCTCACCTATGCATGAGCTCTTGGTGGTGACCTAAAGAAGGAGGTCACGGATACAGGCAGCCAAAATGAGTTTCCTTCGTAGGGTGGCTGGGCTCAGCCTCAGAGATAGGGTGAGGAGCTCAGAGTAGAGCCCCTGTTCCCTCATGTCAAAAGGAGTCAGTTGAGGTGCTTTGGGCATCGGATTAGGACGCCTCCAGGGCGCCTCCGTTTGGAGGTTTTCCGGGCACGTCCAAGTGGGAGAAGACCCCGGGGGTGGACCCAGAACTTGCTGGAGGGATTACATTCTCTCATCTGGCCTGGGAACGGCATGGGATCCCCCAGGAGGAACTGGAAAATGTTGCAAGCGAGAGAGAGGCTTGGAATACCTTTCTTCATCTGTTGCCACCGCGACCTGACCCTGGATAAGCAGAAGGGAATGGATGGTTGGATGGATGGAAAAATGACATGGTGGGAAAAAAAAAATCAGAAGTGTCCAGTTAACAGGGCGTCATGTATGATTTAAAGTGGCAGAGAATGTCTGGACACACATTTGCTGAGGGACAGAACAAAGCTCAAAAAAGTTCGTTGGACTGGAAACAATTCACTCCTGTCAATTATGATGCAAGAGGCCGACGTAAAAATACCATCTGTTGGCTTCCCAGAGACTACAGATGAAAAGTAGCTGTTTTTTCTAAATCTGGCACATTTTTAGATTAAATTAAGATAATAATGAATAACTCTTTCACAAGTGCTAGCTCAAAGCTCAGTTCACAATGACTAAAATGAGTTTATTAACATAGTCAACTTTTTTTCATGAGACAGAACCCACAGAATGCAGATAGGGACTGTTGGATGTCCCACGATGCAGTCTGACATTACAGTAATCAATAGAAATAGATTGATGGACAAGCTGAGGTTGGCCTAACCTAAAAACATGTAAGCATAAGCTGTAAGTATAAGGCATGGCTGTAACAGCTAGAGTGATTGAAAAAAGATTTTAGAGTCGGACTCCTGATAACTGATGGCCAGAATTTTAATGCCTTCATCTGTTTTACTGTTCTAGTGGGGCAGAGGGACGGTTGCTTCCAGAAGCTAAAATAGCTGGGACATCTGGTTGTTTGGGGGTGGGGGGGCAGAAGGAAGGGGGAGCAGCCAATGATATTAAGTGGCAAGTTGTAGAGAGAAGTATGTCATTGTAACATTAGACTACGACACTAATCCTTCCCATTTAGACACACTTCAAAGGGGCGGTTTAAATCTAGAGAATGAGTCCAGAGGGGTGTGAGGGGCAGTATTTGTGTGTGTGTGTGTGTGTGTGTGTGTGTGTGTGTGTGCATATGTTACTATAATGGGTGTGCATAGGTGGGGGTGTTAAAATATGAGTGTAAGTTTAGGGTGTGTGGATGGGTTGTGCAGGGAGGTGAAGGCATGACCCCCAAGGTTAATCCTAAATCTTAACCATGGAGAAATGTGATCCATAACACACACATACACACACACACACACACACACACACACACACACACACACACAAAGGTGTACAGGAAGTAGTAGGGTATCCAGACGGTATTAGCAGTATTTTTAGCTTTCCTCAAGCGTTCCTCAAACAAAGACAGCCTTTCACATACTCAGTCTGGCCTCCCCGTCTCCCATTTTCTTTCCTCCCATAGTCTCCTTTTCTTGTTTTTCTTTCTCTCCCTCCCTTCTTTCATCCCGCCCTGCTCTTTTTTCTCCGAGTCATGTTCATTTTCCCCTAACTCCATCCCTTCCTCCGTCTCATCCTGCTCCTCTCTTGAGGCCCATTCATCCACCAGTACCTTAATAAACCGCGGCTCTCGCGTCCTCCCTCTAGTCACAACATTCCTTCTCTCCTTTCTTCACTACGACCCTGCAGCTCGGGCTAAATAAACACAGGGCACACAGCTGGCAATCAGTTTTATATTTCCCTCTGCAAAGCCTTCTGTCTCTTCCCTCTCTTCCTCCTGCCCACTCCTATTCCTTTCTATCTGGCCATACCTCCGCATTATGCAACTGCAAGGCCTGGAGCGGCTAATGGAGCTTTTCCATACATATGTGCTGGTTTGGCCTGACTCAGTCAAATTAAGTGGCAAGAATTTGCATCTCCTTTAAAAAAAAAGGTTATCCACCTGAAGGTGTCTTTGATTGAAGACATGCTTATCTTAATTGATAAGTTTAAAAGCAGAAGGCTGTCCCAAATTGAATGAGTGGCTGTAACACATTTATTTGCCCGTTATTTTTGTGTGAGTATTTTTTTCCCATCACACAACGCAACAGATACAAGACGTTGTGTACCTGTTGGAGGTGAGTTGCAGTGGCTGAGCCTGCTGTCTGCAGCGTGTCATTAAACAGCTAATGTCTCACTGTGGCCTTTTCTGTTTACTCCCCCTGCCCCTTAATGCTGAAGAGTAATCACCAACAATGCTCTGCTAATTCAGTTTTTTCTTCAGCCTTGAGGGCACTGTGATTTTTACTACAGGGCTTTAAATATACATGTGACCTGTCTAACCATATCATTGCTTGCAGCTGCCACTGTTCTGATTGTAATGGCTTGAAAAAAGTGGGGGAAAGCTGTTTTCAGCTTGGATTCATCCAGTTTTAAAGCAAAATAAATTTTATTTTGGCATATTTCTGGTCTCTTTTGTTTGTCCACATTTTCAGTATAACCCAAATAGACTTTTATTTGGGACAAAAATACAACATTTGTTCAGGGCTAGCATGGTTTATGTTGTTGTGCAGCAAAAGGCTAAGACTAAATCTGACTTAAAAAGTGACTTTTTACAGAAAAGTTGACAAGAGGCTGAATAATAGTGTTTCTCTGCACTCTGATGGGTGTGGTTAGGTATGATCAAGTGTGTACCGTCACACCTGTAACTGCACCCAACAGTAGCCCCATTCAGTCAGCTGTCATTTCAGGCCTGGCGTGCCTTTATTCATCCCCGACATTCTGTTTGAATGGAATGAAGGTGTAATCGTGTGTCAGTTTGTTCCGCCTCTGTGACGCCTGCAGAGGTAGTAATAGCACCAAACAGACATCTGTCTGAATGGAGTGCGCCTGTGTCATGGAATTGGTGTGACGTTGTAGTAACATGTTCAGGTGTGCGACCTACAGCGAGAGATTTAACGATGCAGGAGCAACAGGAAGTGTGTAATTTGAAGAACAAGCACAGAAGATGACCGCTAAACTGGGAAGATGGTGAAATACTGTATATCAGCTTTTACGCTCACTGTAGCGTCGTACTTCACGCCTCTTAACGTTGTGGAACTCTGGCATACACTGTGAACGCACACACAGAGGTGGCGTTGTGACGCCCTGGCTGGTCCAGTTTGAACAAACCAAAGGGGTCACAGAGAAGGGGATTTGTTTCGGCACTGTTCCATGATGCCTGTTTGAAAGTGGCTATAATTCACACCTGCACAACACTACAGCAGAAATTCAACAACTGGATGTCAACAAAAACAATGTTTTCTGAAGTTTTTATTTCTTCCATCTTCGATAAAATTCATCTGAAAAACAGCGACCGAAAAATGTACAAAATATACACTGATAAATTATTAATTATGAATTAAATAATTAAATAATTCTGGTGAGGAAAGAACAATCTATTTACATGCAGGATTGGAACTTTTGGTCTCGTCTAGACACTGGACCTTACAGAAAAAGTGTGACATTTACTGATGTAATTGGACTATTGATTTGACTCCTGCACTGTTCACATTTCACTGATATGTCACCTTTTTATATTATGGCTGACAATGAGGTCCTGCCATGCATTTTAAACCATTCATGTCTACATTCTATCTGAGCTGTGCAGAGCAGGTCTGTAAGGGCAGCTTTTGTTGGAAATCCTGTTAGCTGAGATACCATACACTGCACAAGAGTATTGGGATGCCTGGCCCTTAACACCTACAGGAACTTCTATAATATTAATAATAATAACTTCAATTTGTATAGCGCCTTTCAAAGTACCCAAGGACACTTTACAGAGTAAGGTAAGCAAGAACATAAAGTAAAACTGTGATGTTGGTTGGATGATGAGGGATGGAGAGCAAGCCCATGTCTGAGGACCACAGATTTGGGGATGGGGTGTAGGATTGGAGAAGGTCAATCATATACTCAGGGGCAAGCAGGGATTTGTAGGTGAGAAGGAGGATTTTATTCTGGAAGCGAGACTTAACTGGGAGCTGGATGAGGGTGGGGGTGATGTGGTGCCAGGGCTTGGTGCAGGTGAGAATCCTGGTAGCTGAGTTTTGGACATACCTTAGCATTTCCAGGACCTTGCTGGGTACCCCGAAACAGGACAGATGAAAGATGAGGATGAAAGAGTGGATGAGGGTTTCTGCTACAGAGACAGAAAGTGATGGCCAGAGTGGTGGGGGCGTATGAGACGGCCGTCCAGGAAGAGAAGGAGATCACCAGCCATCCGGAGCAGTGCCTTGGTGCCACAACCATGAGCTCAGTTTTGCATTTGTGAGGTCATGATGATGTTGGGAGAGAAGGTCTGGCTCACAATCTCCTTTCCAGTTCATCCCAAAGGTGTTTGATGGGGTTGAGGTCAGGGCTCTGTGAAGGACAGTCTAGTTCTTCCACACCAAACTCACCAAACCATGTCTTTATGGACTTTTGCTTTGTGCACTGAGGCACATTCATGCTGGAACAGAAAAGGGCCTTCCCCAAAGTGGTCCCACAAACTTTGAAGCATAGAATTGTCCAAAATGTCTTGGTATGATGATGCATTAAGATTCCCCTTCACTGGAAATAAGAGGCCTAGCCCAGCCCCTGAAAAACAACCCCATACCTTTACCCCTCCTCCATATTAAGAGGGGTGTCAAATCCTTTTGATCACATAGTGTATAAAAATCATAGCATATACAGCAACATGCTTCCTTTGTGCTTTTTTCTCTCATTCTGTTTTGTCTGCCTTTTGGCGTTTCCTTATCTGACAGTCTTCCTTTGCATCTCTATTTACTAAAGACACACACACACACACACACACACACACACACAATCAAACACAGTACAAACTACACCCCGAGACACAACTGTGTACAGTCTACACATCTAAATACACAGACGCAGTGGGAGTCATGCACATAGGAAGACATAAATGTATCAGTCACAAGCTCAGTCACACTCACTCACACACAGACACTTTTAAGATAAGGCTGGGATCGGATAGAACTGGCCATATCACAAACCGCCAAGTCTCAACCGGGCTAAGCTGCTTGAATGGAGTGTGTGTGCATTTCAAAGAGATCAATTGTGTGTGTGTGTGTCCAGACTTACCCATGTGTGTGCACCATCCCTCCTATTCCGTTTCAAAGAGAGTATGCTGAGAGGTGTCACATTATAAGAAAAGAGCCGGAAAAAAAAAAAAAAAAAAACCTGATCACTGGAACGTGGTTCTGAAGGCTTAGCGTAGTTTTTCACGTTCTTTGACACCTTTATCTTTGCTGCATTACAAGGGAATTATTTCTGAATGTATTTAGCATAAATCCTATTGTACCACCACCTGCCATGGCCCCTTCATAGATTGTGTTTCAGCCCTAGGATCATGTTTGTCCCTCGGTTGGTTAGGGAAGTGAAAAAGATTACTGCTCCAGTGCTTTTGGCTGGTTGTTGAGGTGCACAACAAGCGAGGGTCTACAAGGGTGACGTCTGCTGGATCTGGAACCACTGAAGGCTGTGGGCAAACAGAAATGGTTCTCTGCAGCACTCATTTATATCATGAACTTTACACCTGAATTCAGAAACGTAATGCAGGTAAACATTTGATTTGTTGGTAACATGTGAAAAATCACGACATAACTGTTTTGACAGTACTTTATAACCACATGAACCTAATAGGAATGAAACACAATTCCCTCCAGGGAAATAAGAATAAAAGGATGAGTAATGGTCGATCTCAAGGCATGAGTAGGTGTCATTATAGACATATTTATGACCATTTAAACACATTCTGGATCTGGTTAATACAAATGTATGTTAGGCATATAGATCATAGGTCAATAAGCAGACTGGGTCCAACCTGTTCTTGCTGATATTTCAAAATATTTATGTTTAAATAAATTTGCAACTAAACTATGCATCAGCAACTTTTTGCTGGCACCGTGTTTTGTTTTTTTAATCTGATGTAAAAACAGAAATAAAATAGTGTCAAAGTCCAAGTCACAGTCTGCTTATTGACAAAAAAGCCATAGCAACAATAACAGCTCACAGAATGTAGTCACTCATACACATTAAATACATTTGTTCAGTGTGTCATGACTGAACAACCAGCATAAAGCTCAACATGAGAGATTGATTTCATATGGAAACAGTTTTAAGATTATTATGGAAATCTCTATGCCACCATAGAACACTATATGATATATGTGTGGGCTCACCATGGCCTAATCAGTCAATGAATGGACCTAAATTTGAGTTTTGCTGTCCATCTCTGTTAAGGTGTTACTTTGGCATCAGCAAAATGGATGGTAATGAGGTGGTTTTGTTGTTCCACATTAGGAAGAAAAAGTCAGGCATGCGTGTGCACAGTGAATCAGACTTTATTAACAATGGTAATAAAAGCCATGTTGGTCTGAAGAGCAACCAAACAATGGTCACAAATGCATCTCGCATTTATACAACTTGGCACATTCATGTTTTCTCTCAGTAAACAAGCATCCAGTGGATTTTGGACTCATGTCACTGTGTCCTTTTAATGCTCCTGTGCTTCAAACATCATTTGTGCACTGAATAAAACTGATTCTGACCCCTTATAAATGTTGCATGTGTCAATCTGGTTTATTTCAATAGATTTTAAAGGGTTGATGAATCCTACCTACAATGAAAAAAAAGGGCTTGTTGAATTTACTTACTTATTTTAAGCAGGTGCACAAAATAGTTTTATCTAGATCCAGATGTATTTTTTATAAACTGAGTTTCCTTATGTTTTTAAGATGAATGTGGCATCACTGGGCAAAAACAAGTGGAGGGTACAGTACTTTGTTTTTATTATGCATGCTAAATTAATTTGTTCAGGTAAATTCCCTCTCAGAGAGCCATTCCTTGATGCAACCATAGCTTGTAAAGGAGTCCAGCATTGCTAAGGGAGTTCCTGTATTAAGGGTATTGTAACTGTGAATGTGGTACCAGCTTGGTTTTAGCTTATAGAGGAAGGTGAGGTTGTGTTGCCTTGACGTTGAGTGTTTTAGGTCTCTTTTCTTTTTTCCCACTCTGTAAGTTCACCTTTGGGAAGCCAACATGTGTGCCGATTCTGCTTACCTGCCACCCTCCTTCACATTCGAGCAAGTACTATATTTTTAGTACTGCTTCAACTTCTGTGACTTTAACAATTTAAGTTTTAGAATAAAGGATTTCATAAGGTGTTACATATCCTGCTGTGTTTCTGAAGTTTCGGATACAAGCCTACAAGCCTATTCTCCTTCATGCTTTCTCTGTGTCACCATTGCCACACTGGGCATTGGTCTGTCAAAAGGGTGATTGAGAGGCTAGAGTGTCACAGCATCACTATGGGGTTCTACTTTATGGGCTTAGTCTGATGGCTGAAATGTAAGCTCCTCTGATGCAGACACAATGATGTGAACATAAAATGTGCAGCTGCTGACATATAAACCACAGTACTCAGGTCCAAATAGTTGGTTTTGTGTGAATATTTTTTTCCAATTTTGAAAATATTGAGATAATAAAAACAGTCAAGCTGTTAGTGATACTTCAATAGGAACATTTACTGAATTGAGCCAATGTACAATTAATACTTTATAACCTATTTTAAAGTAAAACTGTATTGAAATTTGAGTTTCATGCATTATGCATATAATATAGCAACATACACCCAATACACTGTGCAATACACTGTAAAAAATGCCTGATGTATCAAATATGATACAAAACAAAACTCAATACAAAGTTTTACATGTCTTTAAATTCTGTGTTTTTTTCTTACTGTCAGAAGGTCCAAAGAAGACTCCAGTTTCAGAGAATCAGAATTGTTTTGAGATCAGAATCAGTGACCGAGGAAGTACTCAGATGTTTTACTTAAGTGAAAGAAGAAAAAACACAGAGATGCTGGAAGAGAAGTGAAGGTGTTCAAAGATTTTGGAGGGTAAAACAGAACATGGACTGAAATAAATAATTATGCCCAAAATGTTGACTTTAAGTGTCTAAATTACAAGTAAAATGTCCATATAAAGCCTATTTTTTTCTATCATGTCAAAGTGAACTTTTAGATTAAGTGAAATTAAATAAAAGGTTATCTATAAAATGAGTGTGTTTATTACTGTATTATGTAATTAAGTAAAGGGGAATGTTTACATAAACATAATGTGTTTATTATGGAAGTATTACAATTAAAAGTAATGCATTTCAAGTATAATACAAAACTTCTTTTTTTTAAGTGTGCAAGACTTTTTAAAAATTTTTTTAGAGGATTAATGAGATACCACTGCCAGATACAAGTGGTCAAAACTAATTTCCTTCACAGGGTTAGAATTATAGAAACAGGTCAAAGTATAACCATTCCCAGTTAGTTCTGGTGTTTTAGGCGTCTGATTAGGATGCCTGTACTTGTACCTAAGGTATCCTGGGTACATCCATATAGACCCCAGAACACACTGGAGGGATTACATACCCCATATGGTTTGGAGGTGCCTTGGGATTCCCCAGGAAGAGCTGGAGAAAGTGATAAAGGAGAAGGATGTCTGGGCTTCCCTGCTTGTGGCCTGTTGCCACTGAAATTCTAACAAATCAGTTGAGCTCTCTTCTGGGTTAAAGTGTCAAGATTCCCAGTTCACATGTGGAATGACAATCATCTCATCTTCCAGACAGATGCCCCGTCACTGAGATGCAATTGTACATGTGAGGCAAGCATAAGCAAAGCAATGAAGCATGAAATGCAACTAGACAAAAACTCCCACATCCTTCTGTCCAAATCACACCCATTCATACCCCAACATGCACCAGCCAATACTCAGTCACAAGGTCATATCCTAAATACAACCATATTTTTATGTGCATTTGAAATGGTCTGTGGGGAAATATGTAGTTTAGTAAAAAAAAAAATAAAATAAAAAAAAAAAAGTAATAATCAGGCTGGAAAATAATTTAGAGCACAAAGGAGCAGCAATGTACACACAGATACACAACATTGAAGAATGCATACACACACGTTAAAAGATGAAAAGTTCTCATTTACTCATTATCCGACTCCACCAAGACATTATTCTTCTATGTGAGCTGATTAAAATTACCCAGCACCAGGAAATGTAACAGGGTTTTGTTTTCTTTTCATAATGACTAGTTCAAGTCTGCAATTAATGGACATCGCTCCTGCCCAGGAACACGGTTTAGTTAACTGAAGAGGAAGAAGAGGCGATTGTGCTGGTTATTCAAGGAGAAAATAACACAATAAAGAAGAAAGAAAAGAAAATGTATGATTGATTTTATAGGTTAATTATTGGACATACATTTAGGATTTGTATAGTTGTTGGTTTTTTTTAATAGTTTTTAGTGCTTTGTGGCAATGATGGTCTGGATATGTAAAAAAAATATATATCAGGCAGTATAAATAAAAGGAGACTGAAAAAAACTGCAGAAGAAGAGGAAGATTAAAGAAACTATCAGAGCTGGATCTCTCAATCTGGCTAATGATGTCACATTAAGCTCTATTTGAAGTGTTTCTCCCTAAACAACTGAAAACTTTAGCAGAGCTTCAGCAGCGATGGAACAACTTTTACCAAATGACTCAGCAGTTTTCTGAAATAATGACTCAGGAAGTAAGATGAGTTCTGGTACAGTTTTTGTAGGATCCCTCAAGTGAACCTGAGATATACTGCAGTATGAGTCGTACTAAGTGTCGTTGTTCAAGGGTAACAAATGAGTTAGGTGACTCCTCGCTCTGATTTAGGACACTTTGTGAAGTGTCAGTCTAAAACACGATGACTGTGTCTTGAGCAAACGGCTTTAAAGCAGAAAGTTGTGTTAGTGTGGAGTAAACTTGTTTTAAATTGCATGGTTATAAGCCATATTTCTTGATATTGATCAGCTCTGCCATCCCTGTTGATGTTGCCTATGCATCAAATAACCCCGATTTCTTCGTAAAATTTACTAACCAATTACTCATAAACCCCGGGCAGTAAGTGGAAAATAAAAGGGTGAAATTACAGATTCAATTTATCATTCTCAAATCTTCCTCTAAGAACAAATGTATAACAAATGTATAATAGAAGAACAAGCCTAAGAGTAAAATGAAATATTTCTTAAGGTGCAGGATCAAGTGTTTTAAAATAGCTCCTGGTTCTGTTCCCAGAATATATATCAATGGATAACTCTGTGGACTGTAAAAAAGCTGAAGGCTGTAATGTTTTCAGTATTGCAATCTTGTTCTACCTGATTGTCCAACAAACATTACCAACGTTCAGAGTTTGTAGAAAGAGAACTAAACAGTGTTTTAGATTCAGTGCCTCTTGCCTTAATCCAACCCCCTGAGACGCTGGTTTTGTTTCTCATATTCCTCATATTTTGTTTTAAAAGTCACAGAATGATGTTCACAATTAATAAATCTGTTTTACCTGCAGGCCAATAGTATAACTCACTGGTTGCCACCTTCCTATCAATTACTTTGTGAGTCAAATCAGAGCGCTTGATGCATACAGTAAATGTAAAACTTGCCTTCTCATACCCCAAAGTCTAATATCACCTGGCCTCTCACAAGGCTAGATGCAAGCTAAATGTAAAATGCACTGTTGGCTTGCCTGAAATTCTGTGAAACCAGAAAGAGGTGGAAAAACATTATAAAAAATATGTTCAGTCTGTTCACAGTGTTGGATTATTAATCAAATCATTTTACATGATGTTTAGTCCTCCATCAATCCATCCATCAACCCATTTTCTTTCACTTATTTGGGGTTGGTTCGTGGTGGCAACAGGCTAAACTGGGTATTTTAGACATCCGTCTCCCCAGCAACATTTTCCAGCTCATCCTGGGGGATCCTGAGGTGTTCCCTGGCTAGAGGAGATATGTAATCCCCTCCAGCGAATTCTGGGTCCACCACGGACCCTTCTTCTAGTTAGTTGTGGCCAGAAAATGTCCAAAGGGAGGCGCCCTAACCAGATGCATGAACCACTTCAACTGGCTCCTTTTGACGCAAAGGAGCAGTGGCTCTGCTCCGGATGTCCAAGCTCTTCACCCTATCTCTGAGGAGGAAGCTCATTTTGGCTTTCTTTCAGTCACTACCCAGGTTTCATGACCATAGGTGAGTGCTGGAACATAAATCAAGTAGTATATCGAGAGCTTTGCCTTGCAGCTTATCTCTCTCTTCACCAGGATGGTCCAATACAATGCCTGCATTACTGCTGATGCTGCATCAGACCGACCATTCATCTCAAGGCCCATTTTCCCATTTAGTTCTGTTTCATTTTATTCTTTTATCTTGCATGTATTCACTTTCACTTTGTACAAGTAAGACTTTAATTTTCTCTTAAGCAAAAAGAATATCCTTCACTTCCTTGTCATGACTAGAAAGACAGATATTACTGCAGACTTAAACCTGCTCCACTTAAACCACTTCTGTTTCCTGCCTTCCGGCAGTGAGAGTAACTTGCAGAAACACTGTAGACGTGTTAATGGCATCCTAGGCTCTGCTGCGCTGCTCTCTGCTGTAGCCTTCTCACTCGATTCTCCCTTCAGCTCTGGCAAACCAATATTTGCTGTTTGACGTGAAATGCATCACCATCACCGGTGAGCCAGCAGAGGGAAGTTACCACAGATCAAAACTCTTAGCTCTGTGCAAACTCTTTCGACAAGGATTTGAATGTAATGGTTGTTTGTTTATTTGTAAAAAAAAAGTCCCACACTTCAGATTTAATGTAAGTTTTAATTTTATAATTTAACAAATGTTTACTCAGTCATTTGACCTCTGGGCCTCATGTCCTCTTTCCTGTGGATTTGAACTGCCTGTCAGAGAATATGCTCTCAGGTCTGATGAGGTTCTGAATCCTAATGAAGGGGTGCGTCTGAAATACGGACAACATGACTGAGCGTTGGAAATCTGCAGGCATGACTGTGTCATTGTGGACTTGTGACTGAGACAGATTGTGTGGGTGTGTGTGACGAGGCCTCTGACAGTGTCTACGTTTTTGAACAGTGTGTTTATGTGTGCATATGTAATGTTTTGGGGGGGGGGGTCCTGCATGACATGGAGTTTGATGGCTGTCAAACGTATGTGGGTGTGTGTCTGTAGAATGTGATAGGACTTTTGACATATGACAATGTGTGATGCAGACAGCTGAGGCATTTGACAGTGTGAGACAGTGAGGTAATTGTAGTTAAGTTTGTACAAGCCCAGAAAACTTTAAATGCTGTTTTGTGATTGTTGACTTATTTTATCCATAAAAAAAAAAAAAAATTACTGTTACGTCTGATTTAAGAAATAAACGGCTTATTAGTTTGTTCTCACAGAACCCTAAGGTAATCCGAGTGGCTGCAACTGTGTTACTCGGACAGGAAAATCACATAATTTCTGTCAGACAGCTCACAAGTTTGAAATATTTATTTTTACAGCAGCAGAACATTTTAAGTTGGCGTCTGGGCTCCGACCTCATCACTCCCTGCAGATATGTTTATGTGGATATATTGGGGAGTGATGAGAAAACAGATGGATACTTTGGGTGGTGGTGGGGCTAAAAGTGCATCAGCAAATGCATGTGGAGCAGCAGCAGCATTGACAGAGAGAGAGGGAGAGATGGTGTACCTTTCCCCTTGTTGCACCTTAAATAGACCGCCAGATTGGGAGGGTCTGTTGATGATGTATTGATGACGATTGCAGAGAACGAGGCACGTCATGTGCATACATGTGTGTGTGCAGCAAAGCAGTCTGCCTGAACTACCTCGCAGGCTTATATACTCACATCCCTTGGCCCCAAAAAGCCTAAATAGTCTTGTGTTATAGCTGTTCATAGCCTACACTGTTATAAAATACGAAAAATTAGGAGACTGATGACAATTATCACCACACCATCTGATTTATTTGTAAATGTTAAGTATTTGTCCATACATGTCACACCTAAATGAGTCCAGCAATGTGCGTTTGGATGCACACGCTTGATCTTTCATTGTAAATAATAAGAAATGGCACTATAAGCCCCATTTTGACTGTGTAGTACCGACTCAACTCTATTCACTTTTTTTTTGCATTTCCATTAGGTAAAAAGTACCTGGTACTACTTTTTTTAGTATCACCACTCTTGCAGTTCCAAATGAGCTAAGCAGGTCGTAAAAAGGTCACATGAAACGTCACAGACCACTGATTGGTCAATGCCTGTTGGTCAAAGTGCTCGAACAGCCAAGCTGCGACTATAACTTTTTTGACTGCAGCCACTATATTGAGGAGATGCAGACGTTCCTGTCTTAAACAGCTGATGAGAGGATCGTGAGAGGTGTGTGTGTCACGTTGTAGACTACGCCACGGCAGTTTGGCAAGGCGCCCATCTACCCTGACCAGGTACTATCCCGCAATGGAAAACAACCAGCGGAAAAGTACCAGATACCAAGGTGAGTCGAGTAGAGCTGGTGCTACGCAGTAGAAAAGTGGCTATAATGTCACAAACTATCAGTGTCTGAAATTACTGTATTTCTTTCAGTAACTTGTGTGTGTGTGTGATTACAATTTGAAGCCCCACCACATTGCTCCAAATGAAACACAACCCCAACTGTGCATCAACAAAGTATTATAAAAATTTAAGTCAAGGCTCAAACAAATATATTTTATTTATTATATATATATATAACAAATTGTATCCTCAGATATTTCCTGTGTGGAAGATTTTGTGGTAAACATATAAATATTTTTAACAGGAAATAGTGTGTTTGGCTTCCTCTGTGATAATCACCAACAGAAAAATGCACCAAACAAGTATAAGCTGAGGTTGCAATACGCTGTAGGTGTAGGTTGTCTCTATATATGGTAGCCCTGTGAGAGAACTGCCGACCAGTCTATGTGGTATCTCACCTCACGCCTAATATCAGCTGGGATAGGCTCCAACCTCCCAACACTCCCCCCTAAAATACAGCGCCTGCTAATTAACTGTGTGACAGCTGTAGCCGTATCTGTTGAAATTCCGTAACAGCTTTCAGCCAAGAAGTGTGCCTGATCAAAAACAGGCTTCAACATTGCAGCCGTGTCTTTATATTTGGAGCTTGTTTGTGAAACAGCTTGTTTTCTCCCAGTCTTTATTATCATATTTGTGTGTTTCTTTGAAGAAACAATTCCAGACAGTGCACATACACTGCTAACTATTGTATAACAGCTATAATATCCTAGAGGAGTTTTCACTGTGATTATGGGTTGCTCGGTACTCTTACCATGTATTGAGCTCATCAGTGTTTTGCCCATGCTCACAGTAAATAGCAGTCTCTAGGGTACAACAACCGTGCTGCCGCCTTTTTGTACAAAAAAAACAACAACCTTGTGAGCAGAGACAGAAGTATTTCAAAATTGGATAGCCACAACTTGAATATTATTGACTAAAGACACCATCTATCTATCTATGTATCTGAAAACGACTTGAACCAATATCTCTGTCCAATATCTGATGCATTCATTGACTCATGCAATTATAAGTCAAAATACCTTGGCCTCATGTAGAATTTTTTACACGTGTTATTCCAATGGCCTCGGACTCTTCACTCTCGCTCTAAAGTGAACAAGTCTCTTCCAAACATGAGCACAGGCAGGTCCAAGAATCTGACCCATGATCCTGTACCTCCAGGAAATTAAATTTATATGCTAATGTCTTTACTACTGTACTGCCAGGCCAACTAAGTACTGACTGTAACACCTAATATAAGGTGTGGACAAATCTGTAGAGAAGAGCAGTGGTATGAAGTAGAATTTTTTTCAGTCAGTTTTGACGGTGGTAGAAGCAGAATGACTACATAAGAGAACTCGTATGCAGAAAATAGAGTTCTTTTTTTTTTTTTTTTTACTTTTCTGACTGTCATTGCTGGTTTTTTATTGGACCTTGTCTTGCTGTTTCTCTTTTTCTCAAAGAAAATTCTTTGCAACTCTGGATGTTGGACAGTACAGACACTGTCCTTTAAAATTGGTCTCTGCCACTTCCTTCGCTTCCTGCCTTTGAAGGACATTTTCTTTCCTTTTATTGTACTCTGTATTCATGTCCAACATGTCCTCACTCTTTTTCTTTTAGTGTCAGGTACTTTTAGACCACTAGCCTATAGAAACTACTCTTAAACACGCAGTATGACACATCACTTCATTTCTTTTACTATGCAACATTACACCGCTGGTCTTTTATGTAAATTTTCACATGAATCCCTTCGCTGTGACATTTGAAGAAGCGTAGCAAGAAAACATACATGCACACATGATTTAACATTTTCAGTCTGTTGCAGCAGGGTAAAGGTTCATTACACTGTTTGAAAATCAAACCAAACGTATCAGTTAGCCACAGGGGGTACAAATACTAACTTGATGGACTGCCAAGTAATAAAAAGCTACTTCTTCATGAATTTTCTATTAATGTATGCACCGGAAATTTGCACAGTAGGTTCATTGTGTCATGATCTGAATAAACCATTATAAAGGTATTTTACATTTAAATGGGTGCTGTATGCTTATTGGGATCCCTTCGGTTGATAATCACTGAAATGCTGTCACTCTCCTCTAGTTCCTCTTCTTAAGAAGAACAAAGGGGCGGAAAGAGAACGGGGAGAAGAGAGAGAGAAAAAAAATGAGTGAGCATAGTAAGGCAGGATAAGAAGACAAAGTAGGGAAAGTGGCAGAGGAGAGGAAAGGAAGATGGATTATAGGAGAGAAGCAGAGAAGAAGAGAATTTCCTGTGTCAAGTAGGTGGTTCCTGTTAAAAATGTGGGTTGCCTACTAATGACTGTGTGCGTCTGTGTGTTTGATGTGCACCTGAGGCAATGCTAAATAAGTTGGGGGAGTAACTGCTGCATTTGCTTCACATTTACAGTTCTGCAAGCATGGACACACACCTCCAAACGCACATGTTGGTAATCCTGACCTTCGTTTAATTGGTTCATTATATTTGTATAACATTTCTGCATTAAGCTGGTTACTGAGCACCATTTCATGTTAGTTTGCCTCCGGCGTTACCCTGTTTTCATCATAAACCTGACAGAGTGCTGCAGATATACAGCTGATGCATATGTGCTTATACGGTACAGTATATCCATGCAGAGTTGTCATACATGATATGTTGTTTACATGCACTAACTGACAATTTTTATGGTCTAAAAGGGTCTTGGCTTTGGGATTGTTTATGAACAGTTATATTGTGTCAGGGTTCATCAAGTACTGATACAGATGCAGCAAAAGATGCAGACAACACGAGGCAGAGTGCAGTTTGATGATTTAATTAAGAACGGATTTCAAAGTCCAAACATAACACTCCACAATCACAAATAACACAAAAGGCAGAAGTCCCAAAAAACCAAGGACACTTTCACTGAACACTGGAAAACACTAGGAAAGCATGAGATCAGACATAGACGAAACATAGACGTGGCATTGATGACAAACTGGCAACTCACAGAGGGAATCACACAGACTAAATACACTATAGGGTAACAAGGGAATGATACACAGGTGACACAGGGAGGAGGAGACAATCAACAACAGGTAGAGATGATCAGACAATCACACACTGGAGGGAAAGTATATTAAAGGGGAAACAAGGAGGATGCATCAATAAACTAATAGACAGAGAATACATGAGCAAAGGGAAAGGGAGCAAACTGGAACTAAACACAGAGACTAAAACACAGAGACTAAAACACAGACAGGAACCAGAGGGGTAAAACAGATCATAAGAGAAGACAACAGGAAGTGTAAAGCAAAACACAAGGCAAGGAATAAAGCTAACAAAATAACACAGGAAACAGAGGAACTAATACAAGACATAAACCTATCAACATAAGAGGAACCAAAAAACTAGGATCATAAGAAAACACAGGAAATGCAAAGCAAAAGCACATGGCGGGGAAAATACTTTCAAAATAAAACAGGAAATGGCAATCTAAATACTGAACCATGACAATATTGGGTGAGTGTATTTAATCAAACATGACTTTGAAAAAAATGTCCTACAGCCAGAGGTCAACTGAATGAGTTGATAAGCAGTCAGCTGTGTTTTTTTTCTACTGCGCTTCCCAGAGATCATCTGCCAATGAAATAATGTCTGGGAGGTTCTGATATAATTTTCCTTTTATTGTTCCAAACAATTATTGCTGCTGCCTGTTAATATGTCACACATATTTGCTACAAAGCAGTCTCTATTGTCACTAAAAGCTTTATCCACAAAAAGTTTCCATATCAGTTTTTAAAGTTTTTTGTGAATATTCCCTTGACTAATAAGAGGCACTTTCCCTTCTTCTCTGATTTGATCATGAACATGTTGCCTTGAATGGAATGAGAGCCTTTAATTGGTTGCAAATAACCAACATCTGATATTTCAATTAAAATGAAAAGGAGGATTTGGTTTGTAAAAATGAGGACATGATTCAAAAAGTCATGGAAGAAGGAGGCACTTGGTTCACGATTGAGATTTCATTAAGGTCAGTCAGTGATAGGGGAACAAAATGCTGCAGAACTTTATCCTTCTTTCACGATAAAGAAAACATTACAGCCTGAGTTCCTACCTGTTCACTGTTATATAGTTGTCTCTCTGCAACTTCTCCAATCTCTACTGTACTCAGCTGACAAGGTTTGTGTTCGGAACTAGTTGCCCCAACTCAAGTTAACTTAGCTGTGAGCTAACCGTGGCAGAAAGAGGTAAAATGATCTCAGGTCCTGCTCTGTGTCTGAATAAAGATCACCATGAGGTAGGGATGTCTCCATCACACTCTACTAACCCCAGGCAACCAGTCAGAGCTGTCCATAGCTTCCTCTGATAAGAAGACACCCAGCTGTGACGATCCCATGTGGCTGTTAACATGTATGAAAACAGCACTCTTATCAAACAACTCGTCTTACAGGATCACTAATGCATGGATGAAGGTCAGCACTGCTATTAGGAGGTTGTAGTCGTACCCAGTTAGCTTTTATCTCAGCTGATAAGGATGAGAGCGTGCACTTAAACACACATGCACGCACACACACACACACACACACACAAGTAAAAACACACATGCTCGCTGCAATAATGGCATGCTTTATTCATGTGCTGTTTAACATGTATGAAGAGGAAGCGCAGCAGTGAGAGTGGAGGAAAGAAAAAACGAGCCAGAGTAAAGCAAAAAATATAAAAATGAGAAGGGGAGCAAAAGGAGGAGGATGGGAGGAGGGGATGAGAAAATGAGTGGTGGATGAAGGAGTGAGGAGGAGAGGAGAGCAGATAGAAGCAAGAGACGGTTCAGGCTGTAGCAGTAATGGTACTGCATACCTAGTGTGTGTGTGTGTGTGTGTGTGTGTGTGTGTGTGTTAAACAGGTGTGATTCTGTTTTTTTTATGTTTGTACAAATTGCAGCTTTAGATCATAACAATTCAAGATCTTGGTCCCACACACGGCCTAAAATACTACACAAAATACATGCATGATGTGTGCAACATACTGTAGGTAAAGATAACATGCATATTATGCCATTTTGATTTTGATGCAGACATACATCACATTCACATCCACCGTGTTTGGTCCAGACTTTCGGACTCTTCAGTTTTGGTCCAAAATTGCAGGTGTGAAACCTCCTCCAGACCAAGGTCCGACGCAAACCCCCAGTCTTTGGTCCGACAGACTGAGGTGGTCTCGATCCGGATCAAACTGAACCATGGTTCGGTTGGTTTACAGAATGGTTCTGACTTTCAGCAGGCTACCGTCACAAATAAACAAAAGAAGAAGAAAAGCAAACAGAAGAAGTTAAATATGAGCCGTGGCAACACACGGGGAGAGGAAGAGAAGAGCTATTTAATAGTGGTTTGGTCTGGTGAAGAAACCAAAAGTCAACTGGAAAAAAAAACATAGAAAACCATGAAACTTTTAATTTATTCTCTGTGAGGATGACGCTGGTTGTTCAATATATGATCCCACGCTACCGACATCTATGTTTTGTTACTATTTAGAGGCCCCTAATGGCATTTAATATGAGCACAATAATAACTGTGTTTTTATCTGAAGCCACTGAAACACTTGACCTCAAATCATTGTTTAAAAAGAATAGGTGTCACAAGTTGTGTTGATTTTCTGTTGAATTCCTGGCTTTTGCGAATGAAACATTCGCTTTTCTGTTTTTCCTGACATTTTATCACATTTAATGGGGGAAAATAAATACTTTATGACTCCACCTTTTCTTCCTCTTTTATCTGACAGTTACTTTTAATGTATTCAGGTGTCTCACTTCAAATATTCCCACATTATCTCTTCTCAGTCTTGCATATTTTTACCACTCAAACCTCTTATTTCTCAATTTCTCCATCATTGTTTGCTGCGTCTGAAATATTTAGACTAATTGTAATTCGGCTGGAATGGAGTCGTGTTCACGTCCTACTGCAGCAGCATCATACGTGACTCACAGTGACATATAACACTGAGAGCTCCATACCCTTGTCATCTGCCTCATCATGTGTGATTGGTAGATTAGTGTGTCAGGCTTCATCTTGTCATCATCAAAACCTTGTTTTGTTTTTTTTAAATAAATATTTATGCACAAAGTGTGGATTTGCGTATCAGTTGTGATGAACTTAATTTGACACAATTGACCGTCTATTAGTAATCCTTTCCAAGCATACAAGTGATTTCCTCGTGTAAAATTAAACTTAACTTCCAAAGAGTTGAATGCATGTTGTTACCACTCCAGCTTCTCAGCCTCTGAACTGTAGCAAGGAGGAGTCCAGACCAACTCTGAAGCAGACAACAGGCACTTTATTTTTAACAGCAGGGAAAACATTCAACCTTATTCCTCAGTGGCTCAATGCGGCAACAAAATACAGTCCGAACACGACGGAGGCTCGTCTGAGTGTCGCTCTCATGTGGCTGCAGCCGTACACACATCAACAACAACTAAAAGACTACAACGACCACGTTGCCCCACATCACCCACACACACTACCCATAACCTTCTTAAAAGGCCAGGCTTGGCTCTCTCTTTATCAAATCGTTCTGTGCAGATGACATGTTGTCTTTGTTATTATTCATTTGTGAGTGTGATTCCAAACTGAATGCAAAGCTCCTTTTACCTAAAGATCACCTTCTCTATGATACCCCTTTTCTGTTTACACTGAACAAAACAACAGCAGCGTAACACCGTTCCATGATATGAGCTGACATTCTGCAAGCAAAAGTTTTTAAAAAAAACACTTGATGCTGAATGCATGAACATCAAAAATGTGAATTTCTATGTAAAACGTGAGAAAATGTGCTGAGTTAAATATTAAGATAGTGTATCAGATATCAGACATTTCAGCTTTAGAAAAAACTTAGAAACTCAAAGTGAGGGATATATTTTTACCCACCTTCATTTATCATATAGTGGATTGAGACATCAATATACAGTATTTTCCCTCTGAAAGTGACATTTCACACACAGTATCTGAGCTCTTACTCATATACACTACCAGTCAATAGTTTGGACACAGTTTCCCATCCACTTGAATGGGAAACTGTGTCCAAATTTTTGACTGGTAGTGTATATATATATATATATATATATATATATATATATATATATATATATATATATATATATATATATATATATACACTAAGGTTGGCATTTGACCTCAGAACTTATATTGCATTGCATCCACCTGATGGCAAATGCATGGGACCAACTTCCTACTGCTACTTCTTATATAGTTAGACATAAGATATAATTTCTGATTGATGTTTACCACAAGTCAGACCGCATGGCAACATCAAGCATTGGAAATATTCATTCTCTTATTTCATGGCAGGTGTGATCGCATTATTTCATACATGACCTTCACTGGAGAGTCATCACATAAATGTTTGAAATATGAGATTTACCAGAAAATGTGCTTGAAGCTTCTGCTGCTTGTTTCAGGGTGAAAAAGGCAGCAGAATGGTGTCCTTCATGATAAGTGTGATGTTAGGTCTGTCAGCTGGAGGAGAATTTCATAAGTGGGCTACGGAGGTTCACCAAGGTCAAGGGAAGTACTTAAACTCATTTTCCTGTATTGTACAAATATCCTTCTCCTGGAGTTTACATCATTTTAACACCAACAAATGCTACAAAAATGGAGAAATTGTCTAAAAAATCATAAAAATGAGGATTTTAGTGTTGCACAATAAAGGATTTGATCATATTTGTAGATTTTTTTAGATGCTCAGATAAAAATATATAAAGAAATACATGCAGAATTATCATACAATAAGCCCTCAGTGAAACTCTTGTTTTTATGAACACACACACACACTCATGCGAGAGACACCAGAAATCACCACATACAGCCACTGTGCCATATTACTGTATCGTGTGACTCACGGATGGACATGAACACACACATCTAAACTGCTCCTATTTGGCTTATTGTTTTACCGATAGGCCGACTCATACAAACACACGAAAGCACACAAGGACCATTGAAAAGTTAATTGCGTTGCCCTTAGCTCTGCGTGGAAAACATCCAAGCTATAAGTAAACAAACATCACACCTGACATAGTTTAACTTGCATTAAACTGAGATTACCTCAGTCCACATTTAACCTATACCTGAAACTGTAGCTGGCATTGGTTTGGAATTGTGACATTCAGGAATATAGTTTCTTAAAAGAAGAGTTGGCAGTAAGTAAAAACATATTAAAACACACTGCTACAAATAACTCCTACTTTAGTCAGGCTTAAAACAATAAAAGGCATCATTCTTTCCTTCTCCACAGCAGCACCAATACTGACAGCATCAAGTCTCCCAACCTCAACCAACAACTAACACATGAACTAGTAACTGCACAGTAACCAGAAGGCATCACTGTCAACATAATTGTGTGGAAATTGTATATATCTTCTTGCGAAAGAGCTTTGCTGGAGATGAACATCAGAACATCAGGCCTATTCTAAGCAACCCCATATGTTGTCACAACTGTAATGTTGGGATAAAGGAACTATACTGGTGCAAAACATGGATAGAAAGTTTTTTTATATATATGTATGTTTGTAGTTTTTCTGGTGTTTTCTGTGTGAGAAAGGCCCCAATATGGTATTAAATGATGTTTGTCTGATGGTTTGGCTTTTGCTAAATACAATGATGAATAAAATAATAATAATAATAATAATAATTTCTCCCATTTGCCACATGCTTCCCAAAAACATGCACTATTAAAAGGAACACTTGAAATTCCTGGCCTTAATATGATTTTTAATTAAACTGAATAAAACATATTTAATTTAATCATAAACTGTATCAAAGTATTTGGTCCAACTTTATTGGTTTTCTTGTATAAAGTCTGCCTCAGTATCTTACATATGGTGGTTAAACACAACAGCTTCAGTTGGTCCTGAGTGGACCCAAAGTCCTCCATGCATGCGTCACACAAAGAACCTTTCATGTGACAAGATGTCTCTTCTGTTCTCCTTCAGTGTGGCCATTATTCTAATATGTAATAATTCAATAACTTAACCCTTCTGTTGTGTTCCCAGTCAAAAATGATTGGTCATTAGAAACGCCCCTTTTTGGCTTCCAGGGCAACCCACAGGAACCTATCCTCAATATCATCCTCACATCCACAACATTGTTTTAATGATTTATAGAACTTTTTCACAGCTCTGGTATATAAAGGTTTTCTGAGGCCTTGCTCACAGTTTATTCTGTAGCAGCATGATGACCAAGTGACATGAGCTCAGGTCAATGAGGCCTACAGGCCATACATAACAAATAGAAGTTCAGAACTTTTAATGATCACAAGAACTTGATTTGATAAAAAGATGAAACACAACATTAGGTGATAATGTATTATTATGGATTTATAATCAGCTAGAATGGAGAGGCCATTTTTGACCACCAACAACAACAGGAAACAGGAAACAAACAAAACAGGAGGATTGAGTTTATTTTGAAGGTTCAGCTCTTCATTCAAACGTGTCATCATATACAGTACAGTAATTATAAAATACAGTTACTGATGTTATTTCTTTTATTTTTTGACTCACTCCCACACATCCAGAGACAAATATCTGTGTTATAAAAGGAAAAAAATGTGTGTATGTAAAAACATAATGACTCCAGAGGTACGAGAGCTCTCACACACACTTTCCCCCCCTATTCTATGAGAGTGTGGGGGAGAAAACCTTTTACCAAACTACTCCTTGTCAAGAGGCAGTACTCTGATGATAGCACATATGTGTGAGCTTGTGTGTTTGTGTGTGTGTTTTATTCATGTGAATAGATGCCACAGCTGTCAGTGTGTTTATGGGGAAATACGAGTGTTTCTGGGTTATGTTTGATGGGTTTTTTCTATGTTTGAGATGTGTTACGGTTCTGTTGTGCATCCGTGTGTGTGTGTGTGTGTGTGTGTGTGTGTGTGGGAGGGCGGGGGGGATCTGCAAATGCTTTAACTGAAGCTTGTGCGCTGTCAGCATTGGTCAAGTGGTCCTCAGCTAAATGACTTAGCTGGCTAGAGCAGCAGCAGCAGTGTAGCATGAATAACTATCAATCTATTAGCCCCATAAAAACACAGTGATTTCTATAATAGAGGAGGGTGATGGGGAGGCAGAGGGATGGTGGAGATTGGGGGAGGGCTCCTCACCAGTGACATACATTTTATACATGATGGTAAGGATGTTTTGGGCCTTTGATTGGACTTCACCAGCAGTATAGTGTGGCTCTTGGGGTGCAACTATGAACATGAGGCAGACATGTTTTAGGTCTCTGACATCACTTGTAGTCACTTGAATTTGAATGGCAGGTAATAGCCTCCACATAGTCTCTTGCCTCCCTGCAGACCATCTGACGTTGTGAAACTTCACTACTTTCACAAAGGCAATGCTATTCTCACCACATATCTTTAATTGTTCTGATCTTTTTTACACCTCCTTTCTGTAAATAAAAGCTTAGTAACTTTACAACGGAGTGAATAAATGTCTCGCAGTACAAGACCAATGCGATCAGCTGACTTGGCGCAGTTTTCAAGGCTGTGGGCGGTACAATACAATATACATGAGGGAATCCCAGATCACCACCTTCTCACTCTGAATTTGGGAACGACCCCATTGTAAACTCCATCTTTGACTACAGCTCCATCTGTGCAGACTGAAACCAACTTCGTCTTCCAGGCATCCCATAAACCACAACCATGGAAGAGTTGCAGAAGCTCCTTTACTATTTCAATTCAATTCACACCTTAATTAATTTATCTACCGGCTGCAGCAATCGATTCTTTTTAGTAATCGAGTATTCTATCGATTACTCTGGCAATTTATCGAGTAATCGAATAAGAAATGTTGCTTTGCTTTGTTTTTTTTTCATTAAATCACTTTTGCTTCATTCAAGAGCAATAGTAATATACAAAAGAGAAAATAAGACAGGTCTCTTAAATAAACAACTACTTGTTTCCCTTTTTGTTTATTGCTTAAATTGTAATAATATCTGTCTCTGCAGTGAGAACTAAAACTGTTAACACAAATGATTCATCTGAGGCTGAAAAAACACACTGGTAACTGGTTCTCTAAAGAAAATATTCTACTACTATATTACATTTTGGGTTTTATAGATAAAAAAAAATATTTTTTGAAATTCAAAAAGCTAAATACTGTATCATCTATATAAACAAAACCCATCTAGTGCATTTAAGTGATATATGACACTGTTCTTGGTTTTAAAGAAGAAAACATTTTCTGAAGTCCTAAAACAAATAAAGAATATCGAAAATAATTTCAAATTAGGGCGGCACAGTGGTGTAGTGGGCAACACTGTTGCCTCACAGCAAGAAGGTCCTGGGTTCAAATCCACCTGAGGACCTGGGGCTTTTTTCTGTGTGGAGTTTGCATGTTCCCCCCGTGTCTGCTTGGGTTCCCTCCGGGTTCTCCGGCTTCCCCCCACCACCAAAAACATGCTGTAGAGGTGAAATGGTGACTCTAAATTGACCCTAGTGTGAGCGCTGAACTGGTTACTTTTAAAGTATAAATCTTTGCATGTTGTGCAATAACAATGACTTAATCTAGGTGTAGTCTGGGGTTAATTATTCAAATAAAGCACTACTCTACAACTGAGATGCAGACATCTTTCTGTTTTGAAGTGCATGTGTCTTTTAGCTAGCCACACCTACACCATTATCTCATGGTTGTTCTCCACAATATCAGTAACTCTGCTTCTTGTCTCAACTCAACGGGTTTGTTTTTGCAAGCTTCAGATAACAGGAAGACACCACTGTGGAATGTAGCGCAGAAAAATAAGAGGTTGAAAAATGAAATCTACAGTGTTCGAGGATAGGGCAGTTCTCTTATTGATACCCTTTCTGGGCTAGATTGAGACTTCATGTGGAAAAAAAAAAAGAAAATAGTGGAGATGTGCCATATTCTGTGTGGTTTCTCTGCCTTTGTTCTGGTTTTGTTCTTGGTTTTTTTAAGCTTTGTCTTAATGAGTCTTGACCTTAAAGAAATGAAAATGAACACGATGTGTGATATATTTTTAGTAATTTCAGGAAAGCAGGCCAAGACTTGCAGCCTCCTACTAAAAGTGATGCATTGATGTTGCAGAAATAAGGAGAGAACAGCTTGATCTTGATGATGATGATGCTACAAGCAGCACAGCCTCTATGCTAAATGAGCTGGAATAGCAGCTATGCAGTCTGAATAGATATCACTTTATTAGAGTGATGGAGATGCACAGATGATTATGATGGTCCCCTCTCAGCCACTGAAAGGCTGTAACATGCAGAAGAAAAGTAGAACTTGATTAATATGTTCTGCATGTGTTATTATAAATTACCCGTCCACACAGCTGTTGTCCATGTGTTACGGGCTGTGAATTTTATGCCTAGTCCTCCAGTGCTATGCACCCACAATTAAACTACCTTAGAATAATGTCACCATAACATTATGACAGGATGCTGCATCACATTCAGAAATCAAATAGCCTTAATATATGTCATTACCAAAGAAACAAGAACAGACTCCAAAAAGTTTACTCACACGACCACATGCTAGGTCAGATTTATGGTTGTTCTTGCAGCCGGCTCACCTTCATCTGCCTTTTTTCAAGCAGGCCAATCTGCTGGTTTAGAGCCCCATTTTCATCTTTTAGAGACTTCATTTGTTCGATGACGAACTTCAGGGAATCTCTTACAACCTTTTTTTAAATTTTTTTCTTTTTTTTTTGCTAAAATACAGTCTTATGTTGAGCGTAGATACACAAAGAAACAATCTGTGCACTTATTCACACCGATACATCTACTGTAGACTTGTGGGGTCCTCAACAGACAAAAACAGGCTGTCTTGAATTTAACCAAACCATGGAGTTCGAAAAGTATTGAGCTCGTTTTAATAATTGTTATTACTTAACTAACAACGATGCGCGACAGACCTGCTGTTTTCATTATATGAAGGTGGAATTTAGGGGAAATGGTTTTAAAATTAAGCCATAATATACATTGTTTAGTCATGCTACAATGCAAATGTCACATTTTCAGTGAGAGTGGTCTGTTGCAACACAGTTTTGTCCAAGATTCACGTTACAAATATAAAATCCCCCCTTGATATTTACAGTATGTTTTTTAAAGAAATACTGGCTTACTGCATATATCACCGCAAAAACAGCCCTACTAGAAAGAAGCAAATATTCTTAAATAAATAATTTTTTTGTTTTGAGCGGGGGGAAAAAGAATAAAATAAATGCAAAAATACTAAGTCCCCTTAAGATACCTCATGGTGCCGGGCTGGAAAGTAAGGATACATAAAAAAACTCATCTGACGACAAAGTCCATCCTCCTTTCTTTCTTTATTAAGAGTTCAATGACACTGTTGTACAGTATATCCATTTCACAGCCAATAAAAGGTCCTTTTTCATCTCCTCCTTCAGTCATTGTGCACTATATGCGAGCTAGTTTTAGTGCAGTTAGCCTAAACTCTGGGAAAAATGATCATGTAGGCAGTATAGGCCAGCTAGAAGGCTCTGGCATGTCAAAGAATACACCCAACAAGGCAAACTTGCAATCTGATTGGTCAAAAAATATGACAATCAACAATATCATCTGCATTTGTTTCAATAACAGAGTGGATTCACTCGCAATTCTGAAGGCCTCAAGGCAGATTTTTCACCCGGATACAGTACAGGTGGAAAATCTGATTGGATAAAACTAATTTATATGAGAAGCACAGGAAACGGAATAAACTGAGCAGCAATGTAATGATAATAGACTGAAGAACTTTGTAAAATACACATTGCAGATATGAAAATATATATAAAATTATAAGATTACAATTTACTGATTCTGACAATCTCTAGGCCAGCAGAGAAGGCCTTGCTGGCCCCAATGGGCCACCACTGATTACAACTTACGTTTTTTAATCATTGTCACGCTTTCACCTCTGATACCATTTTTACCATTAGCATTAAAGCAGACATGTGAACAAACAAACAAATGCAGGGGCGTGGATATTAACCTAACACCCTCTTAGCTAAAATACAGGATTTGAGGTAATTCCCAAGATTATTGTACTAATCCCATTTTAATCTTTAAGTACGTGTTTCAGGCACTTTGCACTGTTCTGAGAACAGTGTGTTGTGACTGTTGCAATCAGCCAGAATTGTGTGAGAACCCAAGTGCAGACAGGAGACAGACTCTCGGGTGCAGTTCATAGATTTAATATTCAAAAACTCAATTAACAGTCCAAGGTCAAAAACCATAGGGGCAGGCCACAAAAAGAAACAGTATCCAAAAAAACAATTGACAGAGGCAATATCCATAAATTAGTCAAAGTTAAAAAATTTACAAAACAGAAAATGCACAAAAGAAAACCACAAGGCAAACTTGCTCAAAAAACAGAAGGAAGCACAAGGAGAGATGGCTAATACATGTGATGATACATGAACAATGAACTGACAATTAAAGAGGGGAAAACACACAGACTAAATACACTGGAGGCAAAATGTTAGTGGAAGACACAAGTAGGATACAATGATAAAAACTAACATGGGACAGGGAATAGAGAGACCCAGAGGAAGAGGGAACAAACCAGGACACAAAAAACACACAACCTTCAAAATAAGAGGAACAAACAAACTAGGATCAGAACCAATGTCACAAATATATCTGATAAATATGTCCTGCTTTCATGTGTATTTTGTTTTTTGTTTTTTGTTTTTTACCAATACCCAGTTGAAGATATTTGACCTTCCCAAGCATGTCACTGCAACTCAACCTGTGACCATAGCAACCACAGAAAATACAGTATTGAGGGGAACATATAAAGGACCAGTATTTGATGGTATCTGAGTGCCAGCTAATGTTCAGTGCTGTCAACGTAATATTTAATTACAATAATTATATGATAAGCATGTCAAATTACTGAAATCCACCTTTCTTTTAAATGGAAACCATATTTGAAATATTATGGAATGTGAAAAATGGGTGTGGATCGACTTTTTCTGTGCACACATGACAAATACAACAGTTTTTATTTGTTTTGTTTTTTCAAGAAACACTTGCTAAAAATGATGGATGATGTAGTATTTAGATTGCAACATGCCATACAGAAGGGCAAAGAGGGAAACGTGAATGCTGAAAATAGTTTCCACGAATTCTACAGTATCACTTTGTATAATTGTTTTATTGTAAAGGAAACTCAATTATTTCAATGTTGAGAGAGGTTAGGAAAACTGTGGCTCAGCCCAGATCTCTGTGGCCTTTAAATCCAGTGGAAACTCACTAATAAATTCTCAATTGGCAGATATGGAGGAGGATTGTAAAAAGCCAAGCATGCATGGCAGTAGATTCTCTCAGTTTTAAACTCGTAATCTGAGACAGGGAGAAGTTAGTGTAGCCTGATTTGTGGTCTTTTCTTTTGCTGGATTTCTATCATAACTCAATTCAAAGCTGTTAAAACGACCACAAGTTTAGAATTCTACAACACAAGCTGTAAAGGCTCACTTTCACTGTGAAAAATGTGTGCTGCTGTCTCCCTCTGTCTTCGCCACCCCCAGCTGTCTCTACAGCCTGGGATTAGTGGTCGATGCTAACAGGAAGCTGACTTGTGCTTGCATCCAGGTCTGTGACGGAGCTGCGGCCACCGCTGATTGGAAAATCAATTACCAATCACACACTTAAGTCCCTGAGAAACACACACACACACAGAGAGAGAGAGAGAGACAAACATCAAATCTGCAATGCTTCTATTTTATGCAATACACACACGCAGCATACTGGCTTTGTGCACACACACTCTCTCACTGCTGCACAAACACAATTAATTCACTATACACACATGCACTACAACCTAGCCATGCACACACACTGATCAAACACAATAGTTCCACCTCACACACATGCAGGCTGCACACAGCAGCGGCTGCACTTCAGGATGGTCTGATGTGTCAATAATCCGCACTGTGTGTGTGTGTCTGTGTGTGTGTGTGTGTGTGTGTGTGTGTGTGTGTGTGTGTGTGTGTGTGTGTGTGCTTGAATGGGTGTGTATGTGATAAGGTGAGGGGAGATGTGGTGTCGTCTCCAGCATAAAGATATGGAGATGTATGCAGACATCAATTTATCATCCTGAAATGCGCAGGAAGGAGAAGAGAGAAAGAACAGAAATCGAGGTGAAAAAGAGCAGAGAAGGATTCATTCCTCTCACGTTCACTAACTTTTTTATTGTATACAAGCAGACAGACTGAGACACACCCCCATCTCTTGGTTTGGATTTTGTAGCTGCGTAACAATGGTTATAACCCATCGATCAACTACTTAGTCATTCAGCCAGCAAATACACACTTTCTGTAGGCGTCTTCATTAGTTCTTCATATACTTAGAGGGTGGCTGTGGCTCAGTGGTAGAGCAGCTGTCAGCTTATCAGAAGGTTGATGGTTCGATCCCCAGCCCCTGCTGTCTACATGTCGAAGTGTGGTGTGTTTGTGTGACGGCAGTTTTTATCACTCAACTCCAGTGAATGAACATATGTATAGAAAGTAGGTTTAGTTCCAGCTGTAGCCTGTTATTGTAGCTCTATAGAAGAGCTAAAAATGTAGCTATTGAGTGTTGCTACCATTCAGTGCCACCAGCCAACACTTGCAATGATGTTCCAATACAATAATGTCAGTGCTTTTTAATGCGGGAAGAGAGTTCATGAAAATTACCACTAAGACTGAATTCATATTTTCAACCCACAGTCTGATGACTCTGTCTGTCTGTTCTCTGCAGCCATATGTCCCATTACCCAGGTCCCTTCGCTGTCATTGTCCACACATCCACCACACGAGTTGGTGTAGATTCTCATTCATCCAGGTCATGGCCAGGTCAAAAAAGCAAGGAAAACATCATCATCATTAAGTGTCCCACTAACTCCGAACCTGCATGCACACTAGCAGGACTCAATTTAAGTGGAATACAGCAATCGTTAATACACCAGTGAGTTTCCTGCATTACAGCAGCATGAGCAAATATAATTTGTTGCAGGTGCTTTTTTCCCCCCCTCCTCTCACCATCACTTGACTGCTGAAACCATCTGCACACTATTCTCACTTCCCTCATCCGCGCTGCAGTTTCTTAGCTTCAGCCCACTTCCTCACCTGCAGCTCATTCCCTCATCAGGCCTACAGATATTTAACAAGCCCTTTTCCCACTCATTGCCTGCCAGGTCGTCATACTTGTCCTCCTGCTGGACCTGAACTGGAGGCCTGCTTGGACCGTGGAGTCATTGTAGTGGCTTAGATTGTTTCTAACATGTTTTAATCAACATTTGAGTTTGATTTAAATGTGTATAATCATCAAATTAACAATTAACAATCATTTGAAGCTTAACAGCACTATACCTGTGCCGCACCGCTGCACTTCACATCTTTTAGGCATCATTCGTCCTGTGAAATTTTCACGCAGGGCGAAAACAGAATTAGTGAGTGATTTATTCCAATTATACTTGGATACATCCTTAATATATTTTTTTGAATCACATTGGAGCCATTTGGTGGCCATCTAACAAGCTTAAAATGAGTTTCAAGAGCTGCACAATTGTCACCAGGTTCTACTTGTGCATTAACATCAGAGAAGATAGAACATTATAATCCATCTGCTGTGGCTGAGTTGTGTATATATATATATATATATATATATATATATATATATATATATATATATATATATATATATATATACAGATAAATGGCTTGCAAGCACAATGAGAAAATCATACACGAAGTTCAAAAGCATTCTCCACATATTTCAAGCACTGACATTTGGAGCATAACACAAACACTCATTTGAATACCTCTCAGCTCTGGAAATACAGTTCTCCATGTTCAAATCAGGTCAGATGTTTGAAGTGTCTCACACAGCAATGACTGACAACACAGTTTGCAGGAGGAGGAAGCAGCATGCCATCAAATAAACATGTCATTACAGCGGACTGAAGACACAGTGAAATATCATTCAAGTCATGTTGTCTGTGTGCTCTACTGCCAGGTGGACATGTCTGATGGATAAAGGCCCTCTGAAGCAGGCCCTCTGTCCTGCTCCTTAATAACAGAGTCAATGAAGGTCTCGCCTTGCTTGAAATTCAAGGTCCAGGAGCTGGGAAACATCCTTCTTGTTGGGTCTGGCCTTGGTTTTTGTATCTCCTGTAGAGTTGAGTAATGCCCCGCCTGGTTCTGTAGACTCTCTGTATAGTTACAGCACAGTACTAAGCCGACAAATATTCAAGGCATGTACTTGTAGATAAATTTTGCCTTTCAGTTTTAAACATTTACATTCCAGATGTATGAACTAGACATTTAAATGTTTTCCACTATGTGTGCATGTATACACTGACTGAGTGTAGAGTGGAGACACACACACACACACACACACACACACACACACACACTGACATAGTTATAAACAACCATGGACGTTTGGCAGTGGAACCAACGGCCATTGCTCTTTTTCATTTTGTCTTTTGAAACAAAAACACATTTGCTCTTCATATTTATCTCTCTGCCATCGAAGGCATCAAGGAGCGTAGAGACAAAGACAGAGGAGGATGAAAGAGGGACACTAAAGTGCTGAGGCCTGGTTTTACTATCGGTTCCAAGCATCCACCTTGGCAGCCGGGACATGATGAAATGGCCACTGCTGATTTGATGAAATCGGCGGTATTATTTGGAAAGGAGAAAACATGCAGCATGTGTAAGTAGACCAGGCCAAAAAAAAAAACGGACTATGGAACAAACAGTTTTGAACGTGGATGATTCTGAAGAGCCAATTTAACACTCTAGGGTCTGATGTCATGCCAGCATGAACCCTAACCCTGACCTGGCCATAACACACGAGAGCTAGGAAAACTGGGATTTAGTACTTTTTTGGATTACATTTACATCATTTTTTATCCATTTAAAAAAAAAATACTTAATTCAACTGCATTTTGATCCCCATTTTGGAATGAAAACCACATATAAAATAAAACAGGTGAGGGGCCACTATTTGATGCCAGGCCCTCCCTTTTCTATCATCCCTCTTCCTCCATTACCTTTTTTTATCGTTTGGCCCAAACCTGGTTATTTGAACTTTCTCCCTCAGGTATTGTAGATCAGTCTCTGTCCCACTAAACCATTAAGGCCAAGGTGTCCTTTCCAACCTTTACCCTCCTATGGATCACCCTGAGCAGCCTGTGCACACAGAGATATCTACCACTTTGTAGCCCGAATTTCACCTAACCCTAACCCTTATCGTGTCCTTGGATATTGGTTTCTCTATTTTTTGACTGAATCACCATTTCTTTGTGGTTTTGAGGAAAGATGGTGAACTGGAGCACCGGGAGTAAAACTTAATGTGAATTATTAAAGATTCGTTCAAAGAGCCTGCTGGTTTTAGACCAACTTCGTTCAGGAGAATAGAAGGAAATCAACCTTCCTCTTACGTCTGAGGGGCTTTGACAACACGTTGCCCACAGAGGAGAAGAACCTGCTCACGTTAGTGTTTGTTGGTGGTGTAGCCAGGTGACGTCCAATAGTTGATGCAATAGTCTTTCATTTGCAGGGTCCTTCTTGTTCAGTTCAGTAAGAACCATCACGTCATCTGCAAACTCGACTTTTAGCCACGTGTTTGCTAATAATCCCTTCAAAAACAATAGGTTCCTTGCACCTTTGGTGCTCGGGCCCTATTTAAATTTAAACTGCTGTTTTCATGCATCCACAAAGGTCACTATACATTGTCTTACAATGCATATTAGTGTAGTAAGACTATGAAGCAGGGCAGGATTGTATACAACTAAAGTTCACATGTTTTTCAATCCCGTTTGCCTTAAATGAAACTCTTCCTCTCAAAGTAAGTTTAATATAAAAATGTGATGGAGTCTCATTCAAATGCTGGAAATCTGTTTAATTTTTCCATGTATGAATCTTCATGTGTTATTTGTGTCTATATGTATGCTTTAATATGTGCTCACATGAGACTGTGTGTGTGTGTGTGTGTGTAGTAGATAACAGATCACATTTGATCATTCTTGCTGCATGTGCATTTGAATGTGTGTACAGTATGCAAAGCATGGCACTGTTGGGAGCTTTGCTAACATGCCATCTCTGAGATTCCGCCTGCAGGCAGGGCGGACCTGGCTAGCATCAACGTTGCTCAATAATTCATATCACACAGACCTTATTACATATCGTCTAACACACAGTGGCTGCAGGAGCACTGCCATTATCTGCCATTAACACACATCTTTGCACTAAGCATGGCATATGGGTGCCATCACTGCTATCGTGGGTTGAAATACGTGGAGGAGATATGGGCTGGAGAGAGAGAGGAAGAGAGAGGAAAACCACTTGGGTCTTCTAATCCAAAAATGCGTTACCAATACCAATTTTCTCTGACTTGAATGGTTTATGTGGGGGTAAAAGGAGATATAGAAGAATAGTCAGAATTTGTCTGGTAACAGGTAACACAAACTACTGGATATATGTGTTTTGCACCAGTAAACAACTTAATCTGCCACAGTTAAACCTGATAAAAGTGAGGGAGAAGTTTCATGGAAACAACAAACAAACTAACCAACCAAGACAAGCAAACTAGGAAACAAACAAACATCATGGACATGGGTGAAAACATCACCTCCTTGGCTGAGGTAAAAAGCACTGCTGCGTCTCCATTGTCCTTTTCATGTTGTGTTTTCCATTGGTATGCTGTATTTTATCCTTCCTTTATCTACGAGGTGCAGTTGGATAAACATTGTGGGAGATTGGATTGTGGGATGCGTTCGTGTAAACAGCAGCCTGCAGATGTCACATTTTAAATTTCTACACAGGAGTCAGGATTGTGTGGGTGTTAAAAGACTGCGCTTGAATGACATCTCCTTGATTTTGCTGTTAGTTCTATGGAACGTGTTCGGAATCTTTAAAACACATGAATAGTAGTATGGGGACTTTGGCAGACCCCCAGCAGTGTTCTGCCTATCTAACCTGGGAGGATGTCTAAACTTAATAACCTGAAACACCTGTGTGTGGGTGTGCAGAGGCTTTTGGGTACGAGTGCACCTTTGTTTCAACGAGACTTCAACTAGATTTTTTTAGGACGTCTTATTTGCACACAGTCTTTATCATGTTCTAGTCTAATGTTAAAATTGTTATCTCTCAAGGCACAGTTCAAACACCCCCACCGCACTTGTAATGTACACGCTGACAGTGGCATCTGAAAGCTTCTGCATTGTTATATTGTTCACGAGCAGTAACTAGTGGTAGAAGTTGTTTTTAATAAGACAACAGAAAAGGATAGGAGTCTCAGGTGATTCAGAAAGACGGTGGATTTATTGCTTATTCAGAAACAGTTGGAAAGCAGTAATGCAATAATGGAAACAGCAATAATGGAAATACCTGTCCATGCATAGAGACGTTAGCATCATACTAAGGTAACAAATGGTAAGATGTGTACATGCTGTTGTGTTCTTTATTGTAATGCAATGTTAATTATTGTTCTTTATTATTATTGCCACTCTTTTATTTTGTACCGGCTGGTTTATTGTTTTTGTAAAGTGTCCCTGGGTGACTTGAAAGGTGCTTCTAAAAAGATTATTGTTATTATTATTATTTTGCTATGCCCAGTGTAAGGGAATGAGAGCACAGCATAAAAATGTGACTCCCCCTTTTTCCTAACTCCAAAGGATGATCAGCGCCTCAGCGATAGGAGTCCAAAGAAATGTTTCTCTTTCATCAGGGTTGGCATGGCCCAAAAATAATCTAAACAAGCTGTTAGTGTACACACTTACTTACCAGTCAAGACAAAAAAATGTGACAAAAACTGAATTTTGAAATGCGGATGTCTTCAGGACAGGGCCTTCATGAAGTATGGCAAAGACTGGACCGTGAACGGTGGAGTTTAAACTTCTGGTTTCATGTCGAAAACATCAAAACTCCCCGTGCCGCGAAAGAAGTTATGCAGAAACTTCTGATAACTTTTCATTATTGACTTGTTGAGACTCTACTGCACAGGTTTGAAGTTGATCGGGTTAATACTCTAAGAGGAGTTAGTTACATTCCAATGCATGGAAATGGAAAAAAATCCAACATTCGATTTAAAATAGCAGACTTTCTGTTTGGTTTAGGGCATGGGACCAAGAGGCTTTTTGGTAGATCTCCTTACGCTTAATATTTCTATAAAATTTCAGGAGTCTAAGTCAAACATCATCCGGGGGCTGCTTCTTTGAAATTTTCAAGAGGGCAATGTAGAGCCGTTTAGTCACAACCAATCCTGATTAAGGTAAAATATAAAAATTTTGGCAACGTCAGATGAGTGTGCCAATGTTCGTGAGTTTTCGAGTTAGTGAAGCCCCTCAAAAAACGCGTTTGTCCGGGAGAAGAAGAATAATCCCTTAAAAAACAATAGCTTAACCTGATCATGACAGTAAAGGAAACAAAACACGTAAAACTTACATAACAGACAAACAGGAGAAAAAGAAGAATAACAAAAAGGGCTTCCCACCCCTATAGAAAACTGGACTGCTGATTTAAAAGAATGATTATTTACAATATATACAAATTACAAAGTAACATTGGTATGCATTCCACCACCCTCTTATTGCCTTTGACTTGTTAATGATATTGTATTGATAGAGGGAACTTTCACTAAAAAGCATAGAATTAATCTCAGTGAATTTATAATTATTTTGTCACTAGACAGGCCTTGACAGTAAAATCCCTGCACAAGTTACAAGATAATGTGAAAATCCATTGGTTGAAACATTTAAATTCCCTGACATTCTGCTTTGCACAGTGATACTTCCCCCCCTAAAAAGACACCTCAGCCTCTTACAGTGTTGGGTTTTTTTTTTCCAATTAATTTGGAAACCTAATGGACGGATGCAGTGGGTTGGTGAGCGACATTTCATTGTCTTATTGACTCTCATTGCTTCTCTGCCTCCACTGCTGAAATGACATCTGTCTCGGACATCTGTTCCGAGGAGAAAGGACCATTACTGTCACAAATAAACATACAGAAAAACGTGCTAAAGTGTGTGAGATAAGCAATAACAGCAGGCTCATGCCAAGGATGCTCCAAGATATGATCGCCTCCAGGGAGAGAGTGGAAACATTTATTTTCTTTATAATAAATGTGAAAATTGGTCATCCCTTCTGAGTCAACATACAATATCCTGATTATCCTCGCTAATAAACATATTGACTCTCAATTTGCAGTGTTAGTACATTGCTTTTTTCTTCCTCCTTCTTTCCCCTTCCTCCCTTCGCCACTACTGCACTTTCCATCTTGACAGTGTAAATTGATCATGCATAATGGATGAACACATATAGATGGAAGCAGAGCTCTTTCCGTTGATGCTAAGGAGAGGTGAGACGATCTCTCGAAGATCAAACTCATTCGATCATCAACCCATCCGGGTATTTTTGGAAAGTCACATTTGTGTTTTTGATGAACGGTCACAACACTGGCAGCTCCAACCACCCCGTATTTGACTTTCTTTTCAATGTCACATGGCTTCCAAGTGGTGATAAGATAAGATTGGCTCTGTCAAACCTGCTCTGTGGTTTACCCAAATGTTAGATCAAACATGATACAAATACAGTATCTACAATGTTTATTGTAATAAATGATTTATTGTAATAAGGTCCAGAAACACAACTCTAATGGGATTATAATGTTGTCCACCGGATATGTAAAAAGGTACAGCCTATATCCTTAACAACTTTATAATGTGACCATCTGTCAGACTCTGTCTGGTAAAGTTCTTACCCTTTATTAAGTCGGTTTCTAACACTAGTTGAATAAGAGCAACATTTTTTTCACCCATGGTTCAGCTTAAGGGGGGAAAAAGATGTCAGCAGCCTGTAGAAACTCAAACTGCATCAATTTACAGTAATAAAGTCTCTGTACTATCAACACAGTTCATTACTGGAGAGAGTAAGACAGCTTTATTTATACAGCATAGAAAAACCATTAGATCAAATGAAATAAATATATGTATATATCTATGGTGAACATGACTGCATCCATACTGCAGCACACCTGTGGTATAACTATGTATTTTTTCACATCTGAGTCTGTTTATATGTGTGTATGTATTTATCTATGATAAGATGCCCTTTACAAATAGCTGATAAAGTCTTAGGCACCTTATGTTTATTTCATCTGAGCACCTATGTCACTACCTGCTCCTTCAGATTAGATGCTGAACTTCATTTCGTTGATGATCACTCGTACTGGGGAATGATAATAAAGTTGAATCGAATCTAATCTAATCTAAAATATGCATAATAAAATGAAGGACTGTAATTAAAACAATGAAAACAATTACACAACAGACACATCAGTCAACAGCACTGAACAATTAATTGAATACACAGGATAATAGCAGAGTGTGGATTTAGGAGATCAAAGATTCCAGTTGGGGAAACCAGACATGACTGTTTGAGATGATAAAATGTTTTGATGTGTCTGCTGAAGCTCAGGTCTGACTCTGTTAAAACACCAAATCTTCCAACTTGAATTTTCATATTTTAAACTCTGCAAATATAATTAGCAATGACAGATAATGTTTATGAAGGAAACACAATGCTGAGTAATTACGGTTTCTATTGACCTAATGAGGAAATGTTATTCAACCAATGGATTTACTTGCCTAGCCCTCACCACAGACCTCCTGGTATCATAGCCCTGTGCTATATGCCTGCCATCCATTTCTGCCTCCATTGTTGCACATAAATGTAGAATTTCAATTCAGTATTCAGTCTTGCAAAGATGCATTTGCAACAATATTGCTGTTGCAAGTTTATGTTATACAAAAAAAATGTTGCTGTCAAGTGTGTTTTTAATTCTCCTTCTGGTGAAAAGAGACTGGATTTCCAAAACTTCTGTATTAGCCTTATATCTGTCATACCTCCCTAAAGGTGCCGGGGTGTTAAACTTATTGATTTAATGACCATTTAGGGAAGTAAGATGAAAAGAGAGAGAGAAACTGTATTCAAAAATCCTGGCATACAGTAACCAGTGGGCGTAAAAAGCAACTGGTGAGTTCCTGTGTGTTTGATGGTGCGTTTGCACAAGGCTTTGAAATTGTAACGTGCAATTGTAATGTGATTATTCAGCTCAGTGTGCTGCAAGAGAGAGGGTTACAGAGTGCAAGAGGATCAAGTGTGCACATGAAAAGCAGTGAAGAGGAGAGATAATGGAAGCTCAGAGAGACCACATTATATATAATAGTTATCACTGGTAATTTAACAACAATATACGTCAGAGGAAGTTTCACCCTTTGATGTAAGAAGCATGAAACAAAGGATTTAACCAATCTTTGTGGAGCGTATGGTCGCACAGATTCACCCTGTGCTTTATTGTTGGAGCTTTTCATCAAGCTCGGATCTGTTTGGTCCTTTTTTCTTTTTTCTTTTTTCTTTTTATCCCCCGATAAGAAATGACAGGAGATATAGTCATCAATATGGCTGTTAAGTTAAAAGAGTGGTCATGTTGTCCGGACCTCAAACTGTACATTCTGCCTTCACCAAATTATACACGTATATTAACCATAACAAATAGTTGTTGCTTTTGATATTTAAAATGTTTATGCTGATTTCATTTTGTGTTGTTTCCATGGAAACATGGTGTTTTAGGTGAAGGATTTTTTACTGGAGCATAGCTAGCAAACTATACGTTCTTGCTTTATGTATACATATCTATCTATCTATCTATCTATCTATCTATATATATATATATATATATATATATATATATATATATATACTGTATATACACTATATATATATATATAATTTATTAGATGAAATTATATCGATCTGTGTATTCATATTAACGTGATTCTTGACGTTCCAAAAGTAAGAAGAGGAAATCTTACCTTCCCTTAATTAACAAAGATAATTTCGGGGGCTGTTTGTCTAGCTGGCTGACGTCTGAGTGTGTAGCAGACTAAAGCTCTCCACATACTTCCACATGTGAATGACATTGTGTCATGTCGCACAGCAGGCAGAGCAGCTGCGTCGCTCGATGCCACTCACACAGTGACACTACGATGCTTTCCACGCCTAAGACTAAACTAAAGGAGAAAGTGTATGTGTGTGTGTGTGTGTGTGTGTGTGTGTGTTTTGGAGCCAGAGAGAGTGTTACCCTTGTATTTGTTGTGCTCTATCTGCCACTGTGCTCTGTAAGCCAGAGATCGAGGGTATGTGTGCACATGGAAGTGTGTGGGTTTTTTTTTTGCGTGTGTGGATGTGTGTGTCTTGTGTCATTTGCATGCAGGTCATGATAACCCTCTCCTCTCATCTGAGATTCTCATTAATTCAAAGACCTGCAAGTGCACACACATACACCCACCCCCCCCACACACACACACTAGGCTCTACACAGGCCATCACATACTAATCACTGCTCTCTGCCCCTTTAATCTCTTTTTCCTCATCTTTCGTTTTTCCACTGCCAACCTTATATCGTCTCTCCTTTTTGCTGTTCCCCTATGCCCCCCTGTCTCTCCTTCTTCTAATAGTGGTAAATAGACCGAGTATTTACTCAGAGTGTCCCTAATAACTCCAGTCATTAGGGACCCCTCAATATGCACACCTGATGGTGACACTCCACCATTATGTCCCCATTATTGTGGCATCCTCTCATGCACCGTGCATGGTGAGACCCTGTGGATCTCATTATGTCCTCATTATGATGACCTCTAGTGTAATGACATAATGACATCTTCTCATTAATAACTTGTTTAAGCTCGGGTTATAATGACATAGATACCACCTGTGTTTTTGGCAAACTGGACACTTTTTGTGTGACCCCAGCGTTGGCTCCTGGTAGCGATACTGATAAACAGAACAGAGTCAGACACGTCAAAGTTCCTGAGATAATGTTAGAAGGTGGAGAGGTGTGAGTCTGTCCTTGAAGAGGCTGCCGGAGGATTTTATTCGTTGAAATTACAGAGCAAATGCTCCATTATTTATAGCGTATTTATTGCCCCATTTATTGTCTCCATTTCTCTTTTTATTTCTGCATTTTGTACAGATTTTCTGCTCTGTATTTAAAGAGAGTGTAACTTGACAACACCATTATAAAAATCAACTGCTGAGAATGTTCCATTATTGATTTAAACTTTTAAAAAAAAGTAGAGCAGAGCAGAAAGAGGATTGTATGCTTTCTTCTGTACATATTCCTACTTTGTTCTCCTTAATCTGCACATGTATGACTCTTTTTTTTAAAAAATGTTCCTCTTTCTGTTGCTGCTTTTAAACGTAATTGTTCTATTTGAATTATAGGGGGACATGCCAGGTGAAATTTTATTGTAGGCCTACCTGAAAAGTGACAATAAAGACCATTCTGATTCTGATGATTGTTTCTCCACTCAAAAATAGGAGGAAAAATACCTCAAACACCTCTACAGTGCGCTAGTATTCATCGAAGCATCCATTCCCATAAAGGCTGCATTTGTGAAACCGCCGATCGAGCAGCACAAGGTCACATCTGGAGATTCACTATTTTCTAGGAAGCAGCAGTTTTCCAGGAAATTCAACCCATACATTTGGAAGCTTTAGCTTCTGGTGCTGCTGCTGGTGTCCAATACCACAAACTGTTGTACAGACATATTATTCAACTGGGACCTCCTGTTAACACCATTATGTACAATGTAATAACAATGAGAACCAAGGCAAACAGTCCATTTCAATGAATAAAATAAAATAAATGATATATATATATATATATATAATAAAATAATAAAATTAAAGCTAACAAAAATGTCAACAAGACATGCAACACCCAAATGATTGTTCTTAGGTTTCTGTTGAAGTAATTGAATAAAAACAAATGTACAAACAAACAAAAAAAGAAACGTAACCACCCCTTTATCCTGATCTACTGTATCTCAGTGGTCCCTCCCCTCCCTTCCACCCCGTTTCATGGTGATCCATCATATAGTTTGTGTGTAATTTACAAAAATGTTCAAAAAGTCTCACAGTGTTAAAAAAAGATGATTTGAAAAAAAAATCCTGGATCCTCCTCTTCATCCGAATAGCAGATTCCTCCTCGTCACAGACCCAACCATTCCACGAGTTTGAAGAAAATCTGTCAAGTCCTTTCTTGTGTAATTTTGCTAACAGACAAACAAACTAAAGCCAGTGAAAATAATATGTACAACATAGTGTAGCCACAAAATTCTTGTTGCCAATTCTTATTATTTCCTCTGGCATCCAATGATTGTTGAATTGTAATTCCAAATCCCCAACAACTGATACTAGGCAGCTTCGCTGCTTTAATGTGTTAATTTTACATCTTATTAAATCCCATTATCCACAGAATGTTTCAAACTGTTGTGAAATCACACGTACAGTCTACCAAGGCAGGCATTGTACTGTAGAAATGACCCCTGCAGAGTCATAAGCCTATAAAGAGCTCCTGTGGAAACTGTCTGCCTGTGAAATGAGGCAGAATTATGGAGGATTAACCATAAAGTAACCCTATTCAGATCTATTGTCATAACATCTGTCTCCTCTCCTCTTTTGTCCTTCTTTAATTTCCTCTCCTCCTCGTCCTCTCTGTCTTCCTCCTTCTGTGATGAGGAATTTATAAACCTGTCATCTTCGCCTCTCTTTGGTCTTCTCCTCGCTGCCTCCTCTCCTGTCCCTTTGCCTTCATTTTGCTTCACCTCCCTCTCTTCCCCTCTATTCTTCTGTGCTCATAATTTCTTTGATAAAGCCTGTCAGATTAATTAATGTGATTAACTCTGCATGTCCTCACTAATAACAGACCTTCAAATTTAGGACATGAGACTGGCTGACTAGCTGACTGAATGGAGGATTTACTGACTGGGAAAAGTGATGAAATGACGACTGTCTGTCTGATGACTGGTTGACTCATGTGCTCTTTGATCAGGTTTTGACACAGATAAAGAACTTGATCACAGTTCAGCCATGGATACATTTGATATTAGTATATTCCAAAGGGAAACGTGTTTAAGTTAAGGGGAACTGAACATGATTTAACTTCTCCCCCTGCTGCAGTGATATAAGGCTGTGCTTATGGATTCAACATATCATATATTTAAACAAACCCTATGATGAGAGGTGTTGTGTTAGTACTAAGTAAAGAGTATGCATAGCTTCTGAAAAAATTACAAAAGTCCACTAAAGGGAGTGTTACAAAGGCTGAGGGTAGATATTTAATATTATTCTGATGATTAGAAAAAAATCTGTGGTTAATAATGAATGCATACAATACATAAAAGAAAGAAGAACAGTGAGATTTAACAAAAAAGCAACATGTACAATCCGGATCCTCACAAAATCAGTTCATTCAGGACTAGTGGTTGAAGTAAATAAGAAATGATGACATGTGATAGAATGTCTGAAAGTCTTTGGTGTTTAGACACTTCAGCGGGTAAGACACTACTGCCTGAGTAGCAGCAAGATATACTGTATATCCCCCCCCTTGGAGTCCAGACACTGGTGGTGGTGGCTGATGAACCTGGAGAACCTGATGAATGATGACGTTGGTGAATCTGTGAAGACTGGGCGGTGATGGGGAGGTGGAGGGTGCACAAAACAGCAGCATGAAAGAACGAGAGGAACGGAGAGAGTCATGTTTAAAAAGACAGCAGCAACATGATAGGCTGACAATGAAGGTGTGTCACTGTGCTGTTGGATATGTGTGACCAGCTGATGAGAACAGCTGGTGACAACCCCATGATTTAAGTGCAGTCGACTTTTTATTGACATGCCAACTCCAGTGGGTGGATTCATGTTGGTTTCATTAAAAAGACTTCATCAAACAAATAAATAGAAGTGGCTCAGTGCTACTGAACTCTGGCAGTTAAAGATGTACTGAATATTATTCACAGTATTAAGAACCTAAATATTTCATGAAAATATACTGGAACCATTTGTCCCAATAGAGTTTGATAAAAAAAAGAATGAGAGTTCAATGAAGGAGACGGCTATTTCCCAGTTTCACAAAGTGACTGGTTGTGCAGGGTCAACTGTTTGATAGAGTCATGACTACTGATTTAATTTTTACAGTGGCAACAAGAAAAGCAGAGACATTGTTTCCTGACACATAATAATTGGAAATAAAACATTTTGATTCAATAACTTCACTATGAAAATTGCTAATAGATACTTATCAATACATATGCTATGCTAAGTTGGGCAATAAGACTCGTAGAAAGTATTTGAACCATGAATTAGACAGATATTCAACTGTTTTTTCCTTGAATTTATTGAATAAAATGCTAAAAGTATAATCAGGTGTTTTGGCGCACTTTCCCAAAACGCTGTGTTTTTCTGTGAGTTTGCATGATTCAAAGGGTTGACAACCCAGCACTGACCTGTATCAAGGAGAAAAATGATTTCAGAGTAAGCAAAATAACAGTTCATTTTTATAGGCCTTCTGCTTTCAAGCCAAGGTTACTATTTTCTATTCTGATGCAAAACGGCGCAATAATTTACAAACCAAATTAAGAGAAAATTTTAAGAATTCAAAAGGTGGATGGAGTAAAAATTCAAATTATACAATGTCTTGTTGTAATATGTATGAACAGGGTGTTTTTTTTTGGGGGGGGGTTCAAATAAAAGAGAAAAGAGGAGAGAGAATGACAGAAAAGAATCAAACTAAACCTACCATAATAAAATGTGTGAAATCTTCCTTTCTCCTGCACTCTGCTATAAAACAACCATTCCTCTCACCAGGCACTGACACTGCATTGCGCCTCACGATTTCTAATTGGAATATAGCAACTAACTTGATTTGCATAAGTGGTCTTAAAAAATCAGACACCGCACACGGGGATAATTCGAAGGCCTCTTAAACATGTTTCTAGGTAATCTGCTGGCTGCTGGAGCCAACTTTGTGGGGACCAACATGCTGGTGCCAATAATGTGAAACGTTTAATTTTATGGTGATGACTTGGGTTATGGTTAGACTTAGGGTTAAGTTATTAGGGCAAGTCTCTAGGAAATTAATGCAAGTCTAGCTAATGTCCTCATAAATGATGAAAGCATCTCTCTGAACCAGGTTTACGGTGCAGAATGCTCATGTATAATAATGTGTTTGTGGGTGGTCGTCTGCAGAGATGTGCTGTTACTCCTCATAAAACCTGGAGGGAGGAAATAAAGTTTAGTCACCACTGATAATGCATAACCCACATTATGTTCTTCACATCTACATTCCTCATTAATGTTATGTCTTTACAATAATAAGTCAACAGCAGATATAGCATGAAGGTCAACATCAAATGTTATGTTATAAGACAGCATGTATTACATAATGTCCAATATGACCTGTACCTCCATAGGCTGCACATAGCCTTTCATTAATAGACATATTACATACCTGAATAGCAATACATTTTTTTCATCTTTGTTTATTTATATATTATTTACTGTGTTTGGTCTGTTTTTGTTTTTTGTGCTCATTCTTTTGTTGTCTATATGTTTGTGTTAATTTTGTGGTGTGCATTAGTTGAAATAAATAATGTAATCAGACTAATGAACGGATGAACAAATGAACAAACAAACAAAATAAATAAATAAAAGGTGCTGTCTCCAGTCTGTGTGTCTGTTAGGGAGTGTCAGCAGCCATAGTGTTGCTACTTATTATAAGGTGATTGTTGTAAAGAGATTTTGGTCATCAGTCATCAGGGTCATCAGTCAAAAAGCTTAAATATGCAGTACCTCTTTAAAATATTAAAGGGGAGTTGGTCATATCGTTTCCCCATTGTCGAACTCAAATCCATTGCCAAATATTCTATTCAAATTGTTCGGATCCAGCAATGCAAAACACAACAGTTCACACTGTTCAACACTGACAACACTTGACTTCAGACAGTCAGTGACACCTCAGACAGCTGAATTCATCTGTCTTTCTCCACAGGGAAGCTGTGCACACCTCTGCTGTTCTGCTGCCTTTTACCAAAGTCTACAAAGACTCTGAAAAGCCTTTTAACAAGTGAAAAAATGTGATTTTTAAAGTTGAATGTGGGAGCTGTGTCAGTCAGTCGCTATCATGCGACTTGTTCAGAAAGAGCAAGGGAGCGTAGGTGGCATCTCTCACTCTTTCACTCTCACTAATTCTCTGTGTGAATTTCCCCTCCTCTCCCAATCCATTACTCTTTTTCTCTGACTAAACCAGGGCGTGATGACTTTGTGACAGCGCCACAAAAAAGGCCCATTTTGAAGCTGAAATGGTGGGGTTCTTGTCAAGGGGGGGGGGCAGAGTATGGGGGTCTGTGTGGAATGAGTCTGTTTGTGTCTGTGCAAGTGTGTGTCTGCGTGTGTGTGTGATAGAAAGATATGCATCATGCATGCTAAGAGTGACAGGTGGTGGGCCGGTGGATGGAAAAAGGAGAGGATATAAAAATGGCATGACTGATGGCTTGATTTCCAAGGCTGATTCGAAGCAGCTCCTACATGAGAACGCTTAAAAAGGAAAGAACAGAGACCGATTCTATTCTGATGAAGACAAGATACCTGAAGGCGTTTAGCGAATCATAAAGGAGGAATTGGCGAAGACTTCTTAACTTAACTGTCAAGATTGTAAAATAAAAGGACCAAAAAGTCAATAACAGCACAGAGATATTAAATGAAGAACCTCTGTGAGTCACCAACTCGGTGTCCACACAGAATGCTGATATTTTGCAACAACTAGAATTTAATTAATTGATAAAATGATCAAACCAAGAACTGGTATAATTTGGTTCCCATTAAATACTTTTAATACATTTTAATACTAGGTTGGTGTCTACCAACATTGGAAGTCAGAAAGCAATGTTTAAAATTCAAAATGATGCGTTTATTTTAAGAGCTGAAGCTCCAGAGCGGGGACACTTGCTCAAGGGCACTCATCCATCCAGCCATCCATCCGTCTCTCCAACCAACCCACCAGCCAAAGAGCCAAGGAGTCCTTGAACCAGCTCGCCAAATAGTCATCACTCCATCCCACCATCCATTTTGGCCACAGCACCAAAACGTAATTGAACTGCTTGTATAAAAGGCCTAAACGGCGAACACACACACACACACACACACACACACATATACACACCCCCTCCCTCTCTTTTCTCCCTCTGTTTAATCCTTGCTCTATATTTCTCTCCTCCAAGTCTCACAGAGCCAGCAGTCAGGATCTGTTGTACATTCTTGGACAAAGAAGCCTCCCTTCGTTCCAATGAGAAAATGTGTTAGTGTCCTTCACAATACTCGGAGGATTTGTGTGTGTGTGTGTGTGTGTGTGTGTGTGTGTGTGTGTGTGTGTGTGTGTGTGTGTGCGCGTGTGTGTGTGTGTGTGTGTGTGTGTGCGCGCCTCGGTAAGTTCTGTGTGTTGCATGAAACAGATGTAATATCACAGAGAACATCTGTCTCTAGTGTGTTGACGGGGAAAAGGATATGCAAAGCTCTGCGCTTGGCGGGGTTGCGATGTGTGTTTGTGTCTGTGCATTTGTGTTTGTGCTCAGAGAGATGAGCTTTTATTGCTTCATAAATCTGCTTCTGGTAAGCTGGATGGAGGACTGTAAATGTTTGTATGTGTGTCTGTTTACATGGATCCACGTGTTCTCAAAACTACTGGAGGACACAAATAAAACCAAATCAACATACTTGGTTTTAAAGTTGTTCATTTGTAAATGATTACTTTTTATCACTGTAATGAAATAATAGCATGGAAACACCAGGGAACAAAATGCACCCAAAAATAAATACAAAAACATAATTATTTAATGACATTATTCGTATAGTGCTTTCTTTGAAACACAATAAACTCTTCAGACAATTGAACCAAATGTTACACACTACAGCTTTAATGTACAGTAACGTATATCTGACCTTTATTTGTAATGTATAACAGCTTTCCTTACTTAGCATACAATGTCACCAGTGCCATTTGAAGGCAACATAAAGCTTTAACAAAGCCACAGAATACAGAGGAATTATGAAGGGATGTTAAGTGGCTTATAATAATAATGATAATAATAACAAATAATGTTTATTGTTTATTATTATTATTATTATTATTATTATTATTATTATTGTCATCTTCATAATGGTTTGGGACCTGCCAAGCAATATTAGGCATCGTTTGGATTTTTACAATTCTGACGCCAATTCTGCTTTTCCGTTCCAGTTCTTGACGATTCTCGATTCTGGTTCTTTGAGGGGCAGAGTCAGAGCAGGTCACATGCTTATTTCACAGAAGAAAAATGCATTAAAAAACCAACCTTTATACAATTTATTTTGTGTAAAGAGTGTATCATTTATTATGAATGACTCATTCCTATACTCACAACAACTGACTAGAACGGATCAAATCCCTGCAAACTCAAAAAAAAAAGGCTAGTGTTACACTGCAAGCCACACTTTGGAGTGCAGCTTGCTGTGGTCCATGATTAAACCCGGCTCTAAGTACCCAATGGAAACAACAGAAGCTGGATGCCACCACCACAGAAACTGAAACTTTGCTTGAGTGCGAGTGAAATTTACTCGATATACAGAATCAAAATTAAAATTTCTTAACGAATCCGATGGAATCCAAGTTTTGCAACCGGTGCCAATTTGCAACCAGTTTCGATGCCCAACCTTACTGCCAAGCCAGAACATCTAAATGTCCCCTTAATCAAAAAGTAATTTCTGAAATATCGATGAAATCACATACTAATTCAAATACTGCCGTGATTTGACAGTTCTTTTCTTACTTTTGTGGACTGAGTTGGTACCTTTGACTAGTAGAACTCGACTTTAAAGCACTTCCAGCATCAATAACATGGACATCACTGTTGACTGTCTTCATTCAACTGTAAACAGATTGAAGAGAACGAAACGCAGCAACCAGTCTACTTTTTTTTCTCTCTTAGCAATTGCTGGTGGTGTCTCCATTAATGCACCATAATTAGATAGTGAAAGGTTGTTTTTCAATGTCACTTGTATTCACTGCATACTCACTGCTGTCACATGAAACATAAAAAATATTTATGCGTATGAAGATGCAAACAAACTTTGAACATTTAAACCTGGCTAACGATTTAAAATGTGCAGTTTTCAATCTATTAATAGTTTAACCTAATTTATGACAATGTTTGAAGCTGTGCTTTTCATCAGACAGCTGGTACTGTATACTGAGTAATAGTAGAAATGCATATTTTTTTACTGTCATGTCATCCTGTTCATACTAAATATCAAAGGCAAATTATGGTCCACAGATCTTTATTCACCCTTTAGCCATAGAGACAAATCATTTTTGTACGAATTATTGGTTGTTGTCTTAGTGTTTACAAGTCAAAAAGTGTGGATGGTGAGACAGAGAACATTCTTCCTGCAGTGTTGTGACAAGTTGTTCATGTGTTGCTGGAGCAGGATCTCTCCGTCTCACTCGGCGATCCTGAACATCCCACAGATGCTCTATTGGGTTGAGATCTGGTGAATATGCTGGCCAAGGAAGGACAGCAACATTGTTCTGGTCCAGGTAGGCTACTCCTGACAGACATGAGCCACATGTGGTCTGACATTGTCATGCATGAAGGTGATGCCTGATTGCTGTATCCTGGGATCGACATGTGGACCTAGGACCGTATCTCGGTAATGGATAGCTGTCAGTGTACCGTGGATGGGGACAAGGTCTAACAACCATCCATTAGCAATGGCTCCCCACATCATGACATCACCACCAAAACGGTCCACTTCCTGGATGTATGCTGGAGGGTAGCGTTCCCCACAGCGATGATACAAACACTTACGACCATCAGCTCTGTGCAAGTTAAATCTGGACTTGTCACTAAATGTGATCTGCTTCCACTGTGCAATGAGCCATAACATCTGTAACATCTGTGCTACACGTGTCTGCCGAGTTCGGACCATCAGCATCATCAGCATCCCAACTGCCTGGTCATGTAAGTTTTGTGGAAGTCGTGACATCATCAGTTGTTTCAGTAGGACATTAATTAGACCCAGGATTTTATCACCTTGGCCAGATGTTTTCAATCATGCACAAACAAATCTCACCAACACCATCATTTATTTCCATGTTATGACGAAATGATGGTTATTCATGATTTAACATGTTTTGGTTGTGGGTACTTAAAAAAAAGTCATTTCAGTATCACATGTTTGTTTGTTTCAGTAGATTAGGGCTAGTGAAAGGAAAATATTGGGTTTTTAAAATGATGCGTTTCTACTGTTGCTCAGTATATAAATAATAGATAGAGTATATGAGATTATGAGATGATTTTAAAGCCTTCTCAAAGGTCTCTGTAAAATCAATATCATGCTATGATGCTTTTTAACGATACTCTTTCTTCGGATTATTTTACACTCCAATACTATTGGATACATACTATATGGTGCCAGCTGAAAGGATACACCAGTAAAATATGGACTGGAAGGTGACATGTTTTAACTCCTGAAACCCTATCCTCTCTAATTTCTACAAAGGAGCTGCTGAATGCAGGGTCTGTGAATTGAAAATATTGTGTGTGTGAAAAAGAGCAGTCCTCCTTGAAGAAAATGGTCAAATGACAGTGTGACAACAAAATCCTTGAAAGAAACAAATTATTTTGAAACACTGTTTGCAGTGGGCGTCTCTAACACGCTCCCTCAAAACCTTAAGTCAGAAAATTCTTTCAGAAATAAAAGCTCTTGTGTTGCAGGGGTTGTCACTCACTTGCTATCACTTTCTTTTTCCCATTTACTTTTTCTTGTCTGTTTCTTTTCCTTGTTCTTTCCAAGTTTCCTTTCCTGTCTCCCTTATGATTAGAACAAGGCAGTAATTACAATTTAATGATATGGTTTACAAAAAAATAATAAAGCACTGATGACTGTCATCAATTAGGTATGATTTTTGTTTTTCTGAAGTGTTATGCAATTTATAATTTTATAGTTAGGAAAAAAGCTGAGGAAAACAAGATGGAGAGGAGAAGAGAAGAGGGCATAGGACCGAAGCAGAGGAGGAAAAAAGAACAAGAGGAGAAAACAACAAAAATAAACACAATTTGTTAATCCTTGGCCATATTAAATGAATAAAGAGCAATCTAACACAATTTACTGTTATAAACTGTATAAAATAGGACATTTGTATCCAAGCACACAAATATCTCTGCTACTGGAAAAACTCAATTTGTGCTGATGTGGAAGGACCATGACCTCTATCATAGCAAAATTACATAAAAATCCTATCAGATCAAATGTGCCTAAAATGTAGAAATAAGCTAACTGAAGAAACCAGACTATACTCACGTTACATATAGGCATATGGATGTACAGACATATGGTCACCAAGTCTTTTGTTTCCTTAGTTTCCTCTGGCTTCACCCTGCCTGGGCACAGCTCATCATCCTCAGGTCCTATTCATGTCCAACTTTGTTGTCTCGTCTTTACCTCGCCTTCATCATAGGAAGAAAAGTTGTTGATGAACATTTTTCATCATAGTTGTCATTAACTTAATTAACACTACACCGGGTATGCAGATCTCCAATATGTGGCTAGACAGAACATCTTAATGATGAGGCCAGAGTGAGACAATTAGAAATTTCTGTTTATTTGACCCCTTTCAGGCCGAGAAGGGTGACAAAAAAGAATGAGGGAATTATAACTGAAATATAGGAGGGGGTGTAGATGACAGCAAAAGAATGGAGAGAAATGGGAGGACAGCTTTACAGGCGAGAAGTGTAAAGGGAGATGAAGGGTGAGAGAAATGGAAGCTTGACAGTTTGAAGTAGAAAGAAGAAAATGGAAAAAAAACCTGTACTTTAAGTTCTCACATTTCTATTGAGTCCATGACAACCGTCTGATGTGAGATTCATATGAACATTTTAATACTCAAAAAAATACCATCAATCATCATCAATCCAACTCAGAGGAATCATGGGTTCATTTTTTTGTGAAAAAAAAAAATGTTAACATGTTTGGGCCTCAAAAATTGTATGCCTGGGAAGATGAACTGGCTCACTCTGCATCTCGTCTACCAAGTGTGCATCAGCTTTAGAGTTGTTCATCAGTCACTCCAGGATTAGCTGGAAATATATAGATATTCCACTCAAATCTAACACACAGATGTACAGAGGTTTCTGAATGGGTGCTCAGATATATAAAACATGAAATAAGATGACTTGCAAAAATTAAAAGTCCATTGTACAGTCCTCAATTTTCATGGTATGAAGTAAAACCCAAATGACTATGAAATTAAAATGTAAAAAATAATTGAGGAACACAGATATTACAGTTTTGCAATCAATTTTACACCAAACATCCCACAGTTCAGGGCTGGACTGTGATGAAACAAATCAGCCCTGGACTTTTGCCCAGACCGGCCCACTACAATCGGTCTGACACAACCCATTCCTGCACCCCCCTTCAGTACATTCAACCTATAGTACAGGAATACCTGACACAAATTGTATTGTTTATTTGTTTACTGTTCACCAAATTTATGCAAATATTGAATACTTAAACCAGTCTTGATGACTGCTGTCCATGTCATTAATTAATTTATACAAATTTCAAACATTTCTAATGTTTTTATTGTTTAATTTGTCAAAATATGACAGATATTAAAACTGAACATTAAATACATAACATACCATTCAGGCACATGGGTGTTCTGAATAAGCCCACTTCATGATTTGTTGATAAATAAATATAAAATCTTTACAATACAAAGTTTTTTTATTCAAATGTGTAATCTCTTAGCTCTCAATAGCTAATTTAATTTTGTCTCCACACTGTATAACCTGTAAATGGCATGAGTCAGTATCCTTTTTCATTAAGTTCAGCTAGGCTACGCTACGTTCACACCAAGATGCGTCACACTAGATTATTTTTGCCTGAGTGGTTTTGGCTAGGCATGCACTCCCTCCCTGTATTGCAGCTCTTTCACCTGACAGCCCTTCCTCTCCTACACTGTAGCTGCCAGCCTCCTCGGAAGCCTGGCCTGCCTCACTCTCCTGTTCCCTGATCCCAGCGACCTCGGGCGGGATCAGTAGCCTCCTTCTCCTTTCTTTCCTTGAAAAAACAAACAAACAAACAAACAAACAAGAAACAACCACAGCCTTCCACCGGTCCACAGATAATCATGCAGTCTTAGTCTAGAACTTCTACTGGACCTAACTGGTAATGATCTACTCCATCATGACAATGTACTTCACCCACTGAAATTTGTATAAACGTAGCCAGCCAATCAGAATGTGTCTACCTGAATTCCAATTACAACTTTATTGCTTTCAGACGTCGGGGTGGAATAAAGGCGCAACAGGCCCAGAATGACAATGTTTTGAGGCCTTGTGACAACAGTCTCTGAAGTTGCTAACCCTGGTCACTGGCTCGGTGGATTTCCTCAGAGTACAGGGTCGCACAGAGGCATCATGAGGCCTTTGCTCACCACAGTCATCTGGATGATCAGCCAGCAGGAGTTGTTTACCCCTGCTGCATTGTTAGAGGGAAACATTTGAGTATTTCAGAAATGTATTCCAGCTCTCCACCTACGGGCCCTTCTGCTCCACACCACTCAATGAAGCAGGCAGTTGATGATGGTTTCATGGCCTTATGAACAATGGGGTTCCATTATATTCAGGTATGTTTATGTAAATTTCAGTGGGTGAATACATGGGTGAGAGAGGGGAGTCCAGTGGACCGCACAACCTGTGCTTATAGAATAGAACAAGGGCTACAATATTATAACCTTTCAACACAAATTTAGCTCTGGCTTGGCTAACAAACATTTAAATGAATTTACATAAAGTAAATATAACAGTGGACAAAGATGTAAATGTAGTGGGTTTACAGAAGGCTGAAATGAATATATTGAGACTTGTTATTGAGGAAAAGAGATGGAAACAGAGACTGAGGAAGACACATAGAAACAGGAGAGTTGCACTGCCTATCATCCAACTCTCTATCAGCTTAAATTCAATCACAGTGTGTGTTTGGGCAAACTAGTGTAGAACTGCAGATGGAGACAAGGTAACATGGGAGAAACATGTGAGTTCAAGAGAGCCAGAGAGAAGGGAGAGATAATCCAGCAGGAAATGATGAGGTGATAGAGGGGAAATGGGCACAGGAAGGGTAAGAAAGGAGGGAGAAGAGAAAAAGGGAAAGAGGGAGAAAGTGCCAGGAATGGATGAAATGGAGAAAATGAGGATGAGTAGACGGGGGTAGAGCGAGGAACCTTGTTCTCACCGATAAGCACATATCAAAGCTGTCTTGGCCGTCAGATCAAAGACTTGGCATCAGCGCGGAGTTGACTCTTGCACATATCATGTGTCTAGTTGGACCACTGGGATTGGCAGTCAGTGATAAGAGATGAGCTAAACTGACTTGGATATCCCAGAGAGTCCAAAAGAACTTTGTGTTACACCCGAGTTGCAGGGAGAAAGGTCAAGGGCTAAGAAATGATGTTGATACAGAGGGACACATTTTTTCATCTTTCATCATCCTTCATCTCCCATGTGAAAACATACAATCATTAATAAATATTGACAGCTTATACATGTGTATTATTATTTTTATTATTATTATTGTATAATTATCTTTTAATACTTACACACACTAAAAATGATCTGTTTAAATTTCTGTGCCATTTTTGAAGTCAAGCAATGGCGATGTGATATCATGGAATGTTCTATAAATACTACTTAAGGGCATTTCCTGTGTTATGTGTAAACATAAAAAAACGTTTTGCTTTATTTGATGCTATGAAAGGATGAAATCAGGTGATCATCATGGATAGATGCATCCATGGCTCCATTACAGCCTGCAGAATCGGATGAGAGGGGCAGTGACCTGACCACCGCTGCCGGCCTGCCAACCAGAGAGTGTTGAGGATAAAGGCTGAAACACTCGCTGAAGGTTGGGCACCTCCTGAAGACCTCAACGCATCCAGAGGAAGAAACCAGCTACAACCAGGCCCTCATCCATCGCCCCCTCCCCCCCCTACACAACCGGCTCCACTGTCACCCACAAATATCCCACAAAGTCTCCTACAAGCCAAGATGCCATCAGGATAGTGTAACTACCAAGGGACTGAATCATCTAGTCCTAGGAATAACTAACCATATGTACGTATAAACATAAGGTGCCTAAGATTAACAGCTATTTATTATGAGGATCTTATCATAGATAAATACATCATTTCAGATGTATCATATAAACCTGAGGACCCCGTGACGAGTAACACTTCAACTGGTAAACAAATGCACATAGCAAAAGAAGATTAACACATTAGAGGTTTGGTGGGAATAGTATTTATCACTATAAACCAGATGACATATATTTGTTTATTTGTTATTTTTTAAACTAAGTCTATTGGTTGACTGGTTTTATGAATTACTAACAAGTATTTCCAACTCTTTTGTTGACATATGTTCTAAATGTTGGGTCAGGTTTAGTCAACAAAACATTTGGGGTAAGAAAAGATCATATGGATCATTTGGTTGTATCAGGTTGTTCATGGTGTTGATGTAGTTTTAACTTTTTAGTAGTATCTAAAGTTGTTAGTGAGGATTAAGTTTGTGTAAGTGGCACTGCTGTCTTCATTCAGCCAATAACATTAGGTATTGCTGCTTATCCTGGAAATCAACCAATCGTAAGCCCATCAGTGTCCATGCGCATCAATCCTATTTTCCAGTGCCCAATAAATGATTGGACAGGAATACACAATGAATGAGTTTCCACTGTCAAACAAGGTGTCTGAGAATTTTTGTGTGCATAAGACCAAAAGAGAGAGAGGCTTAAAAAGAAACCAAACCTCCAGCTATGTCATGCTTTAGAAATGTTATAGTTGCAGCTAATGCTAAAAGAAAAGCAACCGTCTCTGCCCCTTTGAAGCTTGTCTTGGATTTGATGTGAGGATTTAACTAAAAAATACCAACCGACAGACTGGTTAAAAGACCCGCAGCTCAAATAAGCCGCTTTCACACGACCCCACTTTTATTACATTTCTCAAATAAACTGAACTAGAACTGGAGCTTCGATATTGTTCTTGGAGGTCAGAGGGAGAAGTAGAGGCGAGGTGGAGAGAATGATTTAAAGAAATAAACTGTACGCCTCCATGTTTTATAAGCAGAGAGACAACAAGGCAGAACATCAGCTACTCTGGAATGATGGCTCTTATCATCATGGCTTCCACTGATACACATTTAAGTCAGGGTTTAGTGGCATCCCAGTCAGATATTTGATTGGGTTCAGTGTTTAATCCTTTTGCAGTTCCAAATTATTGCACAGCCAGCGGGGTGCTTTTGTGTCATTTCCACCAGTCGAGTGCAGCGACCATCAGGTAGCCATAACAGTCAAGCACGACGGTAATTTGGACAAATTACACCAACGGCCGAGCTGACATACTCTACCATTTGATGGCTTTTGGTGAAGGGATGGTGAAACCAGCTGGAATACTTACAGAACAATGAATCACATGAGAAAAAGTAGTGAAGCACACACACACAAAATAAACAAAAACAAAAAAGTTCTTATTGCACACTGGGAAAAAAAAATGGTAAGAGCCTAAAGAGCTGAGTCATTCCAACTTGGATTATGCTGTAAATTCAAAGCAAAAGGTTTTCTAAAAAGGTTTTAGACACATTAACGAGCCTCACGGTTGGCATCAAGTTTGCAACCATGTACTCATTGCATTTTATCAATTGCATTTAGGAAGAGAGGTAATGCTGCTAACACAATTCAAGGTTTTGCTCTATTATGTATTACATTAGGTGTCACCTCCCTATTCTCTATATTCACCTGTCCTTGATTCACCTATGCAACCTTTCAAATAAGAGATATTAAGACATTAACCGTGGTGTATTTTAAAGCTATTTCTAAGGCAGCTGAATACATTTGTTTCCATTAAGGCTTATATTCCCAAAGGCCAAATTTGCCAACACTGAAGACAGCAGCAGCAATGAAAACACAAAATGACAGACTTGAATTCACAACAGTCGTAATGAATTTAATCCAGAAAACAAATAAGATATTAAGTTATCAATGTGAAGAACTGCAGAAAACCAACATGCAAAGGAAATGAAAGCCATAAAACATTATAGCCGCAATCATGGGAACATGATTGTGAATGATCAGATGATGGAGCGGAACAGACACTGGATGGAAACTGTAATTGCCTAAGGACCCTTTTACAATATTAATCTTCTAATAATGTGACTTTACAATGGCTGATCTCTTGACAATTACAATATGGTGTGTGAATCATTATGAAATGATGACACCAAGGTTATCCACACAGATTGAGGTTTTGTGAAAATTACCACAGTGGAGCTCATTTTACAGTCGGGATTTATTTTGTTGGCGGATCAGATGCTGCTGCCTGCAGGTCTGGTCGAGGTCAGCTTTGCAGAGAGACAGTCACGGGGCGGGTGGGAATTGAGTGTTTTGCTTAAGGATACTTCAAGCGGCGTGACAAGGCTTAAGTATTATCTCCTTGTTGACTGTAAAATACGAGCCGTGCCCTTCTGTTATGCATCTTTTCATCTCGGTAAAACAGATTTCAAGCTCTGAATCCGTTTCAAGAAAGTGCAATTGATATGTCTGTGTAGCGCCGCCAGTGAATAGAAAAGGGAGCCAAAGGGCAAGACAATGTGTGTGTGTGTGTGTGTGTGTGTAAGAAACATGGCCAAATTGTATGCGTATGAGTAAGCCAGCCAAATTAAAGCGAGGTCACAAAGGGGCCACATCCATAAATGAGTAAAAATGGAGAGGCATAAACAATAAATACAAGACAACGTGGCCCTGTCTTACTATGTGTGTGCTTCTGTGTCTGTAGGAATGATATGTGAAAGCCTGTGTGTAAATGGCAAAATTGGGAACATAAACACCTCAACGTGTGTGTGTGTGTGTGTGTGTGTGTGTGTGTGTGTGTGTGTGTGTGTGTGTGTGTGTATAAATCATCGATGCCGGGTAGTGAGAGTCTGTTTATTCATGCAGTGACCCACATATGCTCCCCAGAAAGTCTTCATCAAAAGCCTCATTGTCCTCCTCCTTTCGATCCCTTCACCTCTGTCTCCCTGTCTCTCTGTCCTCACTCCCTCTTTTTTTCTTTTTCCTTCCCTCGCTCACTCCCTCTTGGGGTCTTTTTATGAGTCGGTCTTGACAGTCTCAGACAGCCCCCCCCACCCCCACCCCTATTCTCCACTTTCTGAGCACCATGGTGAAGTGAAACCTTCAGCACATGCCCAGTAACACGTAGCAGCAGAGGGAAAGTGAGAAGGTGAGGTCTATAGTCACTCAACATAGGAACTCTACTCCATCTTAATCTGCCTGCCCAAAAACAAGGTGCCTCTAAAGGCCCTGGTTCAGAAGACTTTGGGAGTTTTACTTACCAACTACTCATATGTTTCACTGATTATGATCTGTTTCAAGATTTGCTAAACTGACATGACTTGAGTTTCGGTGCAGGATATTTAACAAATGTGTGAACATAAACGTTATCTAGCCAATGCTATAAAATATAATGAGGGCATGTTTAGCCCCTGTGTTAACAGCAGTAAGCTACATGATGCACCAGAACAGCAGAGCACTGATCCTTCATCCCAGGTTGATCCATTAAGCCTTTATTTGATTTGCAGGTCAAAAGATTATTTGTATATCTGGATTCAAACTAAATGAATGGATTTAAATGAATGTACTTCAGTGTGAAGCAGCTCAGGGCAGCTTATCAACAGGATAAGTTTGAAGCAATAAAAAAATATCCATCCAGTTTCTTCCACTTAATCCGGTTCCTATCCCTGTGGCAGCAGGTATTCCAGATGTTCCTCCCCCTGCAGACATTTTCCAGCTCATCTTGGGGGATCTCACTAGATGCTAGATGAGATATATAATCCCTCCATTGAGTTTGGGGTCTCCAATGGGAGGAGCATCCTAACCAGATACCTGAACCATTTCAAATGGCTCCTTTCAACTACTCCAAGCTCCCTTTGGATGTCCGAGCTCCTCACCCGAACTCTAAGGCTGAGGCCAGCCACCCTACGGAGAAAGCTCATTAGGCCAGGTGTATCCATGATCTCATTCTTTTGCTCACATGACCATTGTTGAGGGTTGACCGGTGAGTCGAGGGTTTCATTTGCTGTTAATAAAATAAGACATTATACTTCTACGTACCCAATTTAATGCTAGACATCAAGATGTTGTGATCTACAAATCCCACAAGAACCAAGGCTTATTCAAGTGTTTATTGTGTGTTCCATCACGTGTGAGTGTTTGTGTGAATGGTTACCGCACACGATGAGCAGGTGACGCCTTGCACGGTACGAATGCCACCACTGTGTGAATGGGTGAATGCTGGCTTGTGTTGTGAAGTGCTTTGAGTGGTTAGTCAGGCTAGAAAGGCGCTGTTTAAGTACAGTCAAAGTTTAATTAGTCACTAGTTTAATTACCTCCTACGGCAGCCAACAAGGGCAAACATTCTACAACAGCCCAAAACAAAAATGCTGACAACACAGCAAAAGTTCTCCAGGCCTCCAGGGGGAGTGCTCCGAGAAACAGCATGATTTCAGTCCCAAGAGAGCTTCTGGAGCTGTCGTATGTTTGTCCTCATGCAAATGTGTTGAACCTATAAAATCGACAAAATAATGATTTTGTTACAAACGATGTTCTTTAATTGTTATGGATATGTAGCTGCAGGTTTTCAAGTCTGGTTTGAAAACTTATTTTTACTCTACGTGGCTTTTTCCAAAAGAATTCTCACAGTGATGTAAAAAAACAAATCCAACATATAGAAGCATTTAAGCCTATAAGTAGGGTTTGCCAACAGATATTTAGAATGATCAGAGTTGTTTATTGACCAAATTAAAAATTGAATATAACACATACTGTAAGCTGCAGTGACGCCTTGACAGGAACAGAATTTCTCCGATAGTGGGAGTGTTGGATGTCCCACCAGACTTCAGCTGCACTTTAAGACAAAGGGCACCAAACCTGGCTCAGTGTATGAAACTCTACCTGACAATATGGGATCGTCTCAGTTTCCACTTTTTCATAATGGAAGTCAGCTGCAGGGGCTTTTCCTGTCAGGAGCGACATCAGAATGTTGCCCCGCCGGGAGGCAGTCCAGTGAAAACAGAATGACACAGCTAAGCGAGGAGGGATGGAAAATGATGGAGGGAGGGAGAAATTATGGTGAGGAGGGAGGGAGAAATTATGGTGAGGAGGGAGGCCAATGAAAATATGGTGGACATACTAGAGTAGTGAGATGGAGAATACAGAAACGGGTCATTTCAAGGTCGTCTGACTTTTCAAAAATAGAAGGAAAAAGAAAAAAGCTTTTCTTTGGATAAAGGACAATCTGCTTCATATGAGATTTTTGTTTCCTTTATTTGTAATTTCCAAAATAAATAAGACAATATATAGGCTATCATACATTTGAGCAAACAGTCCTTTTATAAATATAAAGAACACTTTTTTTTAAATACAGCCAGAATGAAGCTGGTATGCATTTTAAATGTGAACACAACCCCACGTATGTGCAGTTTCTCCTTAACTCTCCATGCTCTGGAGACTTGACTCTACACACAAATGTAATGCTACTAGATTAGATTAACTGGATCACAATGCACTGCTCTGCAGATCCAGTGTTCACTGGATCGCTCAGGGAGAAAAGTGAGCCTGAAAGAAAGACCAATGAAAATCTGGGTGCTGTAGTTTGTAGTTTGCTTACATTCTTCCTTGTAGGGCATTTACATCTAGGATCCTTCCTGATGACTTAGCTTCTTCCCGCTACACCCACCTGATGAATCCTCATCACTCCAGGAACAGATGGCATGTTGGCTGGGCTGTTTGCCAGCTCTGCCTTTGTGTATTGTCAAAAAAAACAGCTTGTCTTCAGGAGAGCTTAGAGACTCCATTCATGTAGTAGGTCAGTGCACTGACTCACCAACCGATCAGCCTGTCTTCACCGAACAACAAGAAGAAATCACCTCACTAAAGGAGTCAATCACTGACAAAGCTAGATGATTGCTCTGCACATATCGCTGCAGCACCGAGTGGAGGTGCTGCTAAGAGGCCGCAGGGCCGCTTTGCTTGGATGCGAGGTGGTCAACTCAACATAAAGACTATATAAATAAAGACTTGGTATTGGACACACTCAGAGACAGAAAGACAACTTTAATCCGCTGCAAAGATCTGGTAGGACTTGCACCACAGACCCCATGTTCTATGGGGAACATGTGAATTCTTCATATCAAGTCACGACTTAAAGAACCAGTACCAAATCCTGTCTACTCGTGTTAAATCGTTATTTGAATGGAGCAGCTTCATTTGCAAGGTATCATTTATAACAAAGGATGGGATGGAGCTTGTTTATGCAGCTCTCACTATTGGATCGTTGGCTGAACCACTTATTAGTAATCAGTATTTTCAGTCAACATTCTTTGGTCCACATTCTTCTCCATGGCATTAGTTTTATACTAAACATTTGATGGATTCTTGCTTTATCTTGGTTTTAGTCTAAGGTTGTTTTTTTTGCCAATACATCTGTTTCTTCTCCTTTCATGGAACCAATTTTTTTTCTCATGTTTGGAAAGTCCAAGTCAGAATTTTTTTAATTACTATTATTATTTGTAGCACAGGAGTGCTACCTTTTACTACTTTTGCCATTGCTTAGACTACTTCCACTTTCTGCTTTCACTGCATAATGTTCTGCACTTGCCAAAATTTTAATTGTTAGATCTGGAAACATGAGATTAATTATCTTGTTTTAAACGTTATTTACTAGTTGTTGTTGTTTTTTTATCCTAGCATTCTTATTTCTAGACTGAACAACTTATTTTAAGATTTCTTGACAATAAAATTATCTTGCTGCATGGACAGATAATTTCACTAATATTAAGCCATTTTCTCCTCTTTTTTCTAATGCACACACATAAGCACACACACACACACACACACACACACACACACACACACACACACACACACACACACACACACACCCATAACTGTCAATTCATGCAGCTTAACACTAATTACTGAGCTCATAAACCTCACTTTTAGCATGACCCTGACCTTTCACTTAGCAATTTAACTCCTGAGGCCAAGCCTGTTGGACCTGACCTTAGAGGTTATATGTTGTTCTACAGCGTCTCCTGCACCCCTCGCTGCTGCCTGCTCTCTCATTAAGGCATGCATTAAGGGTTTCCTCTGTGATTCAGTGTGCTCTTTTATTGTACCTGTGCATCAGCTGCAGAAATCTTCCTCTACAAGCAGATATCAAAACTGAATTTCAGTTTTTAGTGGGCCTGTCTTTAACACATTGTTCCTGAAATACTTTTCATTGCAGAGATATCTTATCATTTACTCACAACAGTTGTTTTCATCACAAGCAGTGCACTCTCAAATCTCAAATAGCATCTTATCTTTCATTTTTGTTCTTTAATTCTTTGCCGTGGATTGTGTAGACAGGTAAATTCGTTCATTCATTATTAACGCTGACATTTTTATTCTATTCATGGAAATACCATCTTGTTTAGTTGATCTGTGTGGATTGTATTTGTTTAAATGATTCCAGAGAGAGAGAGAGAAGGTGATTGGTAGGTGAGTTAGATTGACTTAACAAGAGAGAGTGGCGCACTCTGCTGTGAAATCATTAGCTTGTCCCAACAGATATACTTTAATTCAAAGTGTTATGAAGAAGTGAGCAAGGAATTATCAGCCCTGCCTCTCGTCTTGCCCTCATTGTTTTCTAGGTTCTTTTAGTCTCAATAACAACTTAAACGGGAAATGCATTGGCAAATATAAAATTATGTGACTTCTGTCGGTCTGATGGTGATCTGCATTACAGCTGATACATGCATCCTGCACAGCTGAAACTAATGTGGTTCAGGCAACTCCATTTGACATATTTTAAGGTATTTCTAAATAAATAGAATGTTGCATCATAACAATAAATTAATTTAGCTTTAGAGTACAATATCAGATCCATTTAAATTTTTTCAAATAATCTTTCTAGCCTTTGGCCTTAATGTCCAGTTTGCATTTGTTAAAGAAATTTACATTTAGGGTACAAACGTTTTTTTATGAGAACCTGTCAAAAAAAATGTTAAAGCAAAGCACCAACAAAATAGATTATGAGGTATAACATTTATTATACAGAGATTATACTTTCATGGTATTACAAAACTTTTGAATCTGAAAAAAAGAAGAAAATCACAAAATGTCAACAAAGGAAATATTCATGCACCTATTTCCCTTAATAGAAAAATAAAACGATACACTGCAGGAATTCAATTTCAGGTTTTCTCTAACTGAATTAAGATAAATACATAAATAAAAAACAGAAATCTAAAAATAAAACTATGTAGGGTTGTCTTTCCACAATAACCTCTGGTTTGGCTGAAATCACTTCTGATTTCACAGAGCAGGATGTGACACTATGTAGTTTTTTTCTGCTGCTGATGCCAGACCCCCTCCTGATTCTTTATTGCTTCACCTCTCCCCTGACTCTGCCTGCTGTGTTGTCTCATGCCCGGTGTCATAGTCCTCATATAAGCTGCTGTAACACCCTGACATACTGTACCCGCTGGTGTCAAACAGGTCACATTGTGACCAGCCATGTTCACTGGGAGTCTGCAGAGGTCGGTTGAGCTGAACCCCTTTGCCTATCGTAATCCCCTTGGGGTTGCAGATATCAGAGGTCATAGGTCGTAGGGCCACAAGCTCCATCGCTCTCTGTGCTAATTGTATCTATAGCTACAGGCAAACATAACTATAGCAAAGCATATAGTGAGCAGCAGTTTGCTGTGAATCTGGTGATTTACTTCTGCCTATTTTTGCAGTTTTACTTTTTTGTTTTATTTTACAAGTTGCTGCTTTTAAGAGAGACATTATAAGGTAAGGCAGTTTTATAGTATGCAGACTGACCCAGATGAGACTGATTAAGACCGGGAGAGGAGGGGTAACAGTGGCCAGATGAAAGCTGACAAGGAAAGGTCCTGGTAGCTGGAGAGAGAGGGTTCAGGAAAAGGTTAGGAAGGTGGAGAGGTAATGTGAAGAAGCAGAGAGAAAGATAAGTGATGCAAAAAGGCAAAACAAGACACATAAAGAGGTGAAAATGACAGCAGCTGATATGGAAGGAAAAGGGGGAAAAAAATGAGGTTAATATGATCCAGCGTGGACACTGTCCAAGGAAAATGATTCAGATTAATGAAAAAAGGAAAGGAGAGGCTGGAAAAGGAGTAAGGGAAGTCCAAAGAAAACAGACTTTCATCTCACAGCATCAGGGAATGATGGGAAAATATAAGAGACGGGAACCGAGAAAGAGTGGGCTGAGAATGAAAGGAAAGAGGACAGTGAGTAAAGACTGGAACAAAAGTGTTAAAAATAAGACAGGAGAGACAGGACCTCAGATAATAGATACAGACTACATAGATAAAAAACAAACAAACAAAAAAAGCAATAATGCAGAGGCAATAACTTGAAAACACAGACATACTAAAGCCAAAGATAACGGAGACGTTCACCTGAATATAAATATATCTTCACCAAATCTAGGTTTAACACTCACTCATCAAAACTGGTCAAATGTACATGTATGTGTGTATATGTGAATTTCCCCACTGTGGGACTAGTAAAGGGATATCATATCTTATATATATATGTACAAATACAGTATTTATGATGTCTGCTTTTGTAATGTCTGTTTTTTGGAGCAGCTGTAATGACCAAATTTCCCCTGTGGGGATTAATAAAGTCTCTATCTATCTATCTATCCATCTATTTATCTATCTATCTATCTATCTGTCATCTATCTATCTATCTATCTATCATCTATCTATCTATCTATCTATCTATCTATCATCTATCTATCTATCTATCTATCTGTCTATCTATCTATCTATCATTTATCTATCTGTCTATCTATCTATCTATCATTTATCTATCTATCTATCTATCTGTCTATCTATCTATCTATCTATCAATCTATCTATCTATCATCTATCTATCTATCTATCTATCATCTATCTATCTATCTATCTATCATTTATCTATCTGTCTATCTATCTATCTATCTATCTATCTATCTATCTATCTATCTATCTATCTATCTGTCATCTATCTATCTATTTATCTATCTATCTATCTATCTGTCATCTATCTATCATCTATCTGTCTATCCATCTATCTATCATCTATCTATCTATCATCTATCTATCTATCTATCTATCTACCATCTATCTATCCATCTATCTATCTATCATCTATCTATCTATCATCTATCTATCTATCTATCTATCATCTATCTATCTATCTATCATCTATCTATCTATCTATCATCTATCTATCTGTCTATCTATCTGTCATCTATCTGTCATCTATCTGTCTATCTATCTGTCTATCTATATGTCTATCTATTATCTATCTATCTGTCTATCTATCTGTCTATCTATCTATCTATCATCTATCTATCTATCTATCGTCTATCTATCTGTCTATCTATCTGTCTATCTATCTGTCTATCTATCTGTCTATCTATCTATCTATCATCTATCTATCTATCTATCTATCATCTATCTATCTATCTATCTATCTATCATCTATCTATCTATCTATCTATCATCTATCTATCTATCTATCATCTATCTATCTGTCTATCTATCTGTCATCTATCTGTCATCTATCTGTCTATCTATGTTCAGATTCACTGCTAACAACCATGAAAGCTCCAGTTCCAGCTGGCAGTTTCTCACCAAATGACTGGTCCAATTTATCAAAAATAGTTACAGCAACCACATAAACGCATAAAAAAATATCTAGTTCAAGGAGATGTCTGGTGTAATTCATGAGAAAAAAAAGTTAAAAAAGAGACTTGCAAGAAACTTTTATTTGTTTAAAAAAAACTATAAATAAAATAAACACAAGCAACCAACAATTAAAAATAATTAAATGAAAAGTTAAGGCCTGATACTGTCTCCAGGTCTCAAATGTCAAGTTTAAAGTTTAACCAATAAATCAAGCTGTAAGAAATTCACTTCCAAATGTTTTGAATACAGACATAGAAATTCAGACTTAACATTGTCAAGTAAATCTAACACAGGCAACACAAATCAGATGCAGACTGCTTCCTTTGTTACTGCATCTGATTTCTCTGAACCCATTGTGTCTTGTGCACTAGAGTTATTGTGTGCAACATGAATGGGTGATACAGGGCTGGTACAGAGACAGAAATGAAACATAGAGTTCACGCATAAGCAGATGGTCGGACCAGGTGAGCCAAATTCTCCTTAGCAAAACCTGACTCTGCCCTGCAGGTGGAAAACAATAAGTATGAAGGATTAAAGCCCCAAGACAGAGCTGTCACAACACAATGTGATGAGAGCAATCGTTACATATATCACATGTAGATTGTGACTCAATTTATGTGTGTACTAATCATTAATATTGTACTGATTACCCCCACTGGGGGGTGCAGAAGCCAGTGTATTCTTGGTGCCGGTCCCAGGCCTTTATAAATGGGGAGGGTTGTGTCAGGAGGAACATCCGGTGTAAAACCTGAACCAGATCAACAATGCAGAGGGAAAAATCCGCTGTGGTGATCATGCATTACGTGCATGCATTGCTATCATGCATTACGTGCATGCATTGCTATCATGCATTACATGCATGCATTGCTATCATGCATTACATGCTCCATTCTAATAGACAGACACAAAAAATGTCCACATGTGATTGAGGACTGAAGAGGATGCAGATGTATTTCTGACCTTTAGTCCATGCACCATGAGTCTGTCAGTGTTGAAGCACTCGAGGCGAAGCACTCGAGGCTGGAACAAAGCAGTGTATGGCCATTAAAATGATTATATTCTAGTTACAGGTAGCTATACTGAAAGACTGAAGAGTGTTCAGTCCTGTTTTATTAAAACAATAAAGTCCATTACCTGTTGTAATTGAAAATATATATTACTGTCAGCTTTGATGTATGGTGGTGGACGTGTTTACGCATGGTTTTTAGCATCTTCTAGACTGCTGAACAAAATGCAATGTTCTTTTCAGTAAACATCTCTTTTCCACAAATGGCTGTCATCCTGTGTTGCCTTATTTGCTGCCTCATTTTAAATAGCAATATTCCATTCATTATTTATATTTGTTCAATGTATTTTTTTTTACTTCTTTATTTTTAAACTGATTTCTTTCTCTTTTTTTTTTACATCAAGCATAGTTCTCTTTTTCATGACATGCTCTCTGCTCCACACATACTGCTTAAAAAGCTGCATTAAAGCCTGAAAACTGCAAAGTACAACAACAAGCTAATGCAATTCCAGTGGAACCAGTGGAGCAAAGTGCTGCACACACAGTGCATGTTAGCAGAATATTAAGTCATTATACTGCTTTGTCAATTTTAACTGGCAGAGCACATCGCATTAGTATTAACAATAGATTTTATTTAGGATAAGCACCAGCCATGGAGCGTTTTAGTCACTTTTCCTCAAAGTTTCATCACATCTGTTCTGTTTAATGTCCTTCACTGGACTGACCGATGCCGATATGCTGTGGTAAGAGTATTACCTCATCTTTGGTTGTTGTGTGTTATTATTGAGAGCGTATTTTGCTGCTTTAGCTTGACCCTTTTAATTTTGTTAATTCTCCACTGGGCCTGCCATATGTTGAATCATATAGTTCTTTAGCTCAAGCATTTTTTGCCCTCTCTTATTTTCGCAGTACTAATCACACGGTGGTGCAGTTTCATGCTATTCAGTTCTGTTAGCTCCCCTAGCGTCATGGCAAGCGACGGCTTCTTGCTTTCCCTCTCATTCATCTGATTTGGCTAACTCTGTGCATCAAGTGTTAAGTTACTCCTCTGGCTTCTTTAGCAACGATGGTACACGTATAGAAAGTGTAGATTATTTGCCACGTTTAAGATGAGACTTGCATGAATCCTCCATGCATATTTAAAGTTAATCATTAATTTCCACAAGGGTCTGTGCTTGTACCAATACCTTTCACACTACATATGTTCTCTTTTTTGATATTATTATTATTAGGAAACCTTCTATAAATGTTCATTTGTATGCAGATGAGACATAATCATACATGTCAATGAAACCAGATGAAACTAATCAGTTAATTCAACTTCCAGCATATATTTATGTCATAGCAGCCTGGATGACCTGCATTTTTTTGTTGCTTGTTCTTTGTTGCTCAGAAAAAAAACTGTTGTTTGTTTGTTAATTATCTAATGATATAATAATGACGGTACTTGGCATCGTACACCACCATGAGAATTCTGGGAGTTACCTTTCATCAGAATATGTCCTTTAACTCCCATGTGAAACAAAATTTGAAGCACTGGTCTAATATTGCAACAGTTACTGACTCCTCTGTAAAATCCAGATTAGAATTTAAAATCCCTCTCCTCACTTATAAAACTTAATGGTTACCAACATATCTTGATGAGCTTATAATACCATATTACCCAACTACAACACAATTCTCCCAGAATGCAGGGTTACTGGTGTTGCTAGAGCCTTCAATTATCAGGCCCGTCTCCTGTGGACTCATCTTACAGTCTCGGTCTGGGAGGCGAACAATTTGTCTACATTCAAAGTAGGCTTAAAGCTCTCTCTCTCTCTCTCTCCCTCTCTCCCTCTGTGTGCGTGTGTGTTTGCATTTAGGTGTGACCTCGCACCAGGGGGGGCTAATGGGATGTGATTTATTATGTGGCAAAATCTGACTTGAGGCTATGAGCCTAATGTCACTCATACCCAAATCCGAACACATGCATACACCTGTGCTGTGTTATGAGAGTTTGGACAGGATTGGTGCACACACACACACACACACACACACACACACACACACACACACACACACACACACACACACACACACACACACACACACACACACACACACACACACACACACACACACACACACACACACACACACACACACACCGTGGCTCTTAACAATAACAAGGAAACAATTAATCTTCGATTAGCCCGGCCAACCAGCACCAGGTGTTCAATTAGTTACCTGTTTGCATGTGTGTGTGTGTGTGTGTGTGTGTAAATGTGTGTGTGTGTGTGTGTGTGTGTGTGTGTAAATGTGTGTGTGTGAGAGAGATAGAGACAGTGGAAATTGGCCTGAGATAGAGATAGATAGAGAGAGAGGAGGAGTGAAAAATTGAGAGGCTCTGTTAATTGGTTTGAAATGGACTCATTGGCATACATGGACAAGAGAGGATGGCACCAGTGTGTGTGTGTGTGTGTGTGCGTGGCAGTTAATAGGGTCTAAATTGATTTACTGACAGGGCTGAGACACACCAGGGGTAAGTCTGCACATTTACTGGGAAAATGACAGATGGACCCAGGAAGAGAGAGAGAAAGAGAGAGATTGACAAGGTGGGTCTCACATGACACTTTACAAGTGGGTTTAAGTCCAACCATGTGACAACTAGTGTGTGTGTGTGTGTGTGTGTGTGTGTGTGTGTGTGTGTGTGTGTTAATAGAGCATCTGGAGTCTTTTTGACATTTTCAAGTCCTGTCAGCACTGGTGTGACATCTCACAGCTCAGTAATTTTAACTCAACCACATACACAAATACACACACACACACACACACACACTACAACTAATATTGATAATACTTGCTGAATGAATACAGAATGTGATTAGTGTGAACATACATTGTTTTATTGATATTCCCCATCAGATATTTGTTTCACAAATTCACTACCCAGCCATTAAAAACGCTAAAACAACAGCACACCATTAAACAAAATGGAATTAAAAAATTCATTGAATATAAATATAACTCTTTTACAATTTCATACAAATCTAAACTGACGTGCCCCCCCCAGTTGTTGGCTGAGTACCTAAATGCAACCATTGGTTTAGAAAAGAACAATAAGCACAATAAGCACTGTGCTTTGGGGCTAACGACCAACACAACATCCCCCTCTGCATTCAGTCTCTTAAACTATCTCCATAGGAAAAAAAAAAAAAAAAAAAAAAAAAAAAAAATATATATATATATATATATATATATATATATATATATATATATATATATAAAGACACAGTGTTATCAATGGGCATCGGGGAGATCTGTGCTGTAATTACATGGATTATGTTTGTCTCCTGGAACATGAAAGTGTAAATGAACAATTATTCAATCGTTATTTAATTATAAGCTGTAAAACGTAAACGTTAATTATATGATAATTTGAACAAAGCAGCAAACAACAGCTGAGACTGAAGAGAGAAAGATGTTGGTTCTTTTTTATCAATGTCTTTTTTATTGTTTAAATGTATCATAATTCAGATACAATTTAACCGTTGGACAGTGAAGTGACCTTCCTGTCCATCCCCCCACCCCCACCCACATAATGGTCCGTTAATAAAGTTGCTTATAGCCAGACATCCAACAACCTATATAAATATAGATCATATGTTCACAGATTCAGATATCCATGAATAAAAAAACATATACAAATAATAAGATGCCATTTTATTAGACATCTATTTTCTTGTTGTAATCTGAGCCTCTCAGTTGTTGATTTAGATCGCTGGGATGGCCGCGAATGCATGTTGGTGTACGTGAGTCCTTCTCTGTTACAATGGATAGATAGATAGATAGATAGATAGATAGATAGATAGATAGATAGATAGATAGATAGATGATAGAGATAGATAGATAGAGACTTTATTAATCCCCACAGTGGATGGATGGATGAACGAAGAGTTCTAGGGTTTCTGACACAACACAGTTCAGATTGATTTGTTGTAGAGTCTGACTGAGGCTGGATGGTGTTGAAAGCACAGGAGAAGTCAAAAAACATGACCCTCTCCAGGTGTGAGAGAGATCTGTGCAGCAGGTATATGACCGCGTCATCCACTCCGATGCCTGGCTGATAGGCAAACTGAAGTGGATCCTGCTGGGAGCTCACTAGGGGACGCAGGTGCTTGAGAAGAACTCTCTCCATGGTCTTCTTCAGGTGGGAGGTCAAGACCACAGGAAAGAAACTCTCTACTATTATAGCTCCAAAACATTTGAGGTGAGACATACAGGCTATGCAGGAGCAGACCCGTGAATCACATTTGATTAGTACTGCCTAATTGTACAGTTTAATCTGAGGTTAGTGAGCACTGTCAACGCAAAAGACACAACGGCAGCTGTCTTCTTATCCTGGTGCTCTAGTAAGATAAGATAAGATAAGATCAACTTTATTGTCCCCAAAGGGAAATGTGTCTTGGGCAGCGGTGCAGTCATATAGCTCAGTGCAATATCAGAAGAATGGTAATATATCAAAAATAATAAATAGGAGAAAATATCCGACAAAAAGTAACACAAAGTGACAAAACAATGGATTAAAGTGCTCCTGTGCTAAATACAAAAAGTGCACACAAACTATAAGAACACACACATACATTCAAGCATGCCACACACATCTGATATGTATCAAAAAGTAGAATATTTATTGCACATTATCTATCCTGAGCAGTAAACAGTCCCTTGAGTGGCTGGTCAGGAGTGAGCTGTTGTTTGTTTATCAATGAGATTGAAGTTGGGAGAAAAGACAAAGTAGTATGATGTGAATGTCATTTGTTTAACCGTATAAGATAAACTATTGGGATTATCGAAAACACTAAGTGATGAATTTGAACATTTCTGACTTTCCACTGTTTAATAGTTGCAGTATTTATACATATTGATAAATATTTATTGATAATATTGACAAATAGTTTTATTTTGATAACTATGGAAAATGCAAACTTTTTAAACTCTATTTTAATGTATCGCTGAACTTGCACCACTGAGACCCATTGGAGCCATGCCATAAAGCTATGGTGTAAACAGGAAAACGATATACATCTAGATGATATAGTGAATATTCTATAAAGTATGCCTGCAGTGGTATATCTATTCAATGTGGAGGTTCAACAGACTGTGACCAATTCTGGGGTCCTGACCTCAAATTGAATACGAGAGATCCACAGACATAAAGAAGCCAGCCTTAATATGCTAGTAATGTTTTTAAATGGCTTAGATTTCCCAATGAACTTGCTTAACCTGGGACTTACAAACACCATAGTCAGCAAACACACACACACAAAGCTAATGCCCATACAGACATCATGTGGTTCTCATTCAGTCATGTGTAATGAAGTTAGCTCGGGCCAGAGCATGACCATATCACATGTATTATGTGAGTGTATGCTGGGGAGGCATGAGGTGAGTGACGGGTGGAACTGAGCAATAATATGAAGTGACTTGATTGAGAACATGAGGATTGAATCTGCCCTGCAAATAAAACTGCTGGACTCTCAGTGTCGCCTTTCAGACTTCCCTATATTCTGCATAAACAAAGGGAAAGAGGAGAAATGGAGTGTTGAAGAGACTAAAAGTAGAACAGGTGAGAGATAATGTGAAAACACCGATAAACATTGGGAAAATGACTGTTTATTTCTATTTTGAATATAGAATAGAAATAGAAAAAAGCTGAACCTACTCTTCCGTCCTCCTCATTTTTCAGAAGCACTCCAGCCATCATCTTCTGAAGATGAATAAAAATCTCACTAAATAAAACCTCCATCTTGTCACATTTCCATGATTATTTATTCGTTTATTTCAATTTAAAATCTTCCTCCATTAGAATGTATGATAATAGGTCATGAATGCTACTCGGTAAAACCACTATTTCCTACCAGTGGTTACTGCACACTGCTAGCTACCACTATTAAATTGTAAGTATTCCTCTTTAAAAAAATTGGTGTGTGTGTGTGTGTGTGTGTGTGTGTGTGTGTGTGTGTGTGTGTTCCTGCTGCATCTCACTCTGGGTCATTGGCTAGGACAACGTACTTCCCCCTCTTTAACGACATCCTCCAGCTCTTCTCAGGGGATCTGTTATATATTCTGGGCCAGAGGGGTTTTATAATACCTCCAAAGTCTTTAGTGTCTGCCTTAGGGTCTCCTTTGAGTTGCACCTAGGCAGAAAAAGTTCACGGCGTTTCCTAATCAGATGCTAAAAACCTTAAATGGTTCAACTTAGGCTCTTTCTGAATGTCCTCATTGATGAAATGAACTAAAGATTAGCTCAGTGTCCACATGTTGCTGTACTTTTCAGAACTGGTTGAAAGAGAAAGGCCTGTTGAACTTTGCAAAACTCTATTATAGTTTCAGTTTTCAGCTTCAGTTCAGTTTCAAGTAAATTAAGCACACATTGGATTAAAATAGGTACCGTTGAAACCTACAATGACCACAAACTTTCTGAATAGTCTTGACATGAATGAATGAAACAAATTCACTGTCTGACAAAACTGTAAATGGGATTTTTAGCGACACACTGTTTGGGGACAGCCATATCAGCACTAAAGTCCTAAAACCTGCACAAGCTCACGCTGAATTTAAACTTGAAACAGGAATGCATTTGGATCATTTGTGTTAGAAAAAGAGAACCACTGTCCCGTCTTAATGCACAAAACGCCTCAAGCTGACAAACAGAGAAATAGAGCTAATTCAGAGGTGGGTGAACTATTGGACTGGTGAAAAGCCAACAAACTTTAAACATAGGGAGAACCAAGGAGGTAATCATTGACCCTACAGCAAGTGAACACAGCTTGATTATGGGAACTCTGGCATCCATCCAGGCCATCTAGAACACATGGTGGGCGGGGTCTCTCATGATGCTGAAGGCCCCTCCCACATCAACTTACCCTCTGGTAAGAGATACAGGAGCATCCATGCTGCCAACATTCATCTATAGATGTTTAATGTGTAATAAATTTACAGACTATTCGCAATACAGTATATCTACAATCTAATTAGAACCTATTTAAAATGTAATTATAATATATTTATAATCTAATTATAATATATTTGAATCGAATTCAAACATATTTACAATCAAATTATAATATATTTGAATCAAACTAGAATATATTTACAATCTAATTATAATATTTGTACAATCTAATTATAATATACCAACAGTCTATATACAATATACTTACCGTCTAATTAGAATATATTTAAATGTACTTATTATAACCCATATCAAATATATTTATAACCTAATACTAATAAATTTACTATCTAAATTTTAATCCCAGGAGTCGAGGACGGCGGTCTCATCACAGTGGCACCTGCAAACACACAAACACACATGAATCACGTAACTTTAATATTGAAAGTGTCCTCATTCCCCCTCCACAACCTGAAGTATTGTGTATGTGAAGTCTGTGTATTTTAACAATCTGTGATCTAACTTTATTACATGTCATCAAGTTTACATGGAATGTCAGATAAAAACACTGATTAACAGAAATATTGTCTCACCTTAAAAACAGGAGAATCCTGGCCCTTTAGTCGCTCTTCCTCTTCTTGGTCTACACAGAAACACAGAAGACATTTTTCACTGACTTTGTTTCATCAGCTGTGGTGTAGTGATAGAAACATGTTGAGTTGTGTGTCAGCACAGTGAACACACACACATATACAGACACTATTGGGGGTCCAGTCCGGGTACTGCGTCCGGGTACCGCGTCTCAGTCTGTGGGACTCCTCGAAGTACCTCTCCTGCTGTTCTGAGGACATCGCTGTCCACTGTGAACACACAAACACACACTGTCAGCACAAACACCCATACACAACTACACACACCTGCAGAGGCCTACTGCACATTAACATAATAACAGATGCATAAATATGAACACAGATCTCAATGAATGAGTGCAGGCTCTCAGGGCAAACTCCCCCAGAACATTTATGTCATGAAACGCTGGAAATCCTCAGTTTAAATATCTTCTCTGTACATGTGACAATAAATGTAGATCATTTCTGAAAGCAGACACACTGACCCTCTCTCCCAGGACTACGGTGATGGTCCTGCTGTCACTAGTTTTCAGCTCGGCCTTGATTTTTGGCCGCTGCTCCTTGCTGAAAAGCATAAATGCGTTCGGTGGCTTTTTAACACGGCCGTCGTCCTGTTGCTTCTTAAGCTTTCTGGTTCTACATGGATAAAGCAAAAATACAGGGAAGGTGGACACGTGGTAAACTGTGAGAGTAATTTTAGAAGGCGGCAGTAAAGTAAGAAGAATACAAGACATGAGTAAAATCCATCCTTGTCTGTGCTGTGTTACATTTAAACCCATGAAAAGACATCGATTTGAATAATTTTCTCTCTGACATCGTGGTAGATTAATAACACCTGTAATGAGACAACAGCTGCAAGAAATCAAATATAAAGAGTCTGTTTTTACGGTGTCATGGTCACAGGGACATTCGCCACTGGTCTGTCGTCGTACTGGAGACACAAACACACACAGGACAGGTGATCAGATAAGCTGCAGTGAGGTCATGTGACCAAGGTGTCAGAGTCAGAGAGAGTCTTATTGATGAGTCCCAACCTCATGAAAACAAACTTTAATCTCTAAGTCTTGTTATCAACAGTGATCTGGTCTGTCTGATTCTCACTGGTGGATGTTACTAGTATTAATAAATGACTGGTCACAGACTCCTGTCAAACTGCTACAAACCTGTTTCACATCCAGTCACATCACTAAAAGAAAATCTGATCAGTGTTATTGATTAATTGATCTTATTCACCTGCAGTTCAGTCCAGTTTTAAGGTGAACTTGACACCTGAGAATCTGCAGCAGACATCCTTTAAATAAACTGTGTATTTATTCTAAGTAAAGCTTTTAGACTAAAGACTGTACAACTTTAGACTGAGTGTTTAATGTGGGTTGCAGGCAGCAAAGCGAGTGGTAGAAAAGTAGTCAACCTTTCTAAAGTAAAATTTATTAATTACTATTAATACTATTTGAAAATCTGCCAATGCAACTTAATGAGAGTTTTTTTAAGTGGATTTTTATGATTATGGAAAAGTCTGTCTGACGGCAAGGGAAACTGGTTAAAATATTGTAAATATAGTGCACACTTAAACTGACATTGGATTTTTTTAGGTAGTTAAGATGTGTGTAGCCTTCCCTGTCCTCAGTAGTACACTGCTTAGCTTTCTTAAACAACTACAAATTAGAGATGGAAACATATGTCAGTAGGTATAGTATACAGTTGAGTTACATTTTTGTGTTGGGCAGGATTTTGTACATTATTCCAGGTACAATAACTTAGAATAGTCATATAATTTAATATTGTTTATATCCAAACATTATCATAAATCTATAGCTGTTTCATGCCCTTTTTAATTGAATGCACCAGACTGTTCCTTGACATTATGTAATGTAATGTAACTCTGCCCCCCGATTAAGAGTTTATTTCCCTGGTGTAGTTTTCAGCCTCAAATACATGAATTTAAACTATATGTAAAATTGTTTGTTTTCTTTCTGGCTGAGAGACTAGGGCCTAAACACAAGGGATTTTCTCTAGGTTTGTCTAACTGACTGGTGAAGCCTCAAATTAGTTTCAATTTTGGTGTTGAATATTTTCATGAAGTCGTTTCAATAAGGGATCTCTTGGTGGTCAGCGTAAAGTGGACAAACATTTACAACATTTAGTTCATTTGGATCTGAGTATTTAAAGTATTGGAAAAAATGTGAATCCATCCTTAAAGATCTTTATAGTTTTGTTTGAGTTTTGAAAGTTTGTGGAACATCAGGCACAATGGCACAATTTGGGTTCTGACTAAAAATCTGTTGAGTTGAATGGACAAACTAACTGGGTTTTGATTCATTTGTAGTTACTTGGTGTGTGATATGTTTTATGTAACCCCTTTTGTGTTTCATTGGTCTGATTAGCTGGCTTAAAAACTCCATTTGTTCTTGTTTGTTAGGTCTGTTAGAGTTTGTTTGCCAGTTGTTTAGTGTGTTCCTTTTTTTTTTATTTAATTTAATTTTTTTATCAAAGCCTGAGTTAAGTTCTGTTGATTTCACCTCTTTGTGGGCCCAGAACTTAATAACTTGTTTTGTAAATTAATTAATTTCATTATTTGGCAAATAAAGCCTTAAAATTCAAAATCCACCTGTGACTCCTCATGCCTTCCTGCTCGATCCCTCACAATATTCATAACCAATGCCACCACCATTGCTGCTAAAACAATCTGTTTGTGTCAGGTGGACTCGTGTTTGTAATAAAATGTGCATGAAAAAGCTATTTTTCATTTTTGAGTACAGGGTTTAGTGAACTGCTGTTCGCACAGTCTGACTCTTTAATTGTACTTATTTATTATATTTTCAATTTTTATGTTGTTACTTCTGTTTCTATGTGATCCTCTGTGTGTCCACCACCAATCAGAGCGGAGCATTCGCACTCAAGCATATCCTGTCATATTCTGCATACTTACCTATTCCTCCAGCACTGACTGCTGTTTCCTGTACTGTACTATCCCAATCTGCACCCTGGGGGGACTGAATGGTTCCCTCCTTTCCTCCAACAGATACTTTCTGTATCTGTACCCCAGCATCAGCACCACCGTCTTTTGCTTTTTCACTTCCTTTTTGTCGTTGTAAGCTGTGATCTACTGTCAGCTCCCATCAGTCCAGTCAAGTAGAAGACGAGGAGGAGAAGGAACTGTGATGCCTCTTCCTCTCTCCTCCAGAATATACAGAAAGAGACTGAGGATGGGCAGAGACTTAAGTTGTGTTTACATTTCAACTGGACTGCATGCTAGATAATATGTTTAAATCCCTGTGTTCTATGGAATTAAGGTTTTCTTTACAAACACTATTATAATATAAAGAGAAAACAGAGCTGTGGCTTCTTCAACACAACATAGAATAAAAGCTAGGTTCAGTGCATTGTAAATTTACATTCTACTATTTCATCTAAGCCATAATCACAGATACATGTCTGTAAATTTGTTTTATTATTATCTGAAGTGAACTCTAGGGTTAATGGAAATGTTTAAACCTCTGTGATACATATTATACTTTGGCCCTAATAAATTATGTCGCTGAACTGAATAAAATGCTGATTGCATCATCTGAAAGAACACAAAAAACTATAATAGCCAAAACAATGTCACTATTATTTCTTTCCACTTCACAAAACACTGTAAAACAGATACAATCTCCGATCCATGCACACACTCAGACGCACTCATTAGGCACAATTTTAAGGTTTAAGAGAGTGTCACAAATGTGAGAATTAACTGCAGAGAAAGGCTTGATGAGGAGATAACTAACAGGGATAACAAGACAGAGAGAAACATTAAGAATGTGAAATAATGGCAGCATGAGGGATCGATTAGAGGAAAGGATTAGAGTAGAGGAGAAAGAGGGACAAGGAACGTCAACGTGAGAGACAGGAGTCGTGAAGTTTGCAAGCAGCTTTAAGTAGACTTACGGAGGTTTTAAGAGTTTTTAACATCTTTTGTTTAATGGTTGAAATCCTGTCAGTGTGAAGCCCACTTTGGGGAAAGACAATTTGCAGACACACATACACACACACACACACACACACACACACACACCATCAAAAACAAGGGCAGCAGCTTACTGGAGAACAGGTAGACTATTTCTAAATTAATCTTGTTTTCTTCCTTCTATTCTTTGCAATTTCCACTTTAGTAATCCTAATGGATTTATCGCTTTTCAGAAATACCTCTCTGCAACGTACCTAATACTGAAAGTCCTCATTAAATGATGACAGGATACCATAAAATGAAAATTGGCATCATTTTGAATATAATTTTGAACTAAAAGGTGATAATACTAATTCTGTGATTCATGTGGGGTTTGAAATGAATCAAAATCTGAGCTGCTACAGAAACGCGTATTTCAATCAGGAGAGAGACGAGTGAATGAAGTTAATAGTTTATTGCCAAAGATGATATGTAATGCGTAGTGGGTCAGAAATTGGGCCTCTGCGCTGGGCAGCAGGAAAATATATCCCCTCGTGAAGTCTAGACACTGGTGGTGGTGGTGACTGATGACTCTGCTGAGACTGATGAGGCTGATAAAATGATGAAGTTGGTGAATTTGCTTAGACTGGGCGGTGATAAGGAGGTGGAGGTCTTGCATACTGTAACAACAGCATGAATTAACCTGAGGTACAGAGAGAAAAAAGAGTTAGCTACCTATAGGCCCCACAGCTGTATAGCTCTATACATTATAGCTGTTTTAAGTGAATAAAATAGACGCCAAACGTATTAGAGCATAATATTCGAGCAAAAATGATCGAAGGTGTCCCAATAGTCCACAAATATATCCTCCTTGAGTAAAGTTATAACAAACAGCAACCTTTAGCACAAGTGGCTAAAGTAGGGGTGATTGCCCACATGCCCCCTCCTACCTTGTGCACGTCGCAAATTATCTGACCTCGTCTTTCACTGCTGTACTCTACAGTCTTAAATGTGATTTTTTTTTTTTTTATACAAACAATTCACCTCAGAGGTGAAGCAGAGGCTGAGCAGTCTCTAGGCAAGCATGCAAGTAAAATTGATCTGATCCCTTGTATTGTTTTCCATTCAGTTCTTCTTCTATGAACAAATCCAGCTCACTGTAGAATTGTTTGAACTGCAGCTATGTAGGGCTTTGGTATTTTTTTTTTATTACAACTGGCAAATAAAGATGGGAGCAGAAAACAGAATGAGAGATAATTAAGACTATTTCTTCAGCATCACAGGCAGCTTTTAGTGTCGTTAACATATGAAGTGGTGGCAAAATCCCTTTCTACTCTCCTCTAATAAGGGAAGATAGAGACAGTAAATGAACTGTGGCGGTATTACAAGTACCCTGGGAACTGGACAATTACACTTCTGTGATGACACACACACACACACACACACACACACACACACACACACACACACACACACACACGCATGCATGCACACACACACACACACATGCACACATGCACACACCAGCAGTTCTTTCCATTTATTACAGAAACATAATTTGTGTCACACATACATGTGTCTACAAGCATACATATTCTTCTACTCAAAGCGTGACAGTCAGCTAGAGGTAAGGGGTGTTGTAAATAATACATACCCACATCGGTAGCTATATTCCCTATATGAGCAAACAGTAACACATTCACAACTGAAACCTGGTGTTAGTGATACAGCAGGGCCTTGTTTATGTGATGTACTGGACACTGGAGCTGGTTAACTGGCCACAATGAAATCACCCATCAGATGCCCACAAGGTAGATGGTGTCAAGTCAAGCTATACTCAACCTCCAAAGAACCTGTCAAACCAACTGCACTGAATTTATCAATATTCCTTGCATTTCATCAAATCCATCTGTGCAGCGATGCCAGAATTATTTGCAGGTTCAATACAATGTATACTATATTATTTCATGAGTTTTGATTCTGAACCCTTGTTATGGATCTATGTGGATAAAAAAAAACCATAAAGACAAATGTTGAATATTGTCAGGATCAAACCCCCCCCTCCCCTCTTCCCTCTTGTTCTCCTCTGTTTCCCCCTTTTCCCTCATGTGCCTGTCTGTCTCTCCCGTCTTGGTGCATATGTATTTGTTTGTGTGTCTCCTGCTGTCCAGCTCACTCCGGCCTCCTGCTCTACTGGTCACCTGCAAGCAATCTCCTCATCAGACACACCTGACTACTGCACTCTTCATTCAGTATTCGTCATTCCTGTCCGCTATCCTCAGTGGCAACACGTCTGACTCCTGTTTGCTCGGTTTTGCTCTTTTGAGATATTTTTGGAAATCTGTTTGTTCGCCCGTTCCTGACTTCTGTCTTCTGTGTCTCAGATCCATCATTCCCACCTGCCACGCTCTGGAGATCCGTGTGTTCACTGTGAGTCTGCCATTCAGTGGAGATATCACTTTTGTGCAATAAATATCTGTTAACCTTTTTTCTATCGTCTCTGTGCTGAGTTTTGCATTTGGGTCCCAACCATTCTGTGAAACTTAACAAATATATTCTATATTTTGCAAATATTTGGAATAAAAAAAATGCATTGACAATAAATATTTTGTGAATAACTTCATGATAAAGGTTGGATTGTTTTGTTAATAACAGAAAATATACCACATTTCCTGCTATACATATTAGGCTAATGAGATAGATGTACATTTATATTTTCTCTTATGAAATTGCCACATTCACATCCCATTTGGGTTAAGCATTTAAAATCTAGATCAAGATGAATGAAACAAACAAAAACAAAAACAAAAATCAAGCAAACAAAAAAGCAATGGTGGAACTTTTTATTTATTTATATTTATTTTTCTATTTATTTTAAGTGAAGGTTGCAGTACTGCAGTGTAGAAGAGCTCTTTTACAAGTAAAGGTCATGCATTTCAAACATTACTGAAGTACAACCACTCATTATGCAAAATGACCCATTAAAGAATTGTATTTATATTATATTAATGGTTCATGATTAAACAGATGTATCTTTAAAAATAGTGCCCTTGGAGTACATTTTGCAGTTCGATAACCTCCCCAACCTCTAAATATTAAAAATTTAAATACACTATGTTTTTGATGACACGTATGCGGGAAAATATTTTCAATTCTGTGGAAAATTACAGCAGGAAAAACATCCACCTGCAAAAACTGCAGCTCATGGTGACTTGGTCCAGACTCGTCCCTCTCCTACACATCCACCTGAAATACATGAGTATTCTTTCGTTATTGACTTGGTCAGAACTGAATGGGATACAAGAACGTTCCACTTCAGAGTCATCACCACAGGACAAGACTAACACACTAGTTCTGTTATGGAAATACATTTTGAAACTCATGGAGGACTGTGAAAAAGTGTCAGAATGTTTTTTTTCTCCTTCTATTTCCATTCACCTGCACATCACCCCCTATTGCTCTACCCCTCTTTCTTCATTTCTTGCTGTTTCTCACCAACTCTCTTCCAATCCTTCTCCCAGTGGGCGGTGTCCATGAAAAAGGTGATCCACTTTAAAAATCTGCTCCTTCTTTGAAGTCTAGCCCTATCTTCTCCTCTCGAAGGCAATCTATCATTCCTCTCCTTTATTTTCTCACCTCCTCTCTTATCACCTTGTCGATCTTCATCGCTCTCCCTTCAGTTTTCCCCCACTGCCCTACTTTCCTTCTCAAACTTTGGGTCCTCATTTTCTGCCATTTCTCCTCTCTATCCCCCCTCTCTTTTTTCATCTCCTCCGTTGTCTCCTCTCCCCTTTGATCCAGAAAGTGTCAGGTATTTCTTCATTGGCTAGAAGGCATATCTCATTGGACTACCTTGACTTTGGCATTGGACCTTTGTACACTTCATTAAAGCTCAGACTCAGCAGGAGTTTTGCACATGAAATCTTGAAGAATCCTTGCTTTCGCATGTCAGACAGCAGGTGCATTGAAACATACTGGTACCCTGTATGTGCAGTTTGCAGAGGCTGAAAGTAAGCTGACAGACAAACATTTTGTCAGTTTTCCCATAGTCTCTCACACACAGGGACCAATTCTAACTTTAAGATAACAATATGCTAGCATTGACTTGCTAGTGCTATTTTGGCATCCCCAATCACTTCAGTGAATGCTGTCCTGCAGATAGAAGTACTCTCTCCCTTCTTGGAGCATCGACCTATAAAAAGTAGCTAAGCAAGAAAACATTATGGATTTTGTTTCCGGTAAATTAACTATATCAGCTATTTTTTTATGCCACATCCTCCAACCAAGGCTGTGAAATTCACCGTCTCAATTGTAGATGAGTCATCGTGTACATCCTTTGATTCATTTCACCATCTGCTCCACTGCACCAGCACTTGCTGAAGCACTTGTTACTGCCTTAAATACACATTTGCCATTTTCAATTATATAACAATGTTGATGAATTTTGCTGTGTAAAATTTGAAAGATAAACCATATATCTTTTTTTTTTGCTTAAAGATTAAAAATGTATTGACTTTGTGTTTGTACTTTGCACTTTACCATCCAATATAATTGGAGAGCTTACACTGATCTCAGATATTTAATTACTTTTATGAGCCCCATTTGTTTTTTCTCTAAATTATTTCATATGAACTAAAATAATTCCTTATATATTTCAGTCTCAGTAAATAAAGCAGTAATTCTATCACAATAGGCTACCAAAGTCAAAATACTGTGGTGCTGACAACATGGAGGTTTCTCAGCAAACATCAGTGGATATATATTAAAAAAAAAAGGTAAAAGGAAGTGTTGCAGAAGAAGGTATCTTGGGAGCAGGTAGCATTTGCGCCTCTGGGTAACCTTAAATATGTGCTCCAAAAAATCTGCAACACTGCTTCCTTCCACACATTCATGTATTTGCAAAGGTAACTTTGCATCCTTTGCATGCAAAACACTTTGCAGCAGCGAACAGACAAATCTAATTTTAATTCATTAGACTCAGCTCATTTGGCTCAGAGCAAAATCCAGCATTAGTCAAACAGCAGCATGTGTTAGAGAGGCTGAAAATAACACATATATGTGCTGCCTCAGCAGCCCACTGTTCTGCTTGTGCGGCTCAATGCTCAAACGGTTTGGCTTGAACAGGGCCACAGACTTTACACGCACATCCATTTATAGATCTATTTGTATCTTCTATGTATCTGTAGCCTACATTATTTACATCACATGACCCAGTAAGGCCTGGCTGCATGGCAAGAAAAGGTGACAATGACAATAAATCTAAACAGAAATCTGAAGTGACATTAAGAATCTGGTCTTTGCATCCAGCCGACTGGAGTTTAACAAACTTATTCATTTCTTATTTTTCTTTGCAATCAACTTTACTGCAGAATTTCTCCCTTTTTTTTAAATCCCTTTCTTGTTCTTTCCCTGCATCCCCTTGTTCCTTTGTAATTACACTCTCAGTACGATACAGCAAGCTACAAACAGCAGTTCACTAATGATTTACTGTATATGCATTCAATCATAAGATGTTGTTGATGCTTTGCTTGTGCATACAATTTAATCACTTCCTGCTATGAGGGCTGGAACTTTTACTTTCTCTCCAAACAGGTGAGCTCTCCCAGGAATAGTTAAACAGCAGGCAGGGTGGTCACAGTGATGCATGGGAAAGCAGCACAGCAGTGAGGTGGGCAGCTACAGTAAATGGCTGGAGGAGTAGGAGGAGGAGTGGCAAGAAGATGAGAGGAGAAGTAGAGAGAAAGGCATAAAAGGCAGTCTGAAAGCTTTTAGAGCTGAGGAAATAAAAAAAAAAGAGAAGATTGCGTAAAATGAAAAGGAGTGCTGGAGAAAAGAGGTGAAGAAAGAGGAGAGGAAAGAAAAGAGGAACAATTTGGACAGGCTTTAAAGAAAAATGGGAGATTAAACACAGGACCATACCAGCAGAGGGAAGACATGGTCATCCTTTTTATTTTTCAAATGTTTTGTTGTAATTGCTGCTCATTCATAATTAAATAAATTCCATTGTGTATTTTTCCCTCTGCCTGTGTAATTTCTATCATACAGAAACAATTTTAATGATTTAATTGTGAGTAAAGAGAATATAAACAAGAATCAAACAACAAACTCCTGCTTTTGGCACTTTCTGTAAAGTGTACGATTAAAAGTTCAGGACCCAAATACAGACACACAATGAATAAAGAGGATTTTTAATGAACTTATGATCCAAGCATAAATTATAATTCTCTGGAGAAAAAGAAAATGTACATGGAGAAAAAAAGACATTTGATCAAAGATTGGGAGGAACCACTGGGACGCAAACACAGGTGATGCATGGGACGAATGCTGATGAACTGACAATGAGACTGAAATACACACAGACTTAAATACACAGAGTAATGAGACAATGAGGAACAGGTGGTCCAGGGGAGAGGAGACAACCAGAGGCAGGTGGAAAACAATCAGACAATCACACAGCAGGCAGGTAAGGAGCAAACAAAGGAGAACGGAAGACATGAAACAAGGAATGAGCTAAAAACAGAGGAAAATAAACCTTCAAACAAATACAGAAAATGACAAACTGAGGCAATACATTTACAAAATGAAACAGGAGAATAGCAACAAACCAGAACCATGATACTGTGTTTACAATGCAGTGAACAATGTCTATGTGCCAACGTTGTGTTTGGCTGATATGCTGGTCATGCTGAGGTGGAGAGTTGTCAAAGAATTGATTTTTAGGGCCCGAGCACCGAGGGTGCAAGGAACCTGTTTTTATTATTATTATTATTATTATTATTATTATTATTGTTATTATTATTATTAGGGCCCGAGCACCGAGGGTGCAACAGGAAGTTATAAACTTCAGAATTTGATGTGCTACACACCACAATCACCTCAAATTTAGTCGATAAAGCCGTAAGACCTTGATGAAGCATTATTGTAAATATTGTGAGTTTGGGTCACATGGCGGCGGTGCGACGTTTGACGTTCGCCATCAAACAGGAAGTTGATGCTGAGATGCCAGGGAAGCTCAGATGCTCACCAAAATTGACCCACTCGTCAAAGGTGGTAGAACTTAGGATCTCATATGGTTTACAGGATCGGTTGTGGTAAATTGGCTCCACAGCGCCACCTGAAAAACTTCTGATAAGCATCCCCAAGTCTGTGTTTAACCTATATGTATGAAATTTGGTAGACATGTTTAAAGTCCCACCCTGAAGACATCTACACAACAATATTGAGTAACAGTGATAGTGCCACCTGCTGGCAAATACAAAAATGTCTCTTGTGACAATTTTAGTTTGATTTTGATTACATTTTCATGGTGTGGCCTTCACATGATGTAGTCAAAGACGAGTAAAATTATTAAGTGGTGTTTAGCGCCACATAGTGGACAAAATAAGGTAAATCACAATCTTTCCATCAGTGTCCATAATGCATTCAAATACAGAGCCTTGCATTTATCCAGGTGTGCAGTCGTGAGGCTGATGATGACGCAAGGCCCGACGGGCGCCGGTGTGCGAGGGCCCGTTCAACGCTGCCTGCAGCTTTAATTCTCTGTGTTTTTCAATGAAAATCTTCATTCTTCATGTCTGTATTTTTCCCTGGCTATGCTGTCACCTTTTTTTCACTGTTACTGCTTTTCAGCTTTGGTAATATAATGGCATTCGCTAACAATAGCTATGATAGATGACATTAGCCAATGTTATGAGAGCTGACTTTAGCTACTGCAGCTTGCTCAAGCTGACCTTTGTCAGACAAGCATGAAAAACCATCCATCCATTTTCTTCCCTTTATCTGAGGTCAGGTTGCAGCAGGCTAAGAAACCAACAGCGTAGAAAAACAAACTCACCATTGCAGTTTTTGAACTTCAAGTGACATCATCATCAGGAAGTATGTCAGGTGTGCCCACAGGTCCGAGGTTTTATCTGAGACTCCAGAGCAAACCTTTAGGGGCTGTTTGCACTACAATGGTTTTAACAGTTTAACCCTTAAACAGTAAACTTTTGTTGCAGTTTGTCTGTTCCTCTTTTGGCTGTTCAATAGTATTACCATACTAACAGCATCCTTAGACACACACTAACCCAATAACAAACACACATATAGCATATATGAACCAACTAACTCATATGTTGTGACACGCAAAACCACACAAACAGTCATATAGGATCTTAAGCTCATGCGATGCAGCCACTCTCTCAGGACCATAATCAGGTTTTGGGTTGGGTCAGAGCATCTCCCGATTGGGGACAATTATAATGGCGGCCAGTTTGAGCAACTCTGTCATGAAGAATCACAAATGTGATGGCTGCATTGATTCAAGCCATTATGAGATTACTGGCAGGCCTCCGTCCAGTAATATAGTGTTCATATTCTGTCAGTGGTGGCTGGTATGATATGGCTGTAGAATATTCACCTTTATATAGCCCTTTCTTTCAATCAGTAGTCTGAATTATGAGTTCTTATGAATAATTGCGACTTTTTTGCGAGTTATTGTAAGTCAATAATGAGTCATTTAATGAGATAGGTAAGTACTTCAGAGAAAGCAGTGTCAAGCTGAGTATTACTTTTATTAATTAAGTACAACAAACATGTTCTGCATTCTTTTACAATGTAATGGGAAATTTAAATCCAAGTTTTTTTGTTATAATGTTTATTCAAATTAAGTTATATCTTACGTATTTTTAAGGATACCTTCACACCTACCTCATTTGTCTTGACTTTCTGACTTTTCATTTTGATACGGATCAAAATTGCAGGTTAGGTGGTCTTTTCTTGGGACTCAAAACTGAACTGGAAAAAAAAAAAACACTTAAAACCCTGAACCCTTTCAATTATGTTTTTGTTGAGAGTGAGAGAGAGAGAGAGAGAGCGAGAGAGAGAGAGAGGGGATACGAGATTATGGAAGAGCAAGACAACTGAATGAAAAAAAAACTGCAGCGGCAGTATGTAAAGGTGATTGATCAATAAAACTGGTGTATTTCCAAATGAGAAGGACAACTTTCCATTCTTTAATGTTCTGGACAGAATTCTGGTCAATCAATCATGAAGTATAGAGACACACAGCCCTCGTGGACGATGACGACGGTACGTACAGTAGGTATGTCATGAAAAGTTCTTTAGTGTGATTGCAAAATTGCAATGTGAAACCAAAACTAACTGGACCAAATTTATAGAATTTATTTAAAAAAAATAAAAATAAAATTTCAAAACCTGGCCTGGGTTTGGACCTTGGTTCAGACTTTGAGGTATGGATCCTTAGTTTGTTGGGGACTGGGTCATTGAAAGGCAAAAGACTGTTTCTTTAATTGGTCTGGCATGAATGCCTTGCCTAAGGACCAGTTTCCAGTGATGGGGCACTGTTGAATCGCTGCAAGCCACTTCTTTAAAAATACTACATATGTCCTGCTACATCAACACCTATTATTCCATAATGTGAGTGCGAAAACAGCCTATTAGCCGCTGAGGCTGTACTCTGTAAGGCTGATGTGCTCCTAATGGCCCCTCTGGGTGCACTGGGTAGTCGCAATATATTAGTCTAGCTCCCTCCTCTCAAGTCTGTCTTCATTTCAGAGCCTTTTTCGTGTTGTGAGGACAGCAGAATGACAGAATCTCTGCTCCAAAGCTAATTTGGTTGTTGAGAATGTGCCTTAAATTTACCAGAGTACTGCTGTTGGTCAGGGGTGGATACAGCATTTGAAAATCTTTGCTCCTAAACAAGCTTGCCACATTTTAAAAAACACCTGTCTTCTCCTAAATTGGCTCACGGCATAAACTCAGGACAATGTACAACTCCATGTTTAACAATTAACCAGAGCTGAATCCAGTTAGCTGTAAGTTTAACCCAAACACAACTTTGGGTTACTGGCAATAAATCTGATTATTTCAGGACGGCTTTTGCTGAAAATATCTGTAGGCTATGCCTTATCATACCACAAATTGCATCTCTTGAATATATAACACACTATCAGCCGTTTGTGCATGACACATGGTGGAAAGAAGTAATGCATTTTGTAAATAAGATTATTATGGTTGCTTCTTTGATGCTGCTTGATCTGTGTCTACTGAATAATAATGTGTTTTTGCATTAAATGAAAAAGTTTTGATCAGTATTTCCTGCACGTTGTTCCTAAAAAAAATTTTTTTTATCTTTCATCCCTGCTTACATCACTTTTCATGGCAGTAGTAGCAACACACACGGTAACTAGCTCACTAGTGTCTGGTTACTGCATCTTCTTTTTGGTGGTAAACACATGGTTAAACTGACACTGGATGATTTACTCAATATTATCATACTTAACATCAATCAATATTTCAATGTTTAAATATAATGGTTATCATCAATACATGTATATTTAAACACATCTAGTTTGAATATGTAGCCTAATATATATATAAAAAAATAAAAAAAATACATATATATATATATATATATATATATATATATATATATATATATATATATATATATATATATATATATATATATATATATTGTTAATAGCTAATAGCTAACAGTTGATCAATCTGCTGAGTTTTCCTGCTCAAACTAACAATGTCTTACCAATCTTTCAAAAGGCTCATATAAGAAAAAAAATTATATTAAGAAACTTCATTTATATAATACTTATCAAAACAAAGTGCTGAACAGAAGGGAATTAAAAACAATTAAATAAACAATCTAAAAAATATATAATACTAAGTATAATACTACTATTAATATTATAATGAAGGTGAAATAGGTGATTTTATTTTTTTGGGGTTTTATGAACACCTATTGCTGGTTGTAATATTCAAAAAAAAGTACAGGCCAAAATCTGCCCAATATATACACGTTTTTATTTTATTTTATTTTTCTTTCTTCTTCTGTTTTGATGAAAAATGTGTGTTGTATAAACAAATGTTTCTACAAGTCCTTTTGGACCCAGTGTGCTCACACTCTGTTGCAGACAAATGGTGTCACAACAACTCATGAACCATTTAATTATTTAATGTGACTCACTGTTATAGTTAACTGACCATAAAATGTGGATCCCTCTAATTGTGGAGCATCACTCAGCCACAATTCTGTTTTTTAATTGGTAACAAATTAACTTCCATACAGATACCTGCTCCATGCACAACCTTTGTCACGCATTAAGATCTCATAACAGCTGTGATCTAGTGTATTTACAGAATTCTTCCTGTCAGTTTGATTTCCCATTAGAAGGAGTGATGTAGGCACATGATTTGAAGCAAACTCTTGCCAAGGTAACTTGAGAATACATACAACATCTTAGATATGTGAGTCGGGCTTGATCTCACAGCCAGAAGACACACACACACACACAATAAATACATTCAAATGAAGATGTTTTTATGCCAGTACAATTTGTAAATATGTAAATGTTCCTTAATTTGCAGTCGCAAAGCTACATATGGGGAACGTGCTGATTTACAGATAAGAGTAATCCATCCATCCATTTTCTGTAGCTGCTTATCCTGTGTAGGGTAATGGGGGGCTGGAGCCTATCCCAGCTGACATTGGCCATGAGGTAGGGTAGGCAGGAGTTCATCACAGGGCCACATAGACAAACAAACAACCATTATGGTAAATTATATAATTTGGGATTATAAGGAAACCAATTTGTCTGTGTGTTTTTGAGTATGATCTGAAAAAGCACATTTCTAAAAGTACATGTTTGTTGGTTAACCCACTGAGGAGATTTTCTAAAGCAAAACAAGTCCAAAAAACAACTTCATTCATGAAGAAGAATCTCACTGACTTCATGGGGCTGGAGTGTTTTAACGTTCTTTTCAAAAAGGCAAACTCTGCTAAAAGCTTTATTGATTCTACAATAAGGGATGTCAATATTAGATTTTAATTCACACCATGTTCCAAACAGTGAAACACTCATGTTTTCAGTCATATGGAACTCACTAGCATCTGAAGGAGCAGAACATGCCTGCACTGAAAGCACACAAATGAAATAGGACAGGGGTTAACTTGAACAAACAAAAGGCAAGAAATGAACAATTATAGGAATCAGTCAAAGTTACTGCAGTGTCCACATGGCCCAATGTAATTGGAAAATCCCAGGGTCAAGACTGACCTTTCCTGCAAGTGATTTCATCTCTATTCCTGTCACTGCCATACCAGTGATACCCTTTATACAATCATGTGTTTCATAAAGGGCTGAATTTAATCCCATATTCTCTTCTGACTTTGTTTGAAACGTGTTGCTAGCATAAAATTCAGAATAAGTTGATCAGGTAAGTTTCATAGGATAATCGGGTGAGGGCGCTGCCAAATTTAGTTGCATGGCCCGGTGAAGAAGTCATCAGGAGGCCACCAACCTTCACTGAGTGTTTCGACCTCAAAACCTCAACACTCTGATGCTCTGATGCAACAAGACTGATGCTCTGCAGACTGTGGTGTTATTCTGGCTGTGGATGTTCACTTGACTGACTCGGTCCAGAGAGGGCCGATGCAAGATCCCCGTCCCAATGCTTTCGGACGTTCTTCTGCCCTTTAGAGGATGATGTCACCCCTGGGGGGGACCTAATTTTCCTATCGTACGATTACCCTGTTAAGTCAGGTTTTTCAGGCTTTGAAGCTGCCACCCCAAAGGATGACAGCTTCAAAGAATTTGGGGGGGGGGGGTTCCGAATCCCCCACAGGCCTCGAAACGACCTCCTGCAGTGCGACGGGGGGACTGATGCTCCGCAGGCTGTGGTGTTGAACCGGCTGCAGACTTTCACTTGACTGACTCGGACCAGGAGAGGCCGATGCAAGATCCCTGTCCCAATGCCTTCAGACGTCCTTCTGTCCCATAGTGGATGATGTCACCCCTGGGAGGGGGTGGGGGAGGGGAGATGGTTCATTCCACATCGATGGCCATTTATTTGTCCTCAGATCGAATTCTAATTACAGGCCGTGATAGACTGGGTTCCACAACCTCCACAGGCCTCCAGACACCCTCCAGCAGTGTGACGGTTGGGATGGGACCGACTCAGCCCAGGAGGAGTGGCCGATGCAAGTCACCATCACAATGCCTTCAGACGCCTTACTGCCCTACAGAGGATGCCGCTACCCATGTCCACCACTACCGTAATTCTGCAGTTTAATTTGGACCAGGTGTTTGTTACCACAGGCATGGTGCTAATAATCCGTCCCCATTCATGATAGCGTCGGGGATACTCTTCCATGGACTATGGTAGCTGGAGATGGGTTGGACCCATGCACTGCTTGTGCTGAGTCCAAACCACATTAAATATCATCTTTGCACAGTTTTCAATTGAGTATATGTCAAAAAGGATTCATAATTTCCATACATGTCAGTCTCACAGATTTCCTGTATTTCAAATGTATAGATTTCTTACACTGCCCGAGTTCATTCTTTTCTTTAAATTCAGTAAATAGGTTTTATGAGCTGGTGACTCCCACGAAGGCAATCCAGGTTTGAATCTCTCAGATGTTGTTTTTGTTTAATCATTTAAATAATTTCTGCCACTTTTACGGTTAAATTAAACTTATCCAAATGTCTTATTTTTCAGAGGGATTTTGAGAAACTCTTAAGTAATTTCATGACAAGTCTTACGGATGAGCATCGGATGAGGGTGATGTATTTGTTAACTTATATTTTACACAGCATCCCAACCTAGTGTTGCAGCATTTCCTGAGCCTCTGACAGACACAGGTGAGATTTCCTTGGACCGAATACGCTGTTACTTACCTGATGTGTTGCTGTTAACATTTCTTATCACACAACTTTGCTGCCATATCTCACTGGATGAGGTGTGTCTGCTGCTCTCCCTGCTGTGTTGTGCAGCATTTATCTCTTCCTAGAAAAAAGAAAGCAGACACAGTGATGTGAGCACTCATAACTTGTCAGGTCAAGTTGAACATTGTTATGCGGAGAATAAGAAAAAAAAAAAGAAGAAAAAAACCCATCAAATTAAGTTTTGATGGGGGTTTGCAATGTCTGCTTTTGACTTTTAAAATAATGTATGGTTATGATGTTTAGAATAAAGCTTGCAATAAATGCACACATTATGACTAATGATATGCTTTAGCCAGGTGTGTAGAGCTGTTGTTAACAGCCGTTATGGGACATTGCTTTAAAGTACTTAGCCAGATGTGCATGTAATTACTCAATAATAACAACTGCTAAAAGTTGTGAGTAAAGGTCCAGCTGTGTGTGTGTGTGTGTGTGTGTGTGTGTGTGTGCCTTCCACTTATTAAAAAAGAAGACATTCAAAGTAATCTTCTGAGGTCAGTGCTGTCTTTGTATCTGTGTTACCTTAGGAGTTTTTCAGTGGCACGTAGCACTTAGGTATATTTAAGGGCAATTTGGATCAAAGCATCCATCATAGTCTACAAATTATTACTCATTCCATATTCATCAGATCTGTCATTGGGTCATACTTGTCTGTTCCTTGTGTCAAAGGCTGAATTTCAATAAGCATACTAATAAGCCGCAAGCTTTGACTGAATATGCAGAGTCTGAATACCCTCTAATTTAGCATGAAAAGCACCACTATTTTAATTTTTCCAAGGTTTTTGCACGTGATTATGTGGAAGCGTTAGGTGGCAGCTTGTGTTTGGATATCTAAATATCTCACAACAAGGGGTGGTTGGTGGATTATTTGTGCACGATGTGAAGCCACCAGAGCAAGCACAAGCACAGGGCAAGCACTTAATGCTGCGCAAGCATTAAGTGTTAGGGGCTCAATCCCTCTAAGTGGTTGACACAGTAAACATATCCACTCAAGGTACAATGAGGTGCTTTGTATCAAAACAACCAGTCTTGATTCTCATTCGGTCGATGCTTTAATAGGTCCTTAAAGTCTGTCGCTTCTGTGAGAAGCTGAATAAATATGCCAGTAATCGTGATTATCACTCATGAGCAGCTGCTGAGTATGGATTATGAAAGTTTCATCCCTCTTTCACTTTCCACACTCAACGCTGCCAACACCACTGGGTAAAATTCGATCAACACAATTACACAAAATGCTATCAAGTACATTCTGAGAGCACAAAATGTTCTATTCACATAATCTGACATTTCCCTCGGCCAGAGGGTTTGGTCAGTATCATCTGAGGGGAACAAGACTCAGTGATTTTTGGCAAGCGACATCATTACACCAGTGATGGCTTTATGTGTGCTGTCATGCATTTCATAGTGTTTGTGATTCAAGTAGTTGAATTCTATTTCTGTGCAGTTAACGACTGAAACTACAATGCAAATATGAATCAGAAGGTATTTAGTCATTCATACTCAGCAGCCACTGGACTCCTTACAGTTTGCTTACCAGGCCGGCGGAGGTAGATGATGCTAAGTCGGAGAGTTCAGCAGGTCAAAGCGGGTTTTTCCTGGTCTGATAAAATGATCACTAATACAGGTTCCCCTTAGGGCTCGGTCTGTCCCCTGTGCTGTTCATTTTATATACAAACAGCTGTATCAGCTCCTTCCCTTGAAGATACTTAGTTAAGTTTGCAGATGGAACGTTACTGGTGAGTCTTCTCCAAGGTGTTGAGGAGGAACATGGCCCAGTTTCAGAGGAGTTTATCACATGGTCTGAGGATTCCCATGTCCTCCTGAATGCCTCTAAGACAAAGGAGATGTCAACTGATTTTAGGAGAGAGAGAAAGAAGATATAAAGACAGACAAACATCTTCTACCACATTCACGCCTACAGTCAATTTAGAGTCACCATATTCATGTTTTTGGTGGTGGGAGGAGGCCGGAGAACCTGGAGGGAACCCAAGCAGACACGGGGAGAACATGCAAACTCCACACAGAAAAGGTCCCAGGTCCTCAGGTGGATTTGAAACCAGGACCTTCTTGCTGTGAGGCAACAGCGCTACCCACTGCACCGCTGTTTTAAGAAGAGGAATGTCTTCTCTCATGTGCAACTGATTATGGACCAGCCAGCATAATTGAAATAAAGCTGTAGTTTGGAGATGGGGACTCTTGTCTCTTTGTTCAGAGGAGCTGTCATAAGTAATACTTTCTTTAATTTCATGCTTCGGCTCTACAGCAATTCTATTAACTTGATGTAGTTTTATTGGTGTCACTTTTGGTTCTGTTACCCATCTTAACAAATAGTTGTAAATATTGCTGAGTGTATAAATCCCCCATGTTTTCCACGTTTACCTGTTCTTCCAGTTCTTGCTTACTCTGGTCCTTCACAGTACCACAACAATTGAGCAATGAAAGAACACTGGACACAGTTGCTAAATATCTTCTTTTTTTTTAAATTATAACCTTATTAACCTTATTGTGCCTGTGTGTTTGTGTGTATGTGTGTGTGAACCATTGTTACTGGATGTGGCTTTACTACAATGCCAGATTGACCCCCAGTAGTAAGCAGGCAGGGACCCAAACCACCAGAGCGGCCCACGGCCCCACAGAGCAGGAAGGACCCGAGGCCATGTGCCCCCGGGAGAACCGCACACCCACCCCAAGGAGAGCCAGCCAAGGGCCACGGAGGGAGCACCCCGACCAGGGGCCGGCCCACAGACGGACAGGGGACAGTGGGTACCCCAACCCGGCCAGACCGGAACAAACAATAACAAATATTTATTGTTAAATATCTGAATACACTACACCTTCAAAGTTGACCCAAGTACAACCATATGAAACAAGGTGTTTATCTCTGTCAAGAAAACAATAAATGTCACCAGTGCTTGTTAACATATATGCTCATTTTGCCACAGGTTTGGCGTCTGCTAAACATGTCTGTGACTAAATGAACCGCCGATTAGAGAGGCAGGAAACTGGCATGTGACTCCTCCAGGTCTATCCTCCTCCTCTCCTCACCTGCCCTCCTTGTTGATGCTCCTAAAACCAGCAGGCCGTCGCAGGAGCAGCAAATCATTAAGACAGAGCAGAGAAGGTCAAGTGTTTCATAAAGATGAGGGACAATTAAAAAACCCAGTGAGACGATGGAGCTGAAAAGGTTAGCGTACCCTTCTAGCAACACTTTCACATGTACTATACATACAACCATGAGTGGGAGACGCACACACACACACAAAATCACAGATAAACAGACCAAACACACATGACTTACAACATGCACTCATCCATGAACTCCAAAGAACAGATTCTGAACATAGTCTACTGGTGTTAATACTCTTATAGTTCTTGTTTCTGCACACACACACACAAAGACACACACTGCACAACATCCAAAGCATTGTGAGGAACATTTATGAAGCCATAACAAAGAATGATCTTGATGAGCACAGAGGACATTGCTCCCATCTTGCCTATTCAAAAAAATTACTGTGATGTTACAAACAATTTCCCGCACAGCAATTTTGTGTCTGTTTCTTTATGGCAACAGTTAGTAGGTATAGGAGCAGGTCCCTCAAAGGACCTGGATGAATGACAATCTGCACAAGTGTATAGAGCTATAGCTGACTTATACGTGTCATTTAATACAAGATGAGTATTTGTACCACCACTTCCTGTCTATTTGCAGATCACTGTATGCAAACCACGTTCCAGAAGGGAACAGCATTAAACGGAGGTCAATATATAGGCTTGCTGAGGATGGCTATTAGGAAATGTGGAGCAGATGAGATGATGAGGTTAAGAAAAAGTCGCTGAAGACGATAAGGAAAGACAGGGACTCGAGCTGAATGTTAAAAGCACATACTTTTGCTGCCAAAGAAACTGACTTCTTAGTAGGTTCAAACAAATGCTTTCATCCATTTTTACTGCATAAATGTACGGAACATACATCATTTGCATTAAGAGAGCGGCCACATGTCCTGCAACCGTGAACCTGCAGAAGGTTCTGTTTCCTCATTCAGCTTAATACTGTCTACATGAAAAACATGTATCCTCTAAGCTTCCTTCCTCTGTTTTCTTATCTTATAGTCTTTATATTTAGACCACCTATCCTATATGCATGTACATGCTAAACGGCATAGCCCGGAATGCTATCATGGTATCTGTTGTGCACCACTAAAGCACTACTACCACTACTAAAGTGAACACCCAGACAAACATAGATAAGAGTCGTGTCTCTCTGATGTTTAGCTTTAGGGAAGTATTGCTCATGTTCAGCAACATGAGGGGCTGTGACTAATGTGTGGGATGAAATGTCTCATGCACAGACATGACTGATTTTAGACACCGGCCTTACACTGGTTATACTGGTTATAGTAGGAGGTTCTCACATTTACTCTATTCACAGCACTATGTCACTTTCATTGTCACATTTTGTCACACATTGTTTTCCTCTGTTTATCTGCACTTATTTTCTGCTGCAACATATGAATGCCACCTGTGGCATTATCCTGCCTCAGATTGTTCTTAGCCATACATTTAAAAGGTTCTTTTTTCATGTTTGTGAAATAAAATAATATGAAATAAAATTGCAATGACTTTCACCTGAGCTTTCAGACTTTCTAATAAAACTTAACTGTTCTGTAAAGAGAGCTGAGAGAAAGTATGTGTGCCGTCAACCTGTCAGGATATCTCTTGAAGAAGTTTAATGGGCCGTTGGGTTAGTGTTTGCTGCTGTTGATGGAGGGTTTTATACACAATGCAGGGATTATCAAAACATTTGTATGCACATTTCTTCACAACAGACACAAGTGCATGTGTTGCACAAAGCCTTAGTTACATTTGACTTCTGCACAGGATGCCCTTGCAAACAATCACCAACTATATCTGCCTAAACTGAAAGGAAAGTTTTGCATTCATGATCATACAATGAAGCTTCCTTCACTGACATGATGTCTGCACTGAATAGAAGCTGACATGTCATTGTTTGTCCCTGCATGAGAAAAAGTAATCTGGGCATTTTAAGACCCAGTGTTCATTCAGGTACTATGCATGGTGGTGCTTTTTGACTGCTAGTTGCAAGGACATAACGTGAAGAGATTCGTCTGCAGTGATGATATTCTGTCAATATTTGATGTATACACCAAAGAAAAGGTGATCAATGGTCAATATTCATTTACATCATTTACAGAAAAGAAAAGAAAGAAAACTGAATTTACATTTCTTGCAACTTCCTGACTCTGCTGAATGTTTTAGCCTCTCTTAGATTGTTAGCTTGGTATATGGCACATTGACTGTAGGCTATGGTTCAATATCGTCATTCTCATTAACAGTAAGTGGCTACTAAGTTGCTAAATAGCTCCTCTGTGGTACATAAAGAGGAGTATTGTGTCGCTAAATAGCCTGATATTCTTTCTCTAGAGTTGACGGAGACCAAACAAGATCTGGGGTTACATTCATCAGGTTGACTGAAATATCAAAGTTCTGCAATTAAAAGATCATAGTTTGTAATAATAATATAGGATGAGTGTCTGGAAGCATGTTATAAATCAGTAAACGTATCTGTAAAGTTCCATTAAATGCAGAGAAATATGGGGGCTGTCTACAGAGTGATTGACACTCTGTCAGACACTCCCCCTGACTCTGATTGGTGGTTTAGATATAGATGCAGTGGACTCTTACAAATGGCATTAGCAGCACTACATGGGGCTGCAGGATTTTGTTTTTCACAGATTGTCTGTCTCATGAACCACTGTGAGGACATGGTGACAGTTTTATAAAATATGACTAACAGTTATTTTATACAGGTTATCCATTTAACAAAGAGTAATTAATATAAATAAAATAAGAATGTATCTGAAACCAACAGCATAGTGACATAGTGGCGATGCACAAACATACCAACAAACAGCTCTGGCCCCTTCAGGCTGCAGGATCATAATGTTTCCAGTATGTAACTCATGGGTAAAATATCAAACCATCTATCAGATCTTCTGTTTCTTGCCTCCTCTCCTCCTCCTCTCTCTTTCTCTCTTCTCTCTGCATCTCCCTCCTCTTCTTCCTCCATTCATTCTCACCTTTCCTCTATCAGTTCTTTCAACCTCTCTATTCCAAGATTTTAGTGTTTTTACTTTACTTTTCACTTCTGATTGCTGCATCTCCATCTTTCCCATTCCTTTCAGTGTCATGGTGTATTTTCCTTGGGTCTTAACTCACAAGATTATCTCATGTTGACAAGCTGGCCCTGGGGTACAATTAATTGCATCAAAGGCTGATAACGGTTATAAAGGGAAGGGGATGGGAAGTAATGATTACATATGGCTTCAGTCCGATAGCCTTAACCAACTAACACCATCGCAAACATCAGCCTGTAAACATACACAAACATAAATAAAAACACAAAATGAGGTTCATATTTCATTAGCGTTCTATTACATTTCACGCCACAATGCGTATTGCATAAATGTAAAGACACACAAGATCATGCTAACATCTAAATGCAGTTTTCCCTGTCTACCAAATTCAAGCTAAGTGTTGCATTCACACCACATTTTGCACCTCCATTAGCTAGATATACAGTATTATTTTTTTCCATGCCAGACTGAAATGTTCACACGCTTCAGTCTCGAGGGGGTTAATGCACCAATGCTGGGTAAATAATACACTTCATTTCTGCTTTGGAGAGACAGATGATTTTATACATTTTCAAAATCTTAGACTGAAACAATTCAAATCATTTCTTGAGGTACTTTTACCAATTGCATCATAATACTGTAGTAGTTCCATAAAATGTAAAAAATAGTTTAAAAAAAAATATATATATACACTACCAGTCAAAAATTTGGACACAGTTTGTCCAAACTATTGACTGGTACTGTATATATATATATATATATATATATATATTATTCCTAATTTCATTATGTGCAAAAACAATAAATTTACAGAAACACTTCCAATAAAGCTACAGCACTAAACACTATACAGCCAACCACTTTAATTTTACAGATTTTTTCTAAATTATTATGATCAAACACCTTCAATATGTGACAGCACAAAAAGTTTATCCATTTTCTGTAAGACTTCTGGAGGCGGAGTACACTCACCAAACTCACCACTTTATCACAGGGCCAACAGATAGAGGCAAATAATCATTCAACAAGTTGGAAAACAGACAGTATAATTATATATTGTACCTCTGTCCCAAATTGGATTCGAGCCAACAATGTTGGTGCTGTAAATCAATGATGCTATCCACTTCATCACCTTGCTGGTCTGTTATGTCAAAGTTTATGTGAGAAGTTTCTGCTGCCTTGCAGTGCCTCTCATTGTGGATAATCTTTCAAACAGACTATGCATTATATTGGATGCAATGAAAAAAAAAGAAGTGAAATTTGCATTCAGAATTAGAGTTTGAAAGTAAAAGTACACATTCATATGAGACTAATAAGATTGACCTTAAGAGAAATGAAAAAAATATATGGTTAAATATTTAGTGTGGACATAAATCTTTATATAACAAGGTACACGGTTATAACTTAAGTTATTTATTGTAATTTTACATGTATTTGTATGAGGTTTAAGAAAGAATTAAAACCCCTGCATAAATAATATAGAATTTCTTCTGTTGAAAAAAGCAAAAAGCAAAATAAATAAAATTTGTCATTATTGGCATTACACTTAAAAAACATTTGTTATTAATTTACAGACAATATCAGTTTTTATACAACTAAAAATGTAGTTTCTTTCCATAGAATTAGGATTCTTTTTGTTTTTTTTACAGTGTATGCTTCTTGGCTGCATTAAATGTGGCTTGTTATACTGGCTACCTATATGCAGTCTGTCCTATAGAGGAAATATTCAAATAGAAAACTGGTAAAACTCCACTTTTCTACAGCCTAATCTCATAATAAGGACTGACTTCACTCAGATCATTTTCCATCATTCCCTCTACACCCATAAAATGCTTGATGAAAATGATATTCTGTATACCCATGATACAAAAACTCTAATTCTCAGTAATTCTGTTGTCTAAAATCAGTGCAGTTTAAACGCTTTCATCATGTAGCACATAATCCGTTATCACTGATTGAGCTTGGTGAGACGTCTCTCCATGGGGCAAATTGTTGGATAATTATACATCCCATTATGTCTGACCAGTAAACAGTTTTTTTTTTCAAGTGCTGTAACTTTAATATGAAGCCATCTTTGAGCCCCAGCAGACAGACAGACAGTAATTAGTTGATATTAAAACCAGTCTCATAAGCTATATTGATTACAGTTGCATATCAGATATTGCTGCAGGGGACGACTGTAGAATATAGTCAAGGTTTTAAATTTGTAAACAGGATGATTAAAAATTGTGTGCAGCAGTATATGATATTGCTTGAAAACAGAATGAACATATAAACTCAAAAGTATTTAAAGAACCGACTGCATGCATGTGCAGCATGTTGAAAGATGCTCCTCACATCCCCTTCAATTTAGTACAAACCGTTTATCATGCAACCAACAAGTATTACTTTGACAGTGACGTCGACTTTAAAACATATTAAAAATAAATATATGTTCAACCACAACTATGGCTAGGATTAGTGCTATTTAAGAAATCATGTTTTTGTATAATAGCAAATTATTACATGACAGTATCAAAATGAGAATAGCCCATCCTTTTCATCACATTATAAAAAAAGACCAAAATGTCTTGAACTGACTTGTCTGCTCTTGTGAAAGAAGAATCCATTATTATTCATCTCATCACATTCAAGTCGTCAACATCAAGATCCTTGTCCTACTCTCTGTCCCCAAAGGCAACTGCAGCTGACGTATAGACTCGCCTTCAGCTGTCATATCACCAGGATCAAAGACACGGGCAGTGAATAACCAATTAAATATCAAAAAGGTTTGAGCTCACAAGTTATGGATTTTCTAGAATTTTTAGTTACTTATCTTCATCTGAGTTTTAGTTTTTTAGAGGCTTAAATAAGATGATGTTCCGTATGTCCTGTAACACCATATAATAAAGACCATAATACACAATCAGTTTCTTGAAATAACGCTTGGATGAAAGCTTTTCTTTTTTCTTTTTTTCTGCCATGGCTGGAATGCAACATGTCATATCAAGGATATAATGAGTAATTTCCACGAACCCTGTTCCAGCAGTTGCAAGATATGCTTTGTGTCAAGTGATTGAATCTGTTATTAAGGAAAATGAAACACATAACAACACTGCTATTATTGGCTTTTTTCTTCTCTCCTCAAGAGAACAATGGTTGGATGAAAAAAAAAAAACATAGATAAATGGCAAAATCCTCTCTGAAGATATTTTCAAAACACACAACATTACAGATTTGTTTTGAAATACTTCGGTCAAGATGTTTCTTCCTCTCCATTCCTTTGATATCTTTAGATTAATGTTAATTCCCACTTTAAACATGACTTTTTTTTTGTAAGACTTCTTTTTCTGCATTTTCCAGCCTTTATTTTGGATAGAATAGCTTGAGGAGTTGAACGAACACAGCGTTCGTTCTATATATATATATATATAATAAATAAAAAACAGCCACACAACTTATTTGAACTCCCACAAAAGTGCAAAACAACGTTTCCCCCTCTCCACCTCTAGAGACTGTAATAAATGTACAGCAGCACATACAGTTGACCATACAGGACAGGGTCTATTTAAGGCACTGGGAACTGATTCAGGCTTTTTATTATTTATTTATTTTTATTTTTTTCATTGGGCTATTTCATGAGATAATTCTGTCAGCTATGGTTTCTATGGAAAAGACAATGTGACCTTCATTTTTGCTGTTGCTAGTTAAATTACACTCAAATTACATTTGCTGCACTTCTACTCCTTTATTATTTACTATTATTCTGTACATAGAAGTAGAGATTTTGAAGTTCCAGCAATTAGTAATACTTCAAAATAGAAAAAAACGAAATAATGAATACACAAATAAACAATTAGACCAGTTTTGTGTCCAGCTCTTATGGGTATGCAGAATCTCAGCCTTTAATTGTCATGGAATTAGTCTGGTGTGACAGATTTTAGCTCTAATATGAAAAGCTTGACAACCTTGAAAATTAATCACAGCTCCTGTGAGATCTCATAGTTTCTTTTGTTATTTCTGCTCTTTCTTTCACCAGAATTTCAAAACAGAAGAACTCCAGGGATAGCCAGGCTGCCTTCCATGTTGCTGAACACCAATAAATCACTGCAAACAGTTGAGAATACTACTACAACAGCAAGAGGGAGTTACGGCACGGAAAGGAGTCATGGCTATTTGTCAAAATCTATTTCAGATATACCTTCTTCTCCTTATCCCACCGATCAAGATTGGAAATTTAGATGGCATCTTGGGAACCAGGAGCGTGTGCTCATTAAGGCACAGAAGTGTTCTACTGGGAACCCGTAAGCCAACGGCTTGAGACCCAATAGTTTAACTTCACATGGCCTTTGTTTAATTTAGCACCAGAGATAGCAGCTTTTCTAATGGGGGGTTTAATGACTCAGAGATGAGTATCATTAACTTCACTACCAATTACCAGAATAACAACAGATCCAGGTTTGATATAGTTTTAATACAATGTTAATGAATGCATACATGTGTTGGGTGATCTGTAAAATTCTAAAGGATGAAAAACTACCACAGTAAAATCATTTCATCCTTGCAAATGAGTTGGTTTCCATTACTCCTCTCTCCATAATGCATTGAGCGTGGTGCTTTTTTTTGAGTGATAAATTCAAACTATAGATGGAAACATCAACCCTGCACATATTTTACATTCTCACAATATTCCATTCCATAGCAGTTGGCTGAATGAACTAATAAATTACACTAAAGTAGAGGAACAACAAGAGAGATTCCTTACAGGAATCAGCAAAGTTAAAAATTCAGCACCAAAATTGGTTTCTTCTGCCTTCATATACCTTCTTCTGTCACTGTGGTGAGTACAGGTGTGTGTGTGTGTGTGTGTGTGTTCCTTTAGATTTGCAGCATGTCTCACCTCAACCACCCTGCATGCCTCCCTCAGTCCACACACACACACACACACACACACACACACACACACACACACACACACACACACACACACAGTGCAGATATGTTATGTAGACTCATGAATGAGTTCAATGGGGCTCTTTCATCATTTCCACAAGGTAAAAAATCTTCCCAGTCTCTTCAGTTCAAAGCGGTAAACATCAATAGTGATGAAAACCTGGTTTAAGATTTGTTTAAGATAAACATGACATATTTTACCGATTTCATGATGATGATTTTATATATAATAATAATAATATATAATATTATATATGTAATGGTAGACTGGTAAATTTGATCAGCAGAGGTAATTGGAAACCATATATGTTGCCCGTAATTGAGATTAAACACAACATAATGTTTGCATAAATTGTTGTGGCTGTATTGTTTTAAAAACACAATCATGATGTGGGTCAATCACGACATGAATGGGTGGGTAACAAATCTATGAACACCACACAAATAAACAGTTAAAACCTTGATGAGAGTCCTGACAGAACTAAAGCTCAAACTTCAGTTTATGATCCCATTTGAGATGCTAAAAGCTTTCAGCCTGAGAAACAACTTGCAATAGACTGATTACTAAATTAGTGATGGTCAGGGAGTTGTTTTGTGTGTGACACAACTTAATAACTGAAGCTTTCATAAGGGGTGGGCAGGTGGGGGTGTTGAATTTACAACAATATTTACTCAGAAAACAGAAGTTAAAAATGTTTCTTTTCTTCTAAGACTAATGATTATTATATTATTATTAAACTGTCAACCACGGCTTAACAGTTTTGGGAAAGGACCGCAATGCATGTAGTATATCTGCAACTCAATACAATTCATAGGGCAGATAATTGATGAGCAGAAAACAGAGACTAACAAGAAAAAATGTTAAAGGAGTTTGAGGCTTGAATGAAACACCTGTAACACTGAACAGGTCTTTTATAACTTTTCATCAATGGCAGGACGGCAATGTTTAAAGTGATGACTCCACCTATTTATAATTAACACCATAAGAACAATTTAATTTGAAAAGCAAAAGGTTGCACCCACCTATTCTCTGTGACTATTCTTCACAGACCTTTACAACAGAGCACCAACTTAATGTAGCCGTATCTGAAGTGTGTTACACATTCCAATCATGAGGCTGTGACACATTCATGACCTGACAGAATGAATGTGTGCAGAAGAACCACATTCAAGCAGAGTGAAAATGTTGTGAAATGTTTGAATAATGGAACACTGTCCCTTTAAGTGTAATAATGCAACACATATGCTCTGCAGTCTCACCCTCCTCTAAGTTATCAGTGTTAGTGTTGCATTCAAGATGATTAACTCACCTCCAAAACATGTGCATAATTAGTTCCATGCAAAATCGTGACGGTGACAACGTCTACTGCATGCACATCTCTGTCATTTGTCCACTTTTTTTGTCGCTGTGCATTTCCACTGTGCATGAATTCCTCTGTGAGCACCCATATGTGCACACGTCCCTGAGGTCTCACTTCGAATTTTGGTTAATTAGCCACTAGGAGAGTTGTAAATGTGCTGGGACACGCCGTTGATTAAAGTGTTATTTTGGTGATGAGAACATCTTCAAAGGGAGTTGCACTTTATGCATTAGCAGAATAATTACCACCCTGCCAGAGTAATAGGCCCCATGGACAGACTCAACCAGACGCACAAATGCAGTGGGCGTTTACACTTTTGATGCACATACAAACAGAGATGTGCAGAGAACAACCCATTTGCAGGTGATCTCAGACGATAAACTGACCTTTCATTTGCGTCTTCAAATATAAGTCGACATTTGGAACAAAATAAGATGTTCAGCCACAGAAGCGTCGTTCTGCTGCCGACTGACACAGACAAGCACAAGCTCTAAGAGTGCTGAGGGTTTTCATGGGAGACTGGAGTGTAATAGTACATTACGTCTTTATTTGGTGCCCACAGGGACACCAGTCTCTCTCCCCTTCTCTCATCTCTCTCTATTTCATCCATCATTTGTTAATGTTTGTCAAAGAATAGAAAAAGCAGCTGAGAGCATGTAAAGGTCTCATTCATCTTCCTCTGATCCATCTTTGATCCATTTGCTTTTTTTTTTCTTTTCTCTCTTCTGGCCATGTTGAATCTCTTCTCCCATTTTCTCTCCCTCTTATGTCTGTTTATCGCTTCAAACTCCCCCCTCGCTCCTTCCTTCCATTCTTTCCTCCAACAACACTTAAGTGGTGGAGGTGAAATGCAGGCAGCCGTTCCACCGGCCGAAAGAGAAAAAAAGAAAGTCGCTTTAGAAACAAAAAGTAAAGAAGGTGATGGAGCTCCCTGCTGAATTCTAGTCTGTCTTCAGCAGCACTCCCTCTGCAAACTATATCAAAATTATTATAAAGCCTATTTTTAGAGGAGTTGAATTTAGATTTTAAAACACGCAGGAAGTTCTGCAAATCCATGACTCAAGTAAGTCATATTTATGGTAACAGTGCCATTACATATGATTTTATTTTGTTTTATTCTGTATCAGCAAAAAATGTTTTGGACGGTTTTACTGGAAATGATCACTTGCAGCTGCAGCCGATTAAATCAGCTCAGTAAATTGGCCAAATCACAAAAAGAAACTTTTTTTTATAGCTGCTGTAAAGCTAATGTTGCTCTCTGCAAGCCAGTAAAAACACTGACATTCGATATAGGAAGTGAAACGATTCAAATTCAGATAATGGATTTGTAACTCCAACAATCACAACCTTAATGATGCAGTCATTTCTCAAACTGCCATTGTGTGTATTACCAAAAGAAATGCTGCAGTAGCTGTGTCTCTTTTTAGGGGCTGAGTCCTTCGAAGGCCGTATTTGACAACTGAATCAGTGCGACGAGGCTGTCCCTGTTCGAAGGTTCCTTCTAATGCAGCCCTAAAATACAGGGAAGACAGGGCAGAACCCTTTGTTGTGGCATTTTGTGACACGAGGGAAAAGACAGGAAGAGCTGATCAAATTCTCAGCGGACCAGAACGTATCATTTATCAGTGCTCATGTGCAGCTTTCGCAGTTTACGAAGGTGTTGCCTTTACATGCTATCTTCTGCTTGTGAAAAAGTTTGCACCTGCAATTATTAAGCACAGCTACACCTAGCTGTCATTGCACTTGCACTGTGTTTGCAGGAGTGAAAAGCATCACAGGATAATTACTGTCTGCACCCCTGGAACCCTCTCCCATCCCCAGGCTTGAACTCGAGCTGAAACAAAACAACAGAGTTTAATGGAGGTAAATGGGAATCATGTCTGTCACCAGCCTGTCCCTCGCATGCCTCCTCCTGACTTGCGCTCAGCTGGCTATCATAGGTTTCATGTTGAGTGACAACAATAGAAAGTGAAGATGTCAAAGCGAGGTCTTGAGCTGAATGTCAACCCATTGCTCCTGGAGTGTGTGTCTGACTCCGGTAAGAAGCCGGGATGCCTAGAGGTAGATTTCTCTGGTTGGTGAGAAACTTTTCACTGGAGTCATCTGGGGTTAGAGCAGACGCACCGGGTGACAGACGAAAGCATCACTGCCTCTAACATTACCTTCCACAACATGGCCAACTGTCAGATCTCTGCTCTGTCTGCCAGCCTGTCTCTGCTGTTGTGTTGCAGATAAACAAAAAGGAGCTCATTTTTTTTTCCAGTTGCCCTCCTCCATGCACAAAGCAGGTTTAGGTTGTTCTAATTAAACACAAGTAAGCTTTGCTATTTTACTCAGTTCATTATAGAATATAAGCTTTAGGGAAAGTTGCCAGTCCAGAAATATCACCCTTTTGACTTTTACCCTTAAACATCCCCAAAGGACGTGATGTTATCCTCCACAACTACACCTAGCTGTCATTTCACTGGCACCGTGTTTGCTGACACTGACCCTCTCTGTCTGTCAGCCCTTTAAAATCAACTCAGTGTAGTAAGAACTAGATACAATATCAGTGACAAAAATGACAAGTGTCATGACACTGCTGTTCGTCGGTGTAAATTGAAGTTGTGGCTTTTTCACATTAAACTAACAATAAATATTTATATTTTAACTATTCTTTGCCTCTCTCTCTTTGGTTTGGCTTTGACAGTGACGTTTGCAGTCACAGAAGAAATCAAAAAGAAGAGCACATTATACATTAAAAATAGCATTTCAGGTGTGAGAAAACAACCCGAGCATTATGTCATTATAATGCTGTGTTTTCTGTTTTCTGCTGGTGTAAAGTCGTCTCTGAGGATGAGGAAGGTAAAGATAATTAATAGTAAACTTGCCTAAAAAGACCAAAATTCAATGAATATGAATTCAAGTCTGCATCTGGTTGCAAATACTATATATATAGTTTTACATAGAACTGGTTGTTACAATCCCTAGTGTGCCGCACATGCGTACACCTGGCTGGGTTGGGGGTGAGGGTGGGGATTGGGTGGGTGGCGTGGGGATAATCGGGTGAGAGGGTTTAAATATATATATATACACACGTCATATAGACACACAAGGGATAGGCTTATAGGCACAGCTAAGTGCCAACATCAGCAGGCTATAATGGTCACAGTGATGCTAACATGCTGATTTTACCAGGTAAAATGAGAGATATTCTAATAGCATAGAGATTTGCCAGAACTCAGAACTTCCGGGCATGTAGGGGGCGCTCATAGGGAGTCCAAAATGAATGGGCCTCTATGAAGCCCTAAAATTAAACATTTTTGGGGACAAATATTTGTATCTGTCATCGATCGTTATGCTTTCGATATAATGGATCAATACAATAAATATAAGCTAATTAGATATTTTCTAATTATATTTTTTAAATAGTAGCAGTATATTATTATCATTATTATTACTACTCGCTGGTAGCACCACAAGCCACTTTATGGCACTATATGGCATTAATAATCGGTGGAATATCTCTGCTATTACATTAAAAAGATCTGGTCCTCCTTTAGATATTCATTTGATGTCATCTGCAGATTCTGGGCGACTTCGATGAAGGGTGTCGGGTCACAGTCAGTCGTAAATCTTAAACTGACCAATCAGCATTCATTAGCAGAATGCTAGCGGTTTGTGGGCAAAATCGCCTTCCTTGTAAGAAAAGCAAAAGAACATTGATGTGTTTTCATTTCACTTCTAACATAAAATCAATACTATATTTATCAATACTAAAATAAAATTTGGGCCTTTTCGTCTAGAAGTAGGTGAAATTTTTTATTTATTTTAGCTATTTAACTCCATTCACTGCCATTCATTTAGGACTTAGGTTTATTAGGTTAGCATGCTAAAACACACATTACAGTTGAGGCTGATGATAATGTCATTGCATTTTCAGTCATTTGGTCATGAATCTAAATATTGAATTTTTTTGCATGATAATGAATTATTAGATTTTATGTCTCAAAGTTAAAAAAAATACTTCAATGCTTATAATAAATCGTTGAAAAGGAAGGAGCGTACACACTGATGAACAGGGTGGATGTAGCATCACATAAATGCATATGAACACAATGGTAAAGTTAGGTTTTCAGAGATATTTCTTCCCAGAAAAAGGACATAATTTAGTACTAAAACATCTTACTTTCAAAGGAACTGGCTGATGCCGGAGAAAATATGTCTGAAGAGTGTCAGCGTAAGGTCCAGCTCCCCCATTCATCCACACCTGAAGGTTCAGTTATGTAGCTGATGATGAACAGCAAACGTCTGGAGAAGTTAGAGGCCTGTTTGATCAGGTTCCCTTTCTTGTCAGGGTGCTGCTCGCTGTTCCCGTGTCCTCAGCAGTACTTGAAAGACATTTCAGTGCACTCAGAAAACCCTCAGTGTAGTGCTGGTGTTGAATATCATTAAGTAGCTATATGCTATATGATGGGTAAATGAAATGTGTTTGAAAGTGTGACTGTGTGATTAAACTAAGTGTGACATGTATATATATATATATATATATATATATATATATATATATATATATATATATATAACTTATATTTATAATAAATCTACAGGTTTGAAACCAGTGACAGATTTTAGTTTAAGTTTCAAAGATATCTTTGCTGTTCTGGCAAATTCCTACTAAGCTATCTGTCAAATAGATTTCTGAATAAATCTGTGATGAGAAATGGGCTTTTAACCCTTTTCCTGCCAACATGTAAGGACAACAACTCAGGGTCCGGGGTTCAGGATGTGTACAGGATGGACCCAAAGTTTATAGTTGTTCACTATTGACATGAACTCAAATGAGACACAGCAGGTTTTCTGTGAATCATACACACCCAGAGCCTTTTAGAGTCAGTTTACCTCTCAATATGTTGCATGTTCTCCCCGTGTCTGTGTGGGTTCCCACCGGGATCTCCGGTTTCCTTCCACCACCAAAACCATGCAGTAGAGGTAAATTGGTGACTCTAAATTGTCTGTCTGTGTGGACCTGTGATGAACTGGTGACTTGTCCAGGGTGAACCCCGCCTCCTGCCCAAAGTCAACTGGGATAGGCTCCAGCCCCCCTGCGACCCTACACAGTTTAAGCGGCTACAGAAAATGAATGAATATTGTTCAGGTGTTTCAAAACAAAGAGTCTGGTCTATTTTTCTTTTCCTCAGTGTAATAAAATTGGAACACTAACTCTCACTGGAACACCAAGTTCTTGATATTTATGCAGCCTTCTGTGAGGCTGTAGAGGAGCTCATTCAGGCTTCATAAGGATACTGTACAATATTAACTTACCTTAGTACTGTGGTACATCCTCCATCCCCCACCTGCTCACGACAACATATGCTGGACCTGTTGCTCCAACTTGTTCTGCTCCCTGTCTTTTAGTTGTGGTGGCCTATGCATTATTAAAAGTACATTTTAATTCACAATTTGAAGTCAAACGTATAGATTTTTAGGCCACTTGGAGGCAAAGGAACAAAATGTAAACACACCATTGACATATTGATCACCTCATTAATTATTTCACTGCATACTGTGAATGTTTTCGTAGATGCCTTTTTCCACTTCCAGCAGAACAACATTAGCATTCATTTTGAAGCTGGGTTTCTGGCCACCATCAATACACGTCCAAAATGTGCTGTTTTTGTTCTCTGCAGTCTCCTGAGGAAATTATGTGGTTCTTTAATTGCTAAATGCTCCACTATATTCACCACTTAGTCAACTTGTTTGATGACAGGTAACATACAATAGATTTGCGGAGCTTTTTTAGAAAAAAATAAAAAAAATTAATTGATGATATGAATGGTGAAACTGGTTGAAGAATTATAAAAGCAATAATTTCACTGGATGAAAACCAAAGCTGAAGGTCACTAAAATGATCCAGCCATGATTCCTTTTGGGCTTGTGACCATGAGGGCACACTATTACATTTCATATGGTTATTTGATCTATTGTTAGTACAGAAATACTGTTGTGTAGCTTTAATGTCAGCTCAGTGTTTCTGAAGTTTCACTATTTTTAACCAGGCCTTTTTCAAGCTCAACCTGACGCACAAAATGTGATAAGAAGGTATTTTGACTCGTTCATTTCAAGCTGTGCCTGAATTCAAATGAACCGCACATACAGTAATTATGCCCTTCAGTGTCTCTCTCTCTCATCGACACTTAATGAGAAGAAACTTGCTGATAAACAGGATTCGTCTCCAGTTCAACAATGAGAGGAGGATGCATGTCATATGTCAACTCCATCACACTCTGCAGATCGGCTTCAGTTAGCATGGAAAGATGCAATATGACAGTACTAGATATCAACACACCATGCACTAACTTTCACACACACACACACACACACACACACACACACCGCTCCCATGCACACTTTGACCTCAATTGACCTCTCTTATAAAGCTCACGCTACAATGCCAAACCTCTCCCTCTGCTCCTGCAGTCAATCCTATTTCCATAACCAGCGTGGAGTCACATTGTTAATAAAGTTAGCATGCTGACTCACACACAGTTTTCACTATTCACTGTGTGTGTTAATGCACATTCTGATCCATGCTATGGAGGTCCTAGGTCCGCTCATATTGGCTTTCTCCATTAGAGGCTAATAGTTTTAGTTGGGTTTGTGCAGCCCATTCAGATCCCGCTGTGAACATTGATTTCAGTGTTTACTTTTCTCAGTGTGTGTGATTGCTCTGTTCACCTCCTGAGGTGCATCGTAGAACACAACACTCACACTGACCGCTAACAGAAACTGTTTTAACCACTTGCTTTATTGTCTTATTATTACTAAACAAATTGTTTTCATGGTTTTGCTTCCTGAAGATATGTCACATTTATCTGTCTGAAGAGAGAACATAATCATTCTAAAACAGGTAATTAGGTCGTTTTGGTTTAACCTGCTTATAGTTATCAAAGATTTGGGCACTTTACTTTGCGTCTATTTGTGAGGATAATGTACAGGTAACATTTGGATTATACTGAATTAACTGTGTGCAATGATATTGAATTTTTGATTAAATATAAATAAATGGACCACAGTTGCTTTATGCAGAGAAAGCAACATGAGCAACATAAATGGGACAATGAAAAATTATGCATGGCGAATATTTAACTGCACAATAAGCTTTAAAATATCTGATAATGTCTTTGAATTGAATTGTGAATGAATTGTGCAGAACAACTATTTTTACACTAGAAAGTTGTTAGCTTTACAGGATATTTCCTATAAAAGCAAAACAGCATCAATTAGCTGCATCAATGAAATGGTATTGAATGTAATGTAAAAAAAAAATGCACAGGCTACGATATTTGCCTTTCTCATAAACATGATCCAAGATGGATAGGAAATATTAGATCTTGCTGTTCCTGTCTCTCAAATGGACTAATTGAGGTTTGACACTTCTCACAATAGACCATTTAATGGGTGGTTTTATCTAAACAGGCTCTGCATCGGATGAGTGTACAGTGTCAATACTTCTCTGTTATTCATAAGCAGCTGTGATCTCTCAAATGCTCTCATTTCATTGACCAACATAGTGTACTGTCACTGTTTTAACACAGCTCCGTCTAAAGCTTGTTGTTCCATCAGAGAGGAAGCCATGTAAATGTGGGAACTAAGAGATTAAAAAATTGGCTGCACACAGGAACCGCAGCATGCCTTTCATGTCTCCCATGAATTATGGCAATCATCGTCGCCTTCATCTTCATCTTCCATTCCCCAGCACTTTCTGTTGTCGTAATCTACCATGTATAATTACAATAATATTGTCAAAAAAGCCCCTGAACGATTTAAAACAAACATTGAAAGTGTTGCAGGCAATTCTTCAGTCTGAATTCTGTGCAACAGTGGACCCTGCCAAATCGCTCGGGGTGGGGGGGGGGGTGCAATTGTCACATGACGCAAAGTTGGCTCTTTAACAGCTAAGCAAACTGGACCACTGTCACATTGCATTGTGCAATTGTTTTTCTTTGTTTCTTTGTTTGTTTTTGTCAGGTCAGATCACATAGCAATACGACCAATAACCACTAAATGCAAACATGATATAAATATTTCTCCTCAAGCTACATCAGCCACATTTCCACTACACAGTACCGGCTCTACTCGACTCGACTCGCCTTGGTATCGGGTATTTTTCTGCAGGTCTTTTTTTCATTACGGGATAGTACCTCCTGAGGGTAGGTGGACGAAACTACTGCGACATAGTCTTCAACGCGACACACACCTCTCATGATCCTCTCATCAGCTATCAAAGACAGGAACGTCTGCACCTCCTCCATATAGCAGGCGGGAAAGTTGCTTGGCTGTTTGAATATGGCGGTCTTTATTTGATGAAGCAGAAACGTTTCTCTTTGACCAATCAGTGGTCTGTATTGTTTCAAACGACCTTTTGGTACCTGCTTAGCCCTCTTGGAACCGCAACAGAGGTGGTACTAAAACAGTAGTACCAGGTACCAGGTACTTTTTCCCTAATGGACAACCAAAAAAGGCGAGTAGAGTCAGAGTCAAGCGAAGCTTGTACTATGCAGTGGAAATGGCATAATTGTGTATAATGGTTGCGGACAAGTATATCTAGGAGTTCACTATGAATGTATCCTTGAATAACATCGTTTCGGCTCAACAGTGACTCAGTAATCTGGTGTATGAAGAGAGAGATCTGCTTTACCATTAGTTAAAATAGAATTGAGTAAAGTTTCCACTCTCACTTTCAAATGTGAAACGGTATTCATCACATTACACTTAGTTTAGGTTCAGGAAATCTAGAACAATTGTAGATATGTTTTGATTAAACACTTGGATTAGAATCATTTAGATTTATGATATGTAATCATCGTATTCTGTCACAGGGTTCAAGTATTATCATTTTTTGCTGATCCTACACCACAGGGGCATTTCATTGAAGAAAGAAGTAGGTAGAATGTACTGTAGGTTCTCCTTGTCAATTGTAATTCTTGTTAATTGCATATCTGAGAAAACGTAAGTGTTTTGGCTGACTTAAAAACCTGCACTGTACCAACCTGGCAACCCCTAAAACTGCCTCCATGACATTTTATCGCAGACCCTGAGAATACTGACAGAGACCCTGGTGGGAGTTTTTGATAAATGTACCTCCTTGCCTAAAAGCTGGTACCTGCCAGCAGAACGTCTCTGAACATTTCCTCCATCACCAGGGCTTTCTAATCACAAAGCGTTCACCTTCATACCGCTGCCTCCATCAGCGTTTAACTCATCCTGCGAGCATCCGAGCAAAGCCTGTGTGTGGCATTATTTCCTGACTTCAGTGCTTTTCTAATGTCTGGCCTTGCTAGCGATCGATCAGCATCTCCTTTGTCTGCAACATTAACAATCTCAGGTGTGTGTGTGTGTGTGTGTGTGTGTGTGTGTGTGTGACACCAATATGAACGGACTTGCAGTGGATTCAACTGCCTGTGTATTCATTACCCGTTCATCATGAGGACTCTGCCAAGGTGAAGGTTTCTTTAACAAAGTGGTACACGGATGTCTGATGACCGTCTGGGGAGGAAGAGAGGATTGGCTCAATATCACCGGCATCTAAACACATGAAATCATAGTATACACTGTATTGACTGTAAACAGATAGATAGATAGATAGATAGATCTTAATGTCTTGTTTTGTGTATGTTACAGGAAAGTTTGAACATAGTTAAATAGCTTTGGGAGCTGTTTTGAACAGATATGCATGGTGCTGATAAGAATCAGTCCATTTGGCAGATATGAGCGGCTGCTTTCATTCTGACACTCTATTTGCAGAGGCTCTCGGTGTTGGAACAGCCTGTACCTTTGACATCTACTTAGCACCAACATGTTTGCTGAGCTGCATTCTGTTGTTCTTCCTGCTCTGTCCCTTTATGCACCGAATATGACATCCCTTTTCTGACAGAATTAAAATCCATCCGAAGTGGTGACTTGTGCCTGTCATGGTTTTATACTGAACTATTTCTTTCACATTAGGGATTCACCGATGCCACTTTTTTTACAGACCAAGTACGAGTACAAGTAATTACATTTGATTCCTTCCCAATACCAGCGGCTCACTTTTTGGGTTCGCTCTTCAAACGGAGCCAGAACAAACACGGTCTTTTCCAGAAGTGTCCACTGGTGAGCGATGAGATTGTCAGGGGGCCTCATTCAGACCCAGATATCCCCAGAGCTCGATGAGAGACTGCAGCATGTAGTATGTGCTGCTCCAGCGGGTCTGTACGTCTTTCTGGAGTCTTCTTATGGGCTGGTTGAGCTGCACCTGAATGTCTTCCAGACGGGAGTCGGCTAAGGCGGAGTGTTTAACATGTCCAACTATTTTACATCTGATTGCCAGCGCATCAGCCACTCACAATCCCATGTTATTGATGACTGACAACGGCTGGTCATCAAAAGCAACAAACTGGGTAAGGGCTCCTGTTATTTTTACCGCTCGTGGGTCGTCTCTGGACGTTTTCTCTCGTCTCCCCAGCGTTTGCTGCAAAGTTTGTTCTTGCTGTTTTCCGCTGCTAGCATTAGCAAACACCTTGTTCTCTGTGTTATGCTGGTTCTTTAGATGTTCTATCAAGTATCTTGTGTTAAAGGAGCTACTTTTCACCCCTCGTCTTGACAATGAAGCAGAGCATATACTGCATTCTGCTCTACTTATGTCACCGTCACTTATTTTAAAATATCTCCACACTGCCGACATTGCACCTCCTTTGCCTACTTCTTCTTCTACTTCTTTTTAATGGCAAATTGCAACCGGGCGGAGCATTATTGGCAACAACTGTCGAGTTACATTGTTCTTATTCCTCCACCTACCTGTTGAACTGAGGGGAAGTTAATGTGCCGTAAAGTGGTATCGGATGCTGTAGCATCTGAGTACTTTTATGAGTATGAGTACAAGTACACAACCCGGTATTGGAGCCGATACCCCATACTAGTATCAGTATTGGTGCATCCCTATTTCACATATTTTCCCATATTAACCAAGACAGAGGAGGATTAATAAAAATGCATTTGCACAGAGAGTCGACCAGTAACCCCTGTACAAGCAACCATTATTGCACCTTATTGCACCTGCATCCTTATGTCAAATTAAACATTTATTTAAGCATTTATTTCTCCATCAGAATGTTTGACACTGTTTTGTTTTTATTTTGTGCCTTACTGCCTCACCAAGGATGCACAGAATCCATATATGCAATTGGGCCACACGGAAACAACTTTCACTTGGTTGGTTGCATTGGAATGGCTTTGAATATTGGACCGTATCAAAGATCCGAATCTGACCTTACATTGCCCTTAATGTGGGATGCAAGCTCCAGATGTCGCATCAAGTGGAAAGATTTGTTCACTCTACAGTAATTATCCACCCCCCGACTCCCTCCTTTCGTCTGCTCACTGATATGAATGTCACACTTCCCAGACTGGAAAATAACAGGGCGAGTAAATGTAATCGATGGAGGAGTTATGTTTCCTCCAAAACACATTTGGCAAAGCAAATAAGTAGAAAATATTACAACATATGTTGTAGAAGTCAGGGTTTAAGTGGAGTGTGGCTGCATCTCATTTAGACCTTATCAGAAATCAGCAGCGTAAAGAAAGCCAGCATGGCTTTTATGACATAGGCTGAGTTGACGGCGTGTGCTTGCACCAATGCCACCAATGTCACCTGTGCTGTAAATAATTAAACAATAACTTTTAATTTCCCCAGATCCCCAGGTCCTTACAATTTGGTCCAGATGTACATCCATCACCCTTTTCCACTTCAGTTCCCAGCATCTTCATGACCCTTTTCCTTCCTTGACCGCTTTCCAATCTCCACTCCACTATCAACTGTCTTCTTTCCTCCATCTCTCTGCCAAAGCACAGCATCACTCCTGTTTGTCTCTCACCGCCCGTCATGATATTTCTCTCTCATTTTCTCCTTCTCTTGCTGATCTGCTCTGTCACTCTTTGTCTCTCCGTCACTCTCTCTCTCTCTCTCTCCCCTCTAGCTATGAGATGGCAGGTAGCTGTGATGTAATTTATCCAACTTACTGTGTTGCCATGGCGCCCCTAAAGGCAGTGGCATTGTGGTTAAACATAGTTCTGCATGACTGAAGGATCCATCAATAAAAACACATTAATGGGAAATCACACACCCACCCACACATGCACTCATATGAATGTACATGCACCATCCTGTGCAGGCTTACTCCTGCAGACTTTGAAGTAATAAACTCAGTGCATATTCACAGGGCAAATACACAAACACTGTCAAGTCCTTTCCCCTGTTAAAAGAGCTACTTAGTCATGTTCAGGCAAAGTGAAACCATTCTACAGTGTTTTGTGGCTTTTATAACAATGTCGCCTGACTGACACAGTTGTTCCTGACAGACGAGACTCATAATCCATAAAGCCATTGGCCATTCTTGTCAAACATAAACTGTAAAAAGTGAGTCTTGTGAGTCTCAGAAAATCAGAGCTTTGCTCCGTAAACAGGGGTGCAGGTAATATTTTTGGTCTGGTTCTCAAAGGAGAACCTGAAGATGTTACTTGATGCTCACCTTTTGCACTGCATAAACATGTTTTAGGTCTCTGCCATCACTTGTAGCCACTTGAATTTGAATGGCAGCTAATAGCCTCCATATTTTCAACAGTCTCTTGCCTCCAAGCAGACCATCAAATATAGTGAAACTTCTCTTGTTTAACAAGGGCAATGCTATTCTCACCACATATCATTTTTAATTCTTCTGTTCTATTTCCCCCCTTTGTGTAAATAAAGCTCACCATCTCACAGAATTGTGGAAGGACCCCTTTGTAAACTCTGACTGCAGACCAAAACCAACTTCGTCTTCCACTCATACCATAAAATGCAAGCATGGAAGAGTTTCAGAAACACCTTTTCTTGTTGATTCACACCTTACATAATATATTAAACTCTCTGTTGTTAAACAAAGACACAATGTACACAATGGTGATATGTAAAAGTGCTTCTTGTTCTAATAGATGCCGAGTATCTTGTATTTTGACCATACATGTGCACCACTTCTGTGCATCCTGTCAATAAAGTAAAACCAAAGACAGCTGGGTATTATTTATTTTAATTTCAGACTGTTTCTTTTTTTATTTGACTTCCCTTAGTAGAAAGGACAGTGGATCTCTAGCCAAATTTGGATTTGATGTAAGAAGGGAATAAATATTTTTACTGATTTGAACGTCTTACATGGACTGACTATGCAAACCATTTTTTAAATATTTATTTTGGAGAACTACAAACTAACCTGTGTTCTAAAAATGTCAACTATTTATATGCATGATCTTCTTCTTCTTTCTCTTTCGGCTGCTCCCGAGTAGAGGTCGCCACAGCAGATTTTTCCATCTGCCTTACTGATCTGGCACAGGTTCTTTGCCGGATGCCCTTCCTGACACAACCCTCCCATTTATCCAGGTTTGGGACCGGCACCAAGAGTACACTGGCTGGTGCACCCCCAGTGGCTAGGTTCATTTACATGCACAACAGAAGAATTAATTATCAGGAGCTCTAAAGAACCTCATTTGCATTGGAACAGTAAGGCAGCTGTAGAGCAGTTGCAGAAGAGCAAATATCTTAATGGGTAATTTATTCTGCACGTTTTATTAAATGTCACAAGTGATAAAGTCCTCTGTGAAGTCTACTTTTTTCTCAAAACTACTGTGTGGTTAGCCAACTTTTTCTGTATGAATAATGTAAAGACTGGGTTTCTCTGAAAATTGCCTAAAGCAATCCAATTAAATTTTTAAAATAATTAAAAGCCAATGATTTTCCCTGAGCTTGTGATGTAGCTGTTCCACTTGTTTTTACTAATGTTATTTTTTAATCTGTCTGTGTCTCTAAACCACTTTGTGATAAACAGACAAGTTTGTTCTCTGAATAAAACCGATTCACCAGGGACTTGTGTGAATAAGAAAATTCTCCATCAATGACAACTGGAGGGCAGGCCAGAGGAGGCAGAGGCCCAGTGCAAACTTAATAAGACTGTTGTCTGTCATCCTTCATAAGACGTTGGAGGTATAAACATTACTGCAGCAACGTCTGAGTTTGTTCTGGGTCTTGCTCTCGTCCTACTTGACATATTATGAATCTTGCAACATGCCCTGAAAACTGAAGGTACATAAAATGTATGGAAGACACAGAGATGAATGAGAGAGAGAGAGATTGGAAACAAGATTAAAAAAAAATACTACAGATGTCGACAGGACAGAGGGAGACAGGCCACAAAAACAGATGAGGAATAACTCAGATCCCAACAGATACATACATAAAGGGAGATAATCCACAGAAGAGGCTTTACAATTTTGCCTTCTCCCAGCAAACCAACTTTCACGTTCCTACGACTGCTCACAACAAGGTCTGTGGATTATCCTGTGAAAACGGGTCACACTTTCTGGACGGAAACATTGCTGGTGAGTTTTGGCGGTTTGAGGCCCACAAGCAAAATGCCATCTAGTTCCATTACATTTGAGAGAAGGCAGGCATCTCTGCAGCTGATGGCTCCAAAACTTTACAGCTCCCACTAAAACAACCCGGATGGATAAACAGAATCACAGGAAAGAGGAAAAAATATATGTTTTGTATGTTTTCACACTATTTCAACACATTAATTTACATTTTAGATACTTTTTCCTGGACAAACTGACCATTCAGGCAGTGTTTTCATTCCGGGCCTGGTGTGCCTTTATTCTGCCCCAACGTTGTGTTTGAACACAGTGAGGGGTAATGGGGTGTCGATTTGTTCCACCTCTGTGACGCCTGTGGTGGTAGCAACAGCCCCGAAACAGACGTCTGTATGAAGGGGGTGCACCAGCATGGCGGAACAGGTGTGACATTGTAGTAACGTGTTCAGGTGTGTGACCTACAATGGGGTATTTAAATATGCGGCCGCATTGCGGCGCTGCTGCACAATGCCTGTTTGAAAGAGGCTACATTTATGTGAAATATAATCGACGACAAACATTCTAGTTTTGGTCGTGTGGTACACGTGTGCAGCCTGATTCTTTTGAAATAATAACATGAATGGCTTGGATTAAGCGCTTTAGATCATTACATGTATTTTTGTTGGTTAGTTTGTATCATGAAAGAGGGATGAACTGGAATGTATTTGTACAAAACTAATTTACATTCACCATCTCAGCTCGCAGTCATTCTGTCATTGTTTATGCTTGATGCCTAATGAATGTATTGAACACTTTTCCTTGAGTGCCGATGTATAAATTCAATCAAATATGGTGTATAGTACAGTTTTTAGATCCTGTTTACATGCTAGTATTTTTCTTTGTCTTTCTTTGCCACCAAAACAAGACTAAGAGCAGGATATAACTCATTACAAACAAAACTGTCCTCCTGTGCTTTGGCGGTGAAAAACTCCTTTCAGAGAACTTCTGAGGCAGAGAGACTTAGTGTGGTGGATGACAAACACAATTATCAAGGTAAAGTCATAGCTATGAGCACACAAGCATAGGTAAGCAGTTATATCAATACAATCATTCAAAAACATTAAGTACATGAAAAGGACTCATTTGAGGGCTGTGTATATATATATACACACAGTATATATATATATATATTGACTGAAAAAAAATTAATTATTGATAATAAAGACAGAGCTGGAAGTACAAGCAGAAAAAGCAGGCACTCAAACACACTGACAAAACACATGATGATATCTTTCAAGTAATGGAGAGCAGATAATGCCAAGAGAACTGCAAGCCAAATGTCCAAGGATGTGTCTGTGTTTATATTACATTAGCACGGTCAACCTTTTTTCAGTCGAGAATATTAATTGTTTATAGGTTTGTGCTTGTGTGGTGCCTGTAGGGAAATCCCAGTGCTGAGTACATGGTGTCACAGAACACCGCCTGCCAACTCTAAATGAGTTGTCTTCCAGAGAATTAAACACACGCACACACACACACACACACACACACACACACACACACACACACACACACACACACACACACACACACACACATACTGGTATAATCAAGTGAAAGAGAAGATAGTCTCATGAATGCAAATATCTCCATTTCTGTCTATTCAATGAAATGAAATCACACTCATATCACTCTGAGCCATCTAAGAGCAAAAGTGATCAGTGAAGTGCAACATCCTTATTCTGTAAGTCATGACACTTCTGTGGACCTTTAACATTAAATGCTAGTTTCCCCGTTTTTCCATTAGTATGGTGATTTTGGAGGATTAAATAAATTTAGGATCTAGTGCACTGCTTACTTCATGTCTTTAAAAATACATGTAATATAGCCAGGCTGTTTACCGAGGCCTATTGCCACTACCACTAATGATATTTGGGATCTTCATTATTATGGCTTTGAGTGAGAAAGACTAAGGAACAAAACTGAGATAAAAAAAAAGTCTGTAAGGAAATGAGAACATCTTCTTTAAAATTGAACTAGCAAATGGAAAATAATGTCCAAATGTCAACATTCTCTGAGAATAAGTGTGAGGTCCTGGCTGAAAGCATTGGGACTAAACAGTTCACTGCTTTGCCTCTCATTTGCTTTTAATGGATACGTTGAGGACACTGGCTGTTTACTCTTTCCCACTCGCTTTACTATAAGAGAGAGAGAGAGAGAAAGAGAGGTTGAAAAAAAGAAAAGGTGAAAATAAAAAGGGTGAGAGGGGAAGGGCTTTTTAAATGGGTGAGAAGAGGAGAATAAAGATGCTCAGAGTGAGGAGGGGTTAACCATGCCTCTTCTTACCAGGGGTACTGTAAACTGCCTCTCTCTGCATTAGTGGCCATTTGAAGAATGGACTGGGATGTTTTCAGGATGGAAGGTTTATTGTGAGGTGTTACCATTCGTGGTGGGAATTGAGAACCAGTTTATGAGACCAGAGCTGACCAGGTCTGCATTATTGAAGAAACCTCTCACTGGAAATGATAGTCTGCTAATTGTATTTCTCCAGATTCCACTATCTGACACTATTTAAAGCAATCTCTCTCCATCGGTCTGTTCCTCTCTCCATCGGTCTGTTTCTCTCTCCATCAGAATGTTTCTCTCTCCATCAGACTATTTCTCTCTCCATCGGTCTGTTTCTCTCTCCATCACTCTGTTTCTCTCTCCATCACTCTGTTTCTCTCTCTATCAGTCTGTTTCTATCTCCATCGCTCTATTTCTCTCTCCATCACTGTTTCTCTCTCTATCACTCTGTTTCTCTCTCCATCACTCTGTTTCTCTTGTCATGTTAGTCTCCTTATTTGGCCTAAATTTCTCTTTTCTCTCTTTGTCTCTGCCTCTCCTTCGTTGGGAGTTGTGTTGTAATGATGGGTGTTCATTCTCTATTCCTACTTCACTGTCTGTTTCTTTGATATTTAACAGTATAGTTTTCAACCATCCACTCATGCATGTTATCATGATAGTGATGTATATTCCCACTTCTGCTAATACTGATGCGGTTTGTGATGCGGTCAGTTACAAGCAGGCTATGGACAAAATACAAAAATACTGGATTTATTTAATGCCAACAGCAAGGATGCATTTTACTCATCCACTCTCCTGCAGTTGGGAAAATCTGATCACAACCTGGTGCCTGTATACAAACCTCTCGCACAGAAAAGGCCACTTGATACACAGTAAAATGAGACTGAGGTGACACAACAATGTGAGTATTACTTTACGATGCTCATGGGGAGGACATTCTCTCACATACTGTATAATGGAATATATTAACTTCTGTGTTAAGGTTGCCGTAACCACCAGGACTGTGCATTGTCTTATTAAAACAAACCCTGAAGTACTCCTGACGTAATGCATTCCTCAAGCAAAAATAAACTTTAGGTCATGGAATGAGGAGGAGCTGAAGGATATGCAGAAGGAGCTGAGGAAGGAGATTAAGGATAAGCTACAGGAGGATCAGCTGAAGCTGGTGACAGCCAGCAGAGTTTGGAGGGGCCTTTAAAACCAACTCTTTTTGCAAGGAATCCATCTCCCAACCTGTGGGGAACTGAAGGTGGTGGAACTATCTGAGTCCTCCCTGTTGCAATTCCATCGTCTTCAACCCCTGCATATCCTATAGCACCACCTCCACCCCTACATCACTCAGCTCATAGCCAATATGTCCCTCACAACAAATCAGGTGAGAAAGGAACTCAGGAACTGTGGATCCAGATGGCATCAGCTGAAGGCTTCTCAGGTACTGTGTGTACCAGCTTTGGAGGACAGTAGGGCACATTTCCAACCTGATCCCAAAGCTCGGAAGAGGTGTGGAGAACATCCTGCATGGTACTGTGCCAAAGACCCTGCAGCTCAAGGAGCTCAATAAGCTACAGGCTGGTGGCTCTGACATCGCACCTGATGAAGACCCTGTGGAGTCTAGTCCTTATCTCCACCCCCCTGGTGAATCAATCAATACGCCCTCCAAAGTTTGCCTGTCAGCCTGGCATTGTGGTGGATAATGCTGTCATCTACCTCCTGCAGAGATCTCTCTCTCTCATATGGAAAAGCTGGCAGCAATGAGAATCATGTCTTTTGATTTCTCCAGCGCCTTCAACACCATACAGCCCATGCTTCTGAGGGACATGACTCTTCATCTGTCAGCCTCATCACAGATGGGGATGATAAGGAGAACAGAGAACTTACCCTGGGCTTTTTGCACTGGTGCCAGCGGAACCGCCCCCAGGTCAGCACAGGGGAATCCAAACAGTTAGTGATGGACTTCTGTACGTGCATTCAGGGAATGGGCATCCAAATGTACAATTCTTAAACTCAGCTGAGTAATAAAGTGGAATGGGGGTGTTGTTGGTGGGCCGTGGGGGGCGTGGTCCCGCTCCCTCTGGGGTGATGTTTGGGGGGTCCTGGCCTCTCTGGTGTGTGTGGTGGGCTACGTGTCGGGGTCTGTGCGGGTCCCGGGTGCACAGGTTTTCGGGGAAGTGGCCTTCGCTCATGCTTGGGGGATGTGGGCTTCTGGCCGGACCTAGAGCCTGTTGTCCCTTTTCCCCCTATAGGTTGTGCCCTGGCGGTGGGAGCTCCCTCTGCGGCCCCCTGTGGGGGCTTCGGCCCACCCCCTTGGGGGTGAGTAGCGGGCCTTGCCCCGGGGGCTTGGGCAGGTCTCAGGTGGGTGGGATCTTGCGGCTGTGGGCTCCGCTCGAGCTTTGGGGGGAGCTGGCCTCTGGTCCGGCCACGGGTCTGCCGTCTCCGTCCTTAGTGGGCCAGCTCTTGACGGGGCTTTTCCCCTGTGGCCCCTGGCTGGCTTTCCCTTGGGATGGGCGTGTGGTTCGCCCAGGGCCACATGGCCTCGGGCCCTTCACGCTCTGTGGGGCGCCGTGGTGGTTTGGGTCCTTCTCTGCCTACTGCTGGGGGTCGCCGTGGTGTTGTAGCGACCCCCCACTTAAAACCACATCGAGTGATAATCTCTCTCTCACACACACACACACACACACACACACACGTGCACATGCACATTAAGGTGAACAAGGTTTCACAGTTATGGTTATAATGTTGATGCTATTGTATCACTGCTGTTATTTTTTTGTGTTGTTGTTTGTTTTGCTGTTATTGTGGTTGTCTCCCCATCCCCTTACTGTTTCTGTTTCTCCCTTTCTTTCCAGAGCTGATGCAGGGGGCACTCCTGAGGATGTATTTGCCACCTTTTATGGCTAAGACCAGCTCTCTCCCGGGATGCCCCCTCATCCCACTGGAGGTGGTAGGTGAAAAGATAATGACGCTTAAGCTTTTATCCATGGAGAACATGTCCAACCCTATCCAGGACACTCGACCTCGACTCGACCTCAGTGAGAGGCAGATTCACCCACAGTGTGTGAAAGAGGGACACAAGAGAAGAGACACCTTCCTTCCTGCTGCTGAAACACTCTAAAGTCAACACTGTGCTTAATATTATTATTTATTTTTATAAATCGTTATTTAACCAGGGAAAAAAAAAAGTCTTGCAGAGATGTAAAATCTCTTGCACAAGAGCGTCCTGCAGGCAGCAGCACAAACAAGCAAGGTTACAACAAACAGACATACAAATCTATTACAATGATTTACAAAAGTGTTGATAGCTAATCAAAATTTGTCACCAGTCATCAACATCAAGGATCAATCGGGGGCTACGTGATTATTTCAAAACATTTACAGACAGATTCGCCTGCATTCAAGTAATTATCCAAATAATCAATTCACTCATGTGCAATAACAGTATATACCATGTTTGGCATATCAATACTTCCTATGTGCAAGACCAACAAACAGTTGGTAAGGTGAAGATTGTGTATATATATATACAGTATATATATACAGTATATACACACACACACACACACACACATCTGTGCTATATCTATCTCTCCCCCATGACTGAAACAGACTCATCTCTGTTTCTATGTGCCTTTGCATTGCAGTAGTTTGTCATCAATGAGAAAAGGAGACATTTTACATCCCATCTTATTTTTTCACAGCAAGCAACAAGGGGCAGTGTTGTGAAAGGCTTTTTCAAAGGGCATAACTTCCTTTTATTAAAAACCGTTTGTTCTATGAAATGTAAGCCTGCCATAGTCTCTCCTGTGTGCTATGAGCCACACATTCTAATAGATGGTCATAAATGAGAGAATTAATAATTGACATCCTGCATGAAGAGGCTCTAATGAGTGTTGGTCTGAGCCAGAAGCCCTCAGGGGAAAGTAAACATCTATTTATTAAATAAAATGGAACATGTTGAAGGTTATTATGCTCGTCACACATCTGAAATTGGTTCCCTTTTTTTAATTTTAAAAACAGATCATGCATGGCATTTAACAGCTTGGGCTGCACACAAGTGATGTAGCTGCATATGCAATTGACTGTTGAGGTTGTAATAATCTTCCGTCAAGATGGATGGACCTATTTATACATCCCTGTAGTAAAAGTAGCCTGCATAGAGTTGAGACCACGATTCGCATCTGAATTTCAATAACAAGAACTGCTTTCATGTCAAAGTTTTATTGCTGCAATGTGTGTGTGTGTCTGCATGTGTGTGCTTTAGATGCCTGAAGTAGTAATGATGTGACAGGGCGTGTTATTGATCTCAGACCGGTAATCGCCAGGTCTGATTGTTAATTACACGTATAGATTAAATGACAAATCAGTAGGAGATGTGTCTGCACACCCTCTACTCTGACAAGGTCACTGCAAAGACAGTCAAGCTAAAATGTAGTTGTACGGCACAGCTGACACAGTCAATACATGATAATGTCGAGTACGGGACAAATGACAACAGTCACACTTCCCCAGCAGTGCCAAGCAGGGCTAAAGAGGGAAACAGATCATTTAGATTTGGATTCCTTGGTAACATTGGACTCAACTGTACAGTATACTTACAGACTGGAACCAAAGCAATGAGCTAAAAGGAGTCTTAAAAACACTTTCGGAGTCAATTCATTCAATGTTTATATCAAAAATACTGTTAAATGTCAAAGACTGTTAAATAATGTTTCTTTGCCGTTGATGCGGGGATGTGAGGGATTGAAAGAGAGAAAAATGGCTTCCATTACAGACACATGAAAGCATCACACATCCTGTATGTCTGTGTGTTTGCTACAGCAAAGGGCATGGTGGACACAAAACATGGTTATAGCTCCTGTAACGTCACCCATACACTCTGATATTTGCATGAAAACTTCTCCCTGTGGCTCCAATACCACAAACACAGCTGAGATGTCATGCCCAGTGACCCTATTAACTGAGGTGACACGTAGCAGAGAGCTAACGGCTAGCTGTCACTCAGAGCGACCACATCCTCAATGATATCGAAGCCAAACCCCTTTTTGTACCTGCTTTAAACATAATGCTGCAAAGTAAAGGCCATTTCAACATGGGATCCTACAGGAAACATCTCACTTTTGGCATCACTGTGTAAGTTGCCCTTTGAGGGGTATCTAGATTTTGGTTACGCAAATGAAGACATGCATTAATATCACAGTGAAACTTTCACCTGCTTCATCACATCACAATCAAACGTGTGCGTTCCATGACTTCTCCAGTTCTCAAACATGTCATGGAGTCCTGACGAGGCCGAACCGCCCAGTGAGGAAGATAAAATGTTGCAGCAGATTTACTATTCAGGCAGGTAAATCTAGACAAGCTGCACGTTGTGATTGCACATTTGGGTACAGGCATCAGTGGATTCACAGCTAATTAAAAAATACGATCAAGACAAGTGTGCAGAGGTAATGAGGGTTTTGTAGGAGGCAAGGGAGTGTGACCTGTATTTTGTAATACCATACTAGCTATCATTTTTTTTTATAGTGTCTTCTTCCCTTTATTTCTCTCCCACCTGTGATTACTCTTGCACCAGCAGCCACCCCACGCAACCACATACACACTAACACCACATCAGAGAAATCAGGGAGTGGTCCTAATCATTTTGGGAAGCTATATGTTAGGAAACTCTCAAATACGATATGGCGTTTCATTCTGCCCTGCACTGTAGCCTCGAGACTCCAATATTGGATTGTAAATTAAGCACAAACACAATTACACGACCGATAATAGACTCCACTCACGTTGCCAGATTTGAGTCTAAGGGAAGAGGTTTCTGTCAATCATCAAGACACACACACACACACACACACACACACACACTGCAAATTTCAATCATTTAATAATCTGTTTTTGTCTCATGACTTTAAACAGCTGATAAACCCACACAGGCTTGAATGAAGCCAGTTAATGTGTATATCTTGTTTATGTCTCCATCTTGTGTTAGCATGTGTGTGTGTGTATTTTCAGTGCTATGACTGCGCTTTAGACATAAGACCATGGACTGAATCCATCCCTGCTGAACTGCAGAGCCGACTCACCCCTGTGGAAATAACAAGAGAAAAATAAAAGGGATTGTAAACTGTGACTTGCAGGAAAATAATAATGTCATGGCTAAATGTTCGAAATGATTTCTTGATCATGAAAAACAGAATAAATCTCTGGTGACCTGTATTTGTTGTTCTCATGGAAACCATATGCAAAATCTTGCAAATATTGAGTCTTTCTAATATCACTTCATATTCAATGCAGAGCTGCTCGTACAAAATGGCCTCAAATAGCTGTGACATGTCATAAAAGCAACAAGTGCTGTCTGGAAATCCTGTACTGCTCTCCCTGTTGCAGTTCTTTTGCTCTCTCTCATTCTCTGCATTGTGACAACTGTGATTTCCTCCAACACTTCCTCTCTTTCTGCCTCTCTGCGTGACAACATTGCGGTGTGACAGTTTCTCCGTGTTCTGATGTCTGTGTTTCCCCTCAGCTTTCACTCTTGGCTTGTAAGAGCTTAACCAGCAGCTCCCTGTGAGCCCGTGAGTAATTACAACAGCAACAACATCAGCTCAGCCATTTTATCTGACAACAAAACTGCTTTTCAGAATATAATCGCTTTATTCAACTGAGATTTGAGTGTGTAATGTCAAGTTTATGCAATGCTTCTTTTCCAATATGTAAATATATGTGTAAGCTTGCAGGAGTGATATGTGTCAGTAAGGCATTTGTATGTGTTTGTGGTTTTCTCCTATTTTCCAGTGTTTACGGCAGTAGAATAATTTACAAAAATCTATTTGAATTTTTATGCATGTATGCATCTCCATGTGCAACTTTAAGTTAAAGCCATATATAAGCATATAACTACTTCAGCAGGAGAGTCTATAACACCACCTCCTAAGAAACAGCAAGTGAGCAAAGTCTAGCAGATGGACAAGATATTGTCCAGATAATATATGAGTGATGTTGCAGTGAAAGGAGGATATGAGGTTTTTTTTTTGTTTTGTGTGTGTGTGTGTGTATGATTTTTCCTTCTGTGATATTTTCCTCAGCCAAAGAGTTATCTAACATTTGGCAAGTATATTATTATATTATATATATACATATATATAATTATATTATTATTGTTTCTATGTAATTGGAGGACAGTTTACTTTCTTGTACTGTAGCTCTGAACAGCTCGCTGATTGACGTGTCTCTTCTTAACCCCGCTGCAAATGGAGGTTCAAAATTTGTAATGTTAACAAGAACTTGAGTAGATGAAACAGAACATTAGGTGATAATATATGTATTTTTATGGATTTATAATCAGAACGGAGCAGACTTTTTTGACCAGGAACACTGAACTACTTAACAAGAAACAAACACAACCAGTTGACTTTGAGCAAAAGGCGGGGTACTGGACAAGTCATCAGTTCATCACAGGACCACATAGAAAGACAAACAACCATTCTCACTCACGTTCACGCCTACGGTCAATTTAGGGTCACCAATTCACCTCTATTACATGTTTTTGGTGGTGGGAGGAAGCTGGAGAACCCAGAGGGAACCCATGCAGACACGGGGAGAACATGCAAACTCCACACAGAAAAGTCCAAGGTCCTCAGATGGATTTGAACCCAGGACCTTCTTGCTGTGAAACAGTGCTACCCACTACGCAAAAAAATATCTAGGGCATGAGCTAAAGTGCCAGGGGCCAACTCTGGCATTGAAGGTGCACAGAATTCATTGTTTTTGAAGGGATTATTATTATTATTCTGCACAAATTAAGATTTTTTGGGGGGTCTTAACATGCTCGAAAATGTAAAAATGTCTTGTGTGACAAAATTTATTCGATTTAAAATGTTCACAGGGTGGTCTTCACAAAGAGAAGGTAGATTACTAGGTACTCTCTACGGCCATATAGTGGACAAAAAAGTTAAACCACAATCCTTCCCTCAGTGTCTGTAACACATGCAAATACAGTGCTGTCTTTACCTCCAGGTGTGCAGTAGCGAGGCCGACACTGGAGCACGCCCCAACGGGTTCACGCTCCGATGGGTGCCGGGATGCGAGGGTCCCTGCAACTTTAATGGAAACTGTTTTCTGATTGTTCGGATTTAAGTGAAAATGGGATTGGTGATCATTATTATAATGAGGCTTACATAACACCACATGTTTAATGGGAGGTTCTGGCAGGTTCAGCTCTCACTCTGATTGATTATAGATGTGAAAGTGTTGAGAAACTGTTGCCTGTTTCTATGTAAGGAATAGACCTTGATAAACAGCTGGCCAACTGACTTGAGAGTAAATCATTTTGTATGCTGTTAAGATCATTTATTAGTGATTGCATGGTTTCCCTGAATGTCGTCCACAGAGAAAAGAATGGACTGAGAAGGAAAGGAAGGAAGAGCAGAAGACGAGTATACAGAAAAAGAAGCTGGGACGCAAAACAAGAAATCTAGATTAAATAAAGAGAAAGACAAAACAAGCTGGAATGAACAAGATGAGGAGTGAAAAGACATAAACACATAGAGAGGGAACCGTCAAACTTCCACAGAAGGCCCTCTGAGTAAGAAAAATAAATCAGTAATTGATCCAAATGTGCCGAAGCATGCATGATAAGACACTCAACAGATGACTGCATTAGTTTGCATAGCAGACATTTTGAGGCTTTGTTCCAGACAGAGAAATAATTTAAAAGTTGCATGCTTCCAGACATCGCTATTGACTTTGATTTCATCTTTCAACTTTTGAGACGAACGACTGTCTCACTCAGTGAGCAACAAGAAAAAATAAAAACAAAACAAAGCCAATAGCTGGTATGTAATCACTCCATTGATATTAAACCTGTCTATTTGGAAAAACTGAATAAATAGAAGCCGCTTGCTCATAAGCGCCGTGCTGCCAGTAAGATCTTAACAATGATTCATCAAACTGACATCTGTTTGGAGATGATTTGGGATCAGCTTTTTCACAACTATTCGCAGTTTTTCCAACCATCTGTGGTGTGAAGTTTCATGAAAACAGAGGAGAAATACATTGATGGTAAATGGGCCAATATTTAATTTGAAAACTGTGTGGTGTGTGTGAGACTATGATTTTACTTCCAAAGTCATTGGAAGTGAAGCAACAACAAAACTACTGTGGCTCTTTGTGAATAGATCAAGACTTTATTTTGTAGTATGTGGTACCACTTTGTATTTAAAGGCCCTATGCAAGCATTATAATCTTATTTCAGCTGATTGGAGCACTTTTCAGTCGTGTAGGTTTGTACAGATAGTTATTAATTGACCCAGTCTTCTACGAGTTGCATTGCACCATTTAGGGCATAAAGACCCCCTTAGTTCTTTGTGCAGCACCCTACCTGTTAACTTGTCAACCAGTAGAGATTGCAGATGAAATCCGAAAGGATCTTAAATATATGGTGGATGTTTATTGGAGTTTTTAAACCTTTCTGTTGTGTTCCGGTCAAATGTGACCGATTTAAAAGTTCTCTCTTAAAAATGGAGCGTATAGCGTTAGTTCAGGCAGGCCATGGAAGTCAAGCCCATCTGTCATTCTCTGCTACATCAGCTGACAGGAGCTAATCTCGAAGCCAGCCCACCATCAGCTGACAGCCCAGCTGATTCCCTTCTATGCATCCAATTGGCAAATTCCATACAGGGCGTGTTATGTAAGCTGCATTAGCCTGCCTACCTTTGCTGCTTCCTCTGCATGCTGCTTTGCAAACCCAACTCCTCCTTTTCATGCTGTATCCATCTTAATCATGTATTTGGCTGTTATTGACAATTGTTCTGTTCTGAATGGGGGTCTCTGCAGGCTGTTCTCCCTGCTTATAGCCTTTCCATTATGGCTAATGGAAGGGCAGGAAGGTGTGCTCTTCCTGCTCCGGGCTTTCCACGTATGCACATGGAAGGGAAGGGAGGTCCCAGAACAGAACCATACCGCCAAACATCAGTTAATGGCAAAAACGTTATAGTAACCGAAGTGGTCCTGATCGAACTGTCGTAAACTTATAATTATAAATCTAATGTTAATAAATCGAATTTTTGACTAAAGTGGTCCTGACTGAAATGTAGTTAATTTCATCTCTTTGTCATAAGGTTCCATGACTTTGTTCACACATGACATCTGAACACACAAAATACATTTTCAGAATTTTGTATACATTTTGGGCGTTTTGTTGAACCTGTGTACAAACTTGCTGTTCCCGGTCAAAAATGACTGGTCATTAGAAACACCCCTTTTTGGCTTCCATGGTAACCCCACGATAACCTATTTGCAATAGAATTTTTACTCAATGGGAACCACACCTTTTGGCAATTGTCAAAGCCAACCACAATATTGTTTCAATGATATATACAACTTTCTCACAGCTCTAAAGCTTTTTGGAGGCCTTGCTCTCAGTTCATTCTGTAGCAGCATGTTGGTCAATTGATATGAGCTCAGGTCAATGAGGCCTACAGGCCATAAATAACAAATGGAAGTTCAAAACGTGTGTTGCTCACAAGAACATCATGTCATGAAGTTTAATTTGTCAAGTTCAAACTCCTCAAGACTGCAGTGTAAACATAAAGCCACCATACTGTGGAGAGAATAAGGTAGTGGAAGTTATTTTGCAGCAAACTTGTTTTTAAACCTGATTTTTGCCTTCATCGCACATTTCCTAAGAAACAAAACATGCTTGCACCTGTTTATCTCCTGTCAATGAGTGAAATAATGAAGAAAACTGCTAAGAATGATCACGTTTTCAACAAATGTGCCCCATCACTAAGACATAAACATTTACAGCTGAGGATCTTCTCTGAAAGCAGACTATAATTAGACAACACTGTTTGGAGATTCCACATGTAGCTCAATAAAAAGGGTTGGAGCTGCCGGTGGCTCTTGATGTGAAGACACCAACCTAGTAATGAACTGTCAATTAGTCCAGCTGACAATGTTAACAAGATGAGAAACAGACCAGTTGGCAGTGTGTGTGTGTGTGTGTGTGTGTGTGTGTGTCAGCAGGGCAGGGATTGTGTGTGTTTTTGTCCTTGTGTGTGTGAGCGTATTAGTGTGTGTTTTGAACATTCAGGGCTGCATGAGTGTCTTTTTGTGTTTTGATGGGTTGTAATGCTTACAAGTCAAGGCACAATAAACAACAGATGACTCTGTTTTACAGTACAGACATGTAGCCTTCTATGTGTGTGTGTGTTCATAAGAGGAGAGTTAACATGGTTAATGAAGCTGAGACATGACCCTCAGTGTGACTTTAAGAAGAGAGAGATTATGGGTGTCTTTTGTGTGTCTTGTAGCCATCAATAGGATTAATGCAAAAGAAGTGTGTTTGTGTTTGTGTGTGTATTAACCTGGCTAAGCACTGAAGATGCGTACGTCAGGCTGCAGAACCCTCTAATAAGTAGTACCACCTTACATCCCTAACCTCTGCATCGACCTGCTGTTTTCTGTCCGTCTTCCTCTGTTTTTGTCCTTCTATCTCTTGAGGGGAAATTATCCTGATGTTTCTCTAGATGGCAATAACTTTGGTGAAGACACAACAAACCCATGCTTATCTTAAGGCGGTATCACTCAACTTCAGAGATTTATGACAAACCGGAGAAAAATGACATAAAACCAGGAGATACCTGCAAAAACATAAAGAACACAGTGAAAATCTTTGACTGACATCTGTTAAACGTCGTCTTCCATTGTGACTGTATCTGAACCTTGCTGTCAGAGTTGGAAAACCTGCTCAAGAACTTCACCACAGGGAGTCATGAGTACCGGATTCAAAGACTTTTTTTCCTGGATTGACAGCATTCCTGCTGGAGTGTTCATTTCCCTCTAAAAGGTAAAGGGAAAAGGGAAATCCCTTTGCCTCCTGGTGCTTATTAACCTCATCTCTTGCTTCTTAAATTTACCTTTAGCTTTTTGTGAGCCTCTGTTTTGTGTCTCACTCGTGCACCTGGTCTTTCCACATCTGCCATTCATTGCTCATTAGTTTGTGTGTGTATGTGTGCGCATCATTATGTGTGCCAGATAACCTGTCTCAGGTGCTATTGAGGTTAATGAGGGGAAACAGCATCAGGCTCCAGATCCCTTTAATAAACCGCGGCAGCTCCAAACCTCTTGGTGCATGCTAATGAGTTTCCCAAACACTGAGTCTGTGTCAGAGAGTAGATAGAAAATAAAGTCTTTGTGAGGAAATGATAGATAGATAGAAGATGCGATTGAATTAGTATCTCGGCAGAATGCTTTATATTCCTCTTCTAATGCATAACATAAAATACATTGGGAATCTGTATTAACCGTAACGTATGGATATGAATAACTAGAATTTGCTAATTTTCTTTGGAAGTTGTGTTCACTGACTTTCCTTCTATCTGCACACTGTAAAAAAAAAATGATTGAGATGGGAAATGTCTGTGGCACTGAGGAGGAGATCTACTCAGTGATGAGTGACTTTTGTCCATTGTGCCACAGGAGGGATTTGTCAAGCATGCTGCTCGGGCATGGCATGCCATCTCCTTTTTAGAGATGATGCACATTCCCAAAAACCATTAACACTGTCAGTTAAACCTGCATTAGGTTACCTTTAGCCATGTATGGAGACTGAGCAGCTTTCAAAACGCTCTCTGCCTCAACAGAATTGTACTTGAGATAAAAACTCTTTTTTTCCTTTTTTGGAGTACTTTAGTGAGGACTTTAGATATTTCCACATGGATGACAGCATTTCCAGAGCGAGTGTTTATTCAGATGGGTTGTGCTCAGATATGCTGAATCATGTCCAAAACACCGGCACCAGGGAAGCTAGGCTTCATGGATGGATTACATGTATTACATGTGAAAGCAGCCCTGTCTATTCTTCTAGCATTATCAAGTACTGAGCCATGTGCAATGCAGCCTTGTGCATCTCTAGTGAAACATAGTTTGAGGAACTTGACCCCTGAGGAAAAATTGTCAAGCATCTTTTGTGCCTGGCAGCCCGCCATATATATGAGTTTTCTTCACGCTTCAGACAGTTCTTCATCAGGCTGCTGATGCCTCCCACTGTGCAGATGTAATCACAGAACTTCTTCAGGTGATATGATCCATAGGTAAGACTGAAATGTGATGTATGGAGGGAAAAAGAAAAGGTGACGGCGTCATACACATGCATCACTGTGCATATTGTGTTCAGAATGACAAAAAACTTTTTGTGCCAAGGCAAGCATTCAAAGCAAAGTTACTGTAGTTGACAGGTACAAGAGCGACTTGTCATTGTGTGCATGTGTGTGTGTGTGTGTTTCCATTAGCAGTTAGAATTTCAGCTGCATAATAAAACACAACTGTCCTCCATGGACAGAAAAAGAAACAGACAATGCAATAAAGAAGGAAAGGCAGCTCTGTTCATACTGCAGGCAAGGGAGAAACTGCTCTCTACGCCTCATGTCTGCCTCTTTCTTAAAATGATGACACACTATATGATACTCAACACAAACCAACACACACACACACACACACACACACACCTGTGCTCAGGGATCAGTCCCCCGTTGAAATGTCTTCATTGTACTTGAAGAAAAACTTTACAGTTGCTCATATTTCTCTGTAGCCTGAACTCATATGAGTATAGATCTCTGCAGATTCATTAAGACTGCAGAAAAAAAATAAGGAGAAGGGGTGAGAGGGAGGGAGGAAATGTGTGACTGTATTCATTTTGTAGTCACATCTTTTGTTCTGAGTCTCTAAGAAGGGGAAGGGGGAGGGGGAGGGAGGGACCAGCGCCATTTGAATTGCCTGGCAACAAACTTGCATGCGCACACTCAAACGCACATGCCCAGCCCCAGACACATGACCAAACATACACACACATGCACTGTTCTGCCAATGCTTGTGTATGAATGTGTGTGTGTGTGTGTGTGTGTGTGTATGTGTGTGTCTGTGCGTATCCACTGCCAATGTCAGAGAATGAAAAGACCTGTAGTGTTTTGAAGAAATAGCCTAATTATTTCCATAAATATAACCACAGGATTTTAAGTTCTGTCATTAACAGTTTAGTTATGTGTTTATATACTTAATCAGTAGGGTCTATGTTCACTTCTTACAGCGTGGTAAGTGAAAATCTTTCATGTGCATAAAACTTCAAACCATAGCGTTTAATGTTTTGTGTTGGATTTTTGACCAACATTTCAACTTCAGATATCTACATCTCAACATCCTCAACAAATGATACCCATTCACAAGTCACAGCATACCGTACTATGCTTGTGCAGCTATAACTGAATAAAGTGCCTACATCAGGGGTGTCAAACTCAAGGCCCGCGGGCCAAATCCAGCCCGCCACCTCAGAGCTTGCAAAGAATATAATTTGCTTATAATTCAGTTATATGGTGCTTTACAGAAGAACGTTGTCCATAAACTACATGTCCCACAATGCATGGCGTCCCTTTTGCATAGTCTGTGCACCGCCCACATCCTTGAAAACTGGGCCAAGTCAGCAGATCACATGGTCCTGTACTGTGAGACATTCACTCTCTCCATTGTAAAGTTACTAAGCTTTTATTTACATGAAGGGGGGGGCGAAAGGAACAGAACAATTAAAGAAGGAATGTGGTGAGAATAGCTTTGTCTTTGTTAAATTAGTGAAGCTTCACAATATTAGATGGTCTGCATGGAGGAAAGAGACTGTTGAAAATATAGAGGCTATTACCTGTCATTCAAATTCTGGCTAGTGATGACAGTGACCTAAAACATGTTCATGCAGTACAAAAGGTGCACATTAAGAAACATCTTCAGGTTCTTCTTTGAGAACCAGACCAAAACATTGTGTCCTGTCTATTTAGTAAAAATCACGATTTATTCCATATGTTGTTGTGTAGTAATCGTATTGCTCAGCAAAATGAAATAATCTGTTAAGTGGATAATTAATGGCAACAAAGGTATTCAGTTACAGGACTTCATCTAGTTTAAACAAACAACTAACCGAGACTCAGTTCTTCACTAAATTACAGCCAGAATTATGTTTTAGTGTTCAGTATTGTCATAGCCAATAGGATGTCACTATCAGAAGAGATGAGAGGAGGAGAAAATAAAATGAGGAAGAAAGGAGGAGTGGAAAGGATGAGAGGAGAGGAGGAAAATGTGGCCAAGGAGAGGATGAAAGAGGACACATTATGATGCAAGTACTCAAGATACGTGACTGCCATCTGAGACTGGCAGGCCTCAGACACACACACAGACACACAAACACACACGCCCTGCAATGTGGGTTGTGTGTGACATGAAAAATGTTCCCTCTTTTCTCAGCGTGTTTACAACAGTGGCACTTTTCAATTAGTCGGACAAATGCATGAACACACACACACACCGACATAGAGTTAGGTCACACAATAACACACACACACACACACACACACACACACACACACAGAGAGAGAGTGAGTGCAAGCCTGTTTTTCAGTAGAGAAAGACATCAGTGGAGAATACAAGCCACAATAGAGAAAATGAGCTACACGCACACACACAGTATGGGTTAAGACAATGTCTTACACACAAATGTGAGAGTGTTTGTTGGGGTTTCTTTTGATGATCCCTCATGGCACTCTTCAATCAAACAGACACACACACATTATATTCATACAAAGGTGCTTTGTATTTGCTTCAGATTCACATAAAGCATTTTGTATGCACTCTGGGACTTTAGTTATTAGCTTGCAGATTAAAATTCACACCATCAAATTCCCCAAATCTCTGATTCATTCTCATTTGCTTTCTGTCGCCGTCACTGGAGAGAACAGAGTCACACTTGGAGTACACACAGCCACAAATGTACCTCGGTGTGCATACATTACTGTTAGGGCAATGCATTAATGGAAATATTCCCGAGGGCTAAAAATGAGATTAGACATACGCAAAATTACACACATAATCTTCTGGAATTTTAAAGTTCAATGAGGACAAATTTGTGATCACAAATCGAATCCATCCATATTCAATCAAGAGTTACAGCAGATGGAGACACAGAGGCGAGTGTAATCAGTGTTTTGTTTGCGGGTTTAATCGTTTTGAGGGTTGTTTACTCAGTTGATGATGTAATCCAACTTTATTTTATCTGAGTTTTATTTCCCAAAAGGAGGAAGTTTTCAAATGAAAATGTCACACAAAAGCAAAAAGCTCATTTAGACTTCATTTCAAACATGGTGTGGATCTGAAGAGCAAAGCCTTGCCTAATCAAATATTAAAATGAATGTGATGCTAACATCAGAATGTGGGTGTTTTGAGATGTGTCAGACAAATACTGTTGTAATGTTTCCACATCCTAAAGCTGTTTTTTTTTATTATTATTATTCAGTGATTGTCCTGCGCTTGTAAATGTATATTTAATGCTCTGAAACCCTGAGTTGCAGACTGATTACAGGTTGGATTTGCTTTGGGTTTTCAGCTGTTCTGTGAACATTAATCTAATAAATCATCTGGAGATCCAATCGTATATGAACTTGTCATATGTAATTTATTCATATTAACATATATTATCCTCTGGAAAGCTAGTGACAAACACGATAAACACCAACACTGATTCGCTCCCTATCTGCGCCTCACACTCTCTCTCGCCTCAACTGCACATCCCTCCCCCCTTTGCACTTTCTCTCTGCTTCCTCTGCTGAACATGCATGTTAGTGCAGTTGTGGATTAGTTGCATCATCTTGGTGGGTTGGCAGGTTTAAATACATGCAATGCAACTCCTATTTAAAGACACATTTATTGATTTAAAGAGACGTGTTTTTAAGGAGATGACCTGCTGATTGTCGACCCAGGTGCTTTTCAGATCATTCTTTTCTTCAATGATTTCACATTTTTTAAGCAAGCAAGCAAGCCAGTTTCTCTTGTGTGAGTCAGTTCTGTGAACACATCAGTATGTCTGGAGAAAGAGGAGGCAGCTTTGTCATAGTACTCATATAGTCCACATACAGGTATAGGGTGCTGTCACACCTACCTCGTGAGGCCCGGACATTCAGATTTTTGCAGGTGTGAAACCTCCGCCGAACCAAGGTGTTCTCGGTCCGGATCAAACTGAACCATGGTTCGCTTCGTTTACAGTGTAAAAGCACTTTAATGGATGGTTTGGACCTTTGGTGGAGGAGCAGCCCACCCTGCATAAACCGATCCGGTCAGCCCTGTCAAGCCCAGAGACAGCAAGAAGTGGCTCCGGGGATCTTGGTTTTGATCACCTGTTTAAATCTAAGCTGGCAAACACATGGTTTAACTTTGTGTGTGCTGGAACAATAAGTGAATGCTAAATGACTAGTTTGTCAGACACAGAAAAGGACAGGTCATATTTTCCATCCTACTCTTTGGAAAACAGACTCATCTTATGCTTTATTTTGTTTGTTTTTCAAATGTTGAGCGTAAAGAGAAAACAGAAAGGTTTGGTACGATGTAATTCAATAGAAAGGTTGGAATGGAGGACGTCATCAGAGAGACGGGCTGCACACGTTTGCATTATGTTCCCACATGCATCATTTCTGTTCAAATGTAATAAAATCAACCAGGAGTGTGACCATTTTGCTGTTTAAACCTAGGCAGCAGATTGAAAACTCCTAAATTAAACATTTTGGACCTTTAATATCTGGATTAAAGATGAAGTTTTTCAAGACAGAATCTAAAATTTGACCATGTCCCGGTCTTTATTTACCATTCACCACATCATTATTTTTTGCATTGTCCGTCCGTCTATTTGTCCCATTCTTGTAAACATAACATCTCAGGAACATCATGTGGGACTTTCACAAACATCTACTTGTCTATTTATTGGGTAACCATATGAAAACATTCAAGGATTTCATTGTTTCTTCTTACACTGAACCTAAACAGCGATAGACACACAGCAGTGGTTCATTAGTAGCTCAGTGTTTCTAATATCGAGCTTCAGGTGATTGTTGTTGCAACGTATGGCAAAGCTCCTCTACACTCCTCTACAGAAATGGTATCTAGGTGAATACAGCATTTTCACTGGAGTCATACTGTAGAAACGTGAAACAGTCCAGCAATGGAATAAAAAAGGAGTGTTGTCCCACCCAGTTAAACCACACGAACACAGACCTGAAACTTGGAGCATGTTAATGGGGGGGTTTTAAGGCTTTGTAATTTCCATTGAGGGTGTAACTTACAACTTAAAGAGAGCAGAAAATTTAGCCATTTCTAATTTTAAATTCTACTTAAAAGTGATATGTCAAACTGTTTTAAATGAGTAATACATTCTATAACACCCTAATTGCTGCTGCAAAACTTAAATCATGCATCCTTTGTACTCGGACTTTGATTTGCCTCAACTTCAAACATGAGGATAAAAAAAAAAAAAAACGAATGATAACAAGTGCTGTACATTTCTATTCCTCCCATATTCTTCCAATTACATCCCACACCCTCAAGTGGTTTATGTCTCTTCTCAGCTTTAGTGATGTTTGCATTGCCAGGAAAACACATCTTTCCATTTGCTGTATATGTGTTGTCTGAAATGTCTTTGAACTCACCTCCCTCCCTCACATCATATTTGTATGAAGAAGTCAAGCCCTGCTCTCATATGGTGACCTACATTCTTCATCCTGTGGGACATTTCATAATTTCATTGGTGATTTGTATAAAAAATATAAAATAAAAACGATCTTCAGCGTCTGTAACATGATGAATATAAGAAGATATAAAGAGAGGCGGTCTGGCTGACTCATCTCCAACAGTACCAGATGTGTCATCACAGATAATGAGTCCTATGTGTGTGTGTGTGTGTGTGTGTGTGTGTGTGTGTGTGTGTGAGTGAGTGAGTGAGAGAGAGAGAGAGAGAGAGAGAATTCCAAATAAATCCACCTTGTTGAAGTCACATTTCTACGGTAATCTTAGAATTTCTCTCACTCTCACTGTGACCTACATACTCAGCTTACAGGGAATAACAATGAAAACACTGTGGGGACAGAGCCAGGCAGGTTAGGTGTGTGTAAGCTGACATGACTTATTTCCATATGGAAAGTATAAAATAGTGCATCAACTCCAAGACCAAAGGAAATGGCACCATCTCTGGGTGACATAATTCTATATCTGAGAGTTTGACTGCAGACATTTAACGTCTATTTACTTATGGGATAAAGACACTGACAGACAATCTTTTATGGTCTTGCATCAAACTCTTTTTTACATATATATTAATTTGTTTAATATGAAAAAATATGCATTTTAGGAGGGAATTCTTCACTCGGTCATCCTGATCAACATTTAACCAGTTATGTTGCTGCTTAGACTAAAGGCTAAAAAGGGAAACACTAATGATTGTCAATTCAGTCAGGACCCCTTTAGTCAAAAATAAAGTTTTATCAACATTGGCAGTAACTCATAATATGGCACTAGAAGAGCATCTGTCATTTTAGGCTGGGAAAAAAAATGCTTTGATGGACACAGGCCCTTAGAGATTAGCTGCTATCAGCTGATGCTAGCTGAGAATGACAGCCAAGCTTGACTTTCCTGGCTGAACTAACGCTATGCTCCAAAAGTGATTCCGAGTAAAAATGCCCTCTTAAAATATACTGAGCAACAGTAAAAACACGTAATTTTGCAGGATTTCATGCAGTCCTTATCATATTAAATATCAAAGGCAGATTGCAGAGCTGTGACAAGTTGTTCATGTGTTGCTGGAGCAGGATCTCTCCGTCTCACCCGGAGATCCAGAACATCCCACAGATGCTCTACTGAGTTGAGACCTGACTGATAATCAAATTAAATTACTTTCGTTCTTTCTTCACATTATTATTTCATTGGCCATTCATGTTTAGGATATTGGGTAAATACAACCCCCCCCCCACCCCTCCTTTCAGCAGATCATAATTGATCCTGCCTATGTTTTACCAGTAAGCACAGAAGCTGCAGTAGATGTTAGGAGGACATTTGTCATGTTGGTCTAAGAACTATGTTGCTTTCATAGTTCTATAAGTAAACTCTCTAGAAACTGTTTGGCTGAATTATTCTTACTCATGCTACCTATTATGAACAGATTCTCACTGGAAATCAACATTCCCAATCCCACTAACAAAACACCTGTTGTCTTCCTGTTTTTTTTTTTCCCACTGGGAACACAGGCTTCAGTCAAAACGCCAGATAACATAACTCTGACAGAATGGAGTGACTCGGAGATCTGTAACCAAGCTAGTTTTAAACATACAATTATTTCATTCTTCCTATTGCATCCACAGTCTGTGGAAGGTTTATTCTCTCTTCTTTAAAGAAAACATGATTCCCTCCTAACCTGATTTATTATTCTTTCCACATATGCAAACCAGGCAGGCAAAAACCTGGACTTACAACCTGTGATGAACTTTGAGATATACTGATGTTGCACCTCTGTCAGATATAAAGTGGTTTGTGTGGTTTTAATGGGTTGAAGGAGGTACACTAGGAGAACCTCATCCATATTTAAAACTGATTTATTCCTGCTTGTGTAAAGGATTAAGATAAAAGGGCAGGGGGGTGGAACAGTAAAGGAGGTACACTGCCAACATTAGTAATATTATTCAGAATAGAGTCAGATATGATGACACAAGACACTTTGGTAATTTTCCATTCCACCAGCCACTAGAAGTTGATTGCACTCATTGTGGATCTCAGATGTGAACTAATACCTGATTCAAGGACTGAAGTGAAAGACGACAAACCAGAGGCTTCTGATCCAGGGTTGACTAACCACGAATGTCTGTTTATCTATTTATGTTTTGTCTTTTCTCTGAATGTGTTAATGGAACACCACCTAACCCAAACAGTTAATGTCACTATCTGCTGATGTGTTATTAATCAAAAAATGATCTGTCAATCAGAAAATTAACTAAGATGAATAGATAATGATAGGAATCATTACTTCCAGCCCTATAATCCACTGTACTTGATGTTCCAGAGCTGAGGATGAATCACGTTCATGAGCTCTCTGCATCCCTGTTGTGGTAGATGTATAAAACCTTTTCTGTTGGAGTGGGACAACTGGAGTTCCCAGTGAATGTTGGATGACCAAACAAGCCCAGTATTTCCCCCTTTATCTTGTAAAACCACAGTCCTGGCCTCATGAGTTCACCGCTCTAAATTATACTGTTTTTGAGCCGTGCATGTTTGTGTAACTTTGTCTCAACACTTTAGACGATAATCCAAGAAGTCCTCCGTATTAAAAGTAGTAGTTTCTAACTACTTGGAAGGATAACATCATCATCATCATCATCATCAACTTCAAATACATTCAGAGCAACGACCGCAACTTTATGATCTGCTGAATCATCATAGATTTGATTTCTCATGTTGGACTGGAATGTGGCAGTAACCCGATTACGTACAAGTCACGGCTTAATCAAACCATTCCCCCTGGGTTTGTTTGCAGCTGCCAACCGTGTGCCTCTGGCGGGGGGGTGTGGGGGTGGGGCTCTCGATACTCTACAGTGAAAACTGGAGTGTCTTCTATAACCTCATACTGAGTCAAATCAATTGGTCACCCTCTTGTAATCACAGTCTATCGACCACCCGAGATCCAATGATGACTTTTTAAATACAGTTTTGTGCTCTTTTTGTCTACATGTTCTCCATCACATAATATTACTGCAGGGTGATTTAAACATGCAGCTCCAAGCTAAAAGCCCTGCCCTGGAATGCCCCTATTTCTAAAACTGGTCATACCATTCATGATGACATGTACAATAAAAACTTACTTTATAATGAGAGAACTCTTTCAGCAGCTAAATCTTACATATTATACAAGCTAAACTAGGTCAGTTGAAGGGAACACGAGAGCCCTACTTTCCAACATTTTATGGTCACCGGACACACTCTGGCACTGCATATGTATTCAACTGTTCACTGCAACACCTCCATGACCTTTTGTTAATGCCAACATTTCAAATATTCAACAGTAACTCTCCTAAAGTACCTCTTTATACAGATCACCTTACTTGTCCTTCTCTGTTCCCACTGACTCTTCACTATCTGGTTTTAAGCTCTCGTTGAAATGTCTCATCTCACTCCAGATGTATTGACTGACACTGTCGGAGGGTTGGCAACAAAGAACCATTAAACTTTTTTAAAATTTTGTTTTTCCACCTCTTTAAATACTGCAAGTTAAGACCTTTGGGACTAGCAGCAAGGCTTTACCCATGTTTGTTTGTTTTTTGGTTGGTCAGTAGGGTAATGCTACACTAGTGAACAGGTTTCAATGAAACTTCACCAGCCAGAATAGACCCCATTCAGTTTTAGGGGCTGAATCCACTTGTTGTTTTTTTCACTTTCTTTGCAAAATATGGTATCTTTCAACATTTTTATTAATTTCTCAGGGAATGATGGATGGAATTTGATGAAAAGAATCTGGCATATTTAGGGATTTGATATCATGATTGTGTGGATAATTTATTTTTACTTTATCTAAATAAAATAAAACTTATGGTGGAGGTATAAAAATCTACTGACTGCCATTGAAGTTTTTTTTGTGTTTCTCGAGGCCTCTGTAAGATTCACAGTGTGTTTCCCATGTGTTTGTGTTTGAGAGGATTATGGAGGCAAGGGGAAGACTGCGTGTGTCTTGACCTTTCATTTAAACATGTGTGGCCCTTGCCGGACTGATAAGGATCACTCATTATGTGGTGACTTAGTTCTCTGTGAGCCTTGTCACGACCCCATAGCCACATCACAGTCAGCTGCTCATCTGTATTCATGGGTAGTTAACAGCCAGTGCACCTTTCCGTTTGTTGAGAGAGGTGCACATATATCACACGTCTAAGTGCATAGCTGAATTCGGAGATGGAAGAGAAGGTCTGGATCCAAACTTTAAGATTTTCAATCAGGATCTCGCAGGCCTTTTTTGGGATTGTTGTGGCCTAAAATGCCTTATTTCGCAGCAGTGATGTTGCTATGCATGTTGTGATATTTTAAGGAACATATATATCTGTGTGTGTGTGTGTGTGTGTGTGTGTGTGTGTGTATAATTTGCAATCACAATTGGTGAAAAAAACCTCCCACAGTGTAGCCAACATTTGATATGATACATGATATTTTTTATCTTATTTGCATGTAAATATTTTCTTCTCACTCAGTGATGTCTCTCTCTCTCACACCCACATCCCCCGATCTTTGATTTCCTTACACTAGTGCAGTGCCCGTTCTAAACATCCCTCAACACACGACAATAACATTATATTTAGCAACCAGCAGCAAAATTGACATGCAGTCAATGATTCTTGGCACGTAAAGAGCAGCTGTGGACGTAGGAGAGGACACACCAAACTCAGTCCACAGAGAATCTGTATTTTTACTTAAGCATTTGACTTAAAATGTAAACCAGTTTTTGACAAATGTATGTTTGCATAAGTGTGGGGTAACGAAGACAACTGATTAAAAGACCGTAGCAACAGTTTTCTCACACATACACGACCGTTAAACTAAACAGAAAATATAAAACGATGTCCTGATATATAATGCTGTGATGCAGAGCTTACAATGAACCACAATGCTGGATCTCTGTTTAAAATACTCCCATACCTTATGGGTGAGGTCTTAAAGACAGAAGCAGCAGCGCAGAAATTGCTGGTGATGAACAAACATTTAGAAAATTAAAATGAATAACTTTAAAACAGTAAACTGGATTTATGGTGATGTGTGTTCTTTCGACTGTCTGCGCTTCGGGGTTTTCAACAAGTATTCACAGATCAGTTGTACTGCTGTGATAAGACATGTCCAGTTTGCTTACAGAGCACCACATCAGCTGGTTTCTGTCTAAAATACTCCCTCACTTCAAATGATCGAGGGTTTTTAGCAGCAGTTCTCACCCATGGATGTGGTGTTTTGGACCATTCACAGTGATCTTGGCGAGGCGCCAGTCATTACCGATGACTTCACTCACATCAATACGTCCAAGCCCCTGCTTCTGCTTCTGCCTCTGCACAGAGCGCTGTTCACCTGTTTATTCTAAATGTATTAATATCGTGTCACATTTCCAAATGGAACCAAAGTCGACAATGCACCTTTTTGGAGCCCCCAGCAACTCACATGCCATGTTAAACATTATATCTGAGACTCTTTATCCCTAAACTCTTTTCTTTATCATGCACACACATGCAGTTTGTCATGCAAATAGGCATTCATGACCAAAAGATGAAGTGATTTTCTGTATGGGTTTGTTTGTGCACATCTTTACAGATCTATCCAAGACAAGCTTTAAGCCGAACCTCATTCAGAAAAAAACATCAATTGGAGCCAGTTGAGATGGTTCATACTTCTGATCAAGACGTCTGCCTGTGGAGTTCGAGGCACACTCAACTTCGATGGAATCGCCAGGTGGGTCCTGAAACTGCTGGAGGGATTACATATCAAATCTGACCTTGGAAATCTGTGGAACTCCACAGGATCCCCGAGGAAACAGTGAAAGGATGTGGCGGTGGAGGACATTTCTGCAGCTCTGCTTGGTTTCCTGATAGACCAAAATGCGAGATTTAAAATTAATGTATTGTTGTATATGAGGACTTCAAACAAAACTCAAACAAGAGACGACATAGTTTGTTTAGTCTATTAAAACAAAGTAAAACTACTCATTACAGTACATTCTTATTGTTCCAAGGTCAAATATTTATTAAAATCCTTCATGTAAAGAAAAGCTAATCATTTAAAGCCAACATTTTAAAGAGTCAATTTAGCTACAGTACATCCTCTCTGACATCACCTCTGCCTCCACCATGAGTCATATATTCAAATAGTGCATCACTGTCGCTAAAAAGTGGAATAAGTGTAAAATCATATCTGACTCTTGGGGATGGAAGAGATTGCTTTTGCAGTTTCTCAGCAAGATGTGTCAGTTGTTTGATTTCTTACTGATTGCAGTATTATCCTTCAATCAGAAGACCCGCTCAAGTGTCTTTCTGCAAGAGACTTCACTCCTACTGAAGCTGCTGACCTTCAAGTGAACCACAACATTTCCAGAGGATCAGGAATACAAAAAAGAAGTAAAATCTCAGTAGAAATTGTGTGAGAGGATAATTCAACAATTGTTTGGTGTGAATAAATCTTGTTTTATGTCCTCATTTTCCCTTTATATACATTCACACAGATCAGGCAGCCCACAGCAGTCCATTACCACCTCTGCTGAAACAAACAAACAAGAAAAAGAATTTTAGAGAGCATCATAATTTAAACCTATTTTCTCCCCGAGTATAAACCTGCTTTATGGGAATGTTGGTTAGAATTGCTCATTTTGCCAGGGTAGCAACAGTTGTGCAGTTTAACCAGTACTTGAAACAAGAGTGGAAACAAAACTTGCAATGAAGTGTTATGACCTGGCTCAGATGGCCACAACAACAAGGAGACACGCCATGAGGAGCAGCACATTTTTTTTAGAATTAGACCAAATTAAAGTGCCAGTTGAAGTAACTATTTACATATGGAGGTGAGCAATCAGTAAAGTCAGTAAGGTAAGGTGTGCATGAGTGGAGAGTGTTTGTGTGAGGGTGTTGTGAGGTGCAGAACATAATATAACTTCAATGTAACATGAACAAACCAAGATGTGGGGTAGCTGTGGGTTGAGCAGAGAGAGCATGATTAGGCTGCAGCCTGACCTGAAGTAAACTGGGAACTACTGGGCGCCACAGATGTTCCAGGTCACCCAATCACCTACCTGCAGATTAGTGACATGTCAACCCCAAAAGTACCCAAGGGGCCATAACAGAGAGAGTAAAAAGTAAAAATGTGTTACTTCTGCACATCTATAAAAAATAGCATGCATGCATGTGATTTCCACCTTTTAAATGACCTTTTTGGAACATATACATCCTATTAGCTTTAACAGCAATATGGAAGAGGAAGGGAATGAATATGTGTAAATAAATTCTCCAATCTGCTTTGTTTTTCCAAAATGATTCCTTAAAGTGTTTTGTGATTCACTACCTCTATGGAAAAAATGTATCTTTGGTAACTTAAACCTTTTGACTCGAGAGTTTTTCTGCACCAAGAATTCCAATGTACCATCCGGTCCCATGTCTAGCAGCAGAGCATCACTGCTAATGCTGAACAAGTGAGGTTGGACTGATAAAAGCTCAGATGTGACTTCAATCACTCTTTATATTGTGTTGCATTTTGATATTCATCTTCATACATACATTTACGTAATGAGCTACTATACTAACAATGAACCTGTAAACCTTTCACTGATGTTTCCATGGCAACGCCTGCCACATTTGAGAAACATCATCACCTAGTGCTTAATTAACTTTGTCACATCATCCTTGCTTTGAGCAATAACACATAATAGCACTGTGGCCAAAGTGCAGCAGTGAAGATTTGATTTTGAATGTGTTTTTGTTATGAAATGATACAAAAGCTCAATCCACATTTTTTTTCTTTTATTGTTGGTGTTTCTGAAGATGTTGCAGATGCTGGTTGAGATATTTGTTTGATGAACTTTATATTATGCCAGCAAACAACACAAATAACAAGCCTCAGGAATCTTTTGGGAATTTTACACTTGATGTCAGTTTAAAAAAAACAAACAGAAAAAAGTCTATCCACACAGCTTTGACTGAGTGATGAAGCATCCAATCATTCGATGGTCTGTAAGCGTTTAGCTGGAGCAAACCTTTCTGACAGCTTGTCTCAACCTTATGTTGGACACAGATGGAACATACAAAGAACAAACAGCAGGGGGTGATTTACATAAAAAGACAAAAATCACCGTGTATTTTATTTACTCTGAAAAGCTGTAAAGCCTCAAATAACACTGAAACGTGACAGATTGTTAGCTGTCTGTGTCAGACTCTCTATTATGTCTAGCCTTTTCCTTTTCCTCTGGTTTTATTTTATCCTTAAGTTTCTTCTACCTCTGCCTCTCTGCCTTTTTAAATTTTCTTATACTCCCGATGTTCTTTCACTCTCGACTGGAGATAGGGCCTCCCTCTCTCCTTTTCTCTTATGAAAGAACCGCATCTTTTTCTCATGCAAGTAAGTCAACGGTCATTTGTTTAATTTAGTTACAGGATCGCCCTGGCGACTGGCATGGTGGTGCAGTGGTTATCATAGTTGCCTCACAGCCAGAAGGTTCTGGGCTCAAATCAAGACCTGGGGCCTCATTTATAAAGGTTGCTGAAAAAAAAGAAGCATAAACGGGGGTGAAATGTGCGTTTTTATAACCAAAAACCTGCATGATGTTCCTGTGTGTGTGTGTGTGTATTCGTCTGCCTGCCGGATCCATTAATCCATGGTAAAAAGAAAGAGAGATTACGATATCCGATCTTTATTCAGTGCACGCCAAGTAAGTAATATCACAGGCAATTTGATCAAATCTTCATAACAAAGGAATGAAGTGCTTACAGTATGTTTTTGGTGTCATTACGAAAAGGCATCACAGAGCCCAGCAGCTCTAGAGTCAGGGACAGACAGAGGCATAAAGCCTCAGGTCAGTGTGTTGATGAGCTCAGTTACGCTTTACACGCGACTCTTCAGACCCTCCTATTTCATTTCTAAATGATTATTTCTCTGATAATAATAAGTGTGAACAACAAATCAAATCAAACAAATGCTCACTGTAGACATTGGCAGGAGAGCTGCTAATGTAGCTGTCAGCTGCACAATGCATTGAGATCATCTGCATGATGCTTTCAATGTCTATTCAGTAACAACGGGTTTTGGGCGACATCAAGATGTGATGTGTTGTAGTAAAATGTAGTTTTTGGCGAGAAACCTGAATAAAAGTTTTTTTGAAGGAGCAATTTGTAGATGTTTTCATCATAATATCAAATCTTCTTGGTGTCCCCCCTTTACACTGAAATTGGATTTTCGCCCTTGGTACCAGGCCAAGGCTCGAGGAGAGCGCTGGTGAAGTGCAGCCTGAAGACACCCAGTCGCGCTCAGTATCTGGTACACCGGGCATGTCGACCGAGGATGACTTTGCCGGTCCCGTCCGTAAAACGCCCACCGCCACACTGACGCCAGATTCCAGCAAGGAGGAAATCACACACCTGTCAGCAGACGCTGACCCAGATATAGCGTGGCTCAGCGCTGACCGGCAATCAGAGCCAAGGTGAAACACCTGACAGTGTAATCAATGAGACAGAGGAGTGGGAGCAAACCCATCCTGCCTCAGTAGTAATATAATCTAGTGTGTATTCTGAAAACTCTATCTAATGATCTTTTAGAGATATTTTGATGATGGGGATTACCAGGTGCTTGGATAGGAAATTACTCCAGAGAGAGACTTATTGGGTTTGTAAATTCTATGCTTTGGTGGATCCAGGCCTTAATGAAGAAACAGACTTTAATAGACTTTTTTTTTTTTTAAAGCTGATGAATTCTTGTCATTGTTGCTGATGTCACTGAGGCTTTTATTGTTATATAAGTGTAACCAGGAAGTGAGTTATCAAGTTTTTATGTTTGTAATTATTACAGTAACTATTAATCTCAATCCTACAGAATGTATTGTTGTATATCTATGACATGCCTATTCAGCATCCTTGACCATCAAATGCCTAAATAAGGAATCACTACCTTCCAGTTTGGTTTACACCTCTGTCCAGTCATGCCCTGAAGACCGTTTTCATCATTTTGTGAGATTTTTTACCTTGATATGCCTTAATCATAAAAGCATTTAACTGCATCCTTGACTCGATGCTGGTGTGCCTGAAGTAAACCAGAGGCTTTTCGTTGGAGAGGATAGTTTGGTCTCTATTTACTGCTAATAAAAGTTAGCAGACCCCTTTTACACCTGCTGTCAAAATGCGCCTTTATGGTCAAAAATGGAGAGCTCTAAGTATTAATGTATCTGAGATGCATTGAGGACACAGGATTCAATGACTCAGACCATTCGGCGGTGGTCTGGGACTCATGTGGCCACATTATTTTAGCCCAGTGTACTCAAATGTGTCCTTGGCCACATCGAAGGACGCCGCCTATTTTAATTGTCAGTTGTGCGGTCATAGATGTGTGTTAATTGGGTATTTTGCAATATCCTACAATGTTAGACAGCCTGTCAGAACGGAAGGCAGGAACAATCCACCTTAACAACGTCTCTAATGTACAAAGAAATGAGTAAATGTGATCAGTGTTGTGTGAAATCAAGCAGCTTTTTAAGGTTCCCATTTCTTTGGCCACCAGGGAGTGAGCTGTCATTGGCTCACACTTTTCAGGTGAAGCTGTTCAAAACACACACATGTGAACACAAGGCTTGCCTGGCATGTGTGCAGAGGTGTTTTACAAAGGCTTGTGATTTTGTAAGGTTATTTTAGAGCAGCTGCTTGATTCGTGACTTCCACTGTGAATACAGAAAAAACAAACAAAAAAAAAACAAGCAACCATCCACTGACACACACTTACACACAGACATGCAAAAAAAAGATACACAAACACATAAACTTATGGAGACTACACACTGCATACAAACACACACACATATACATACCACATGTGGCATTATGGGTGGGACTAACAGGCTTGGGCCAATCCACCGGTCCATCCTACATGACAACTGTTATTTCTAATCATTAATATTCACATCTACTTACACACTAAAACATTTTTTACAACACATGATAGGGTAAGACGAGTGCTGAAACTGAAAATTATTGTTAAATCACCAAAAATGCATCCCTTTTGTGAACCTTTCCATTCCCCGAGGTCACTAATAGGCAGACAGTCGTACGGGTCCTGATGTAGACGTCCTATCCAGACCGAGACATGTAACCAATAAATGATTGAGAGTTATTGACTGTTTTTGTGTTTCTAATTATGAACAAATCGATTTTGCACAAGAGACAATAATTATGAGATGTCGAGGAGGACTTCTGTAAGAGCTCTGAGCATTACAGCCTCCAAAAGCACACTGTTCTGGTAGGTTTAGTGAGGGTTATCTCCTTCTTATCTCCATATTGGACATTTTGCTGATATGTTCAGGGTGAACAAGTTTTTTTTATTGTGATGAATTAATTAAATGTTTTGAGTTTTTAATTGTGTGTAAATAGGATTTGACAGCAATAGATAGTACTTAAGTTATCATTTCAAATCCTTGTAGCTGAAAAATTGCTTCTGCATTTGAGACCTGTATTCTTTTGATAATGTGTTTTGCAGTTTGGGGGAACAAGAAACTTGTTTACATGTCAACAGACTGTAAACCCCAGCATTCACAGAGAGAGGAGTTCAGGTCCTACGTGTTCTTTTTGTCCTAAACCCGGTCCAGTCTTCTGTTGTGCTAATGTGAAACCCATGTGATCTCTAAATAATCTAGAAGTGTGCTGGTTGGATGTTAAAAGATTAAAATGTTAAAAAGAAAAGCTAATAGAAACATTTTTATTCCATTGTGCTCATTTTAAACTCAACACTAGACATGACATTTTTTTTCCCATATCTACATCTTTGAAAATTAACTAATACTACTTAAATACGTGAATTTGTCACTCTTAAACCTGAATATAGTAATTTGCTTCCCTTTGCCACTTTGAAGTTGAACTAATTCAACTTTGACCCCCAAAAAAAAATCTGCTCTCAAACAAGAACATCTATCACTGCTGGCAACCTGGAGGCAGATTTGTATTAATGTTTGATTTGATTGCAAAGAGGAAAAGAAGATGTAACTTTGCGTAGTCTCACTAATGTGGTTTAGGTCTAAAGAAAATATCATAAAAAGGTATTGCTGATTAGTTAGACATGAAAAAATGCATAAAGGACACAGGCTTGGGAACATGTTTGTCAGTAAACACACTTTGTTTGCGAATGACTGCATTCAGTTTTTATTTAGATTTACAGCATCTCAACATATTTGGTATAGAGGTGGTAGACAACATCATGGCAGTAAATTGATTAAAGAGTTTGTTTGCTGCATTCAGTTACTTAAGTGTCACACATGACTGTAGTTATTGTTTTATTTTGACGTGAAATGTATTGACACCCTAAAAAAGCAAACACTTCATACAATGTGAGAATTCTTACAAGACCAGGTCAGAAGTCATGGTCACACAAATAATTCATACATAAATAACAAAACCAGTTTGGTCGGTCACACAGGTACATACACACAGCTGATACATGCACACATTCAACCACCCACACACTATAACACACAAAGACACTAGAGGCAGACAGTAACACACACACACAATCACAAGCAGGCGGTCTCACACACACAGAGAGGGAACAATCATGTCTACTTTGTTTTGCCTCCTCTTCCACTGAGGAGTGACATTTTAAGGGGCTCATGGGGTGTTTGGGGTTGAGGGCAGGAGGTTGAGCCATGAAAAACATGAGGCAGGATGGAAGGAGAGCGAAGAAAAAACAAATACAGAGACAACAGAGTGTCAGAGAGAGAGTCTGTGTAGCAAACAGAAAATAAGTCCTGTCCTGCTATGAGTCGAAGAGACAGCAAGAAAAAGAGGAGGAGGAAGGGAACATACTGAGGGAAAGTACTGAGGGAACGTAGGTGGCATTCATTTGGTCATTACAGTCAGAGCAAGTAATAAGATAGATCAAGGAAAGTGAGATATTAAATGAAGCTGTCGCACAAGTTCAGTCAGGAAGACTAAACCTTTACACACTCGGGTTACTTTATTTCTCATGCTGTTCTGTCACACACCTCTCACACATGCTCAATCTTTTCTTCCTACTATCACAATCCCAGCCATCAATTGAGTTATTAGATGTTCTCATCAGCTGGTCACATCTATCCAATAGCACAGCGACACACCTTCATTGTCAGCCTATCATGTTGCTGCTGTCTTTTTAAATATGACTCTCTCTCCTCTAGTTCTTTTATGCTGATGTTTTGCACATCCTCCACCTCCCCATCACCACCCAGTCTTCACAGATTCACCAACTTCATCACTCATCAGGTTCATCAGGGTCATCAGCCACCACCACCAGTGTCTGGACTCCAAGGGGGGATATATATCTTGCTGCTGCTCAGGACAGATGCCCTTTGATCTCAATCTCCCTGAAGAGTCTTAACACCAAAGACTTTCTGACACCAAAGACTTTCTGACAGCAAAGACTTTCCAACATACTAATTATCACATATCATTAGATGTAATAAATATCTCATTTACTTCAACCACTGGTCTATAAGTATAGTAATGACATAGCAAACATTATGCCACTGATTATTCCAACAATAGCATATCCTCAATAGACAATATGAATGAAAACTATAACAAAATGAACACAGTCTCCTACAAATTATATTTACAGTATACACTATTAATTTGAATGAAAAAATTAGCTTTGGAGGAAATGGAAAAAGGCTACTGCTCAGCAACAGGGGAGCACAAAGAGGAAAAGACAATGTGTGAATATAACTTTATTTCTATTTATACAAATTATTTAACAAATTTATTAAACAAAACATAAATTAACCCACAGCAATATAAAGCATGTTGATCATGAGATCATTGGTGTTTTGCATGTTTGAACAAGTGAACAGTGAAATGTGGTGAGCAAAGACAAAAAACTCAAGGAAAATTCACATTCCTACAAGGAACAGAGGAAACCTGACTGAATCCAAGCTTATAGCTGGAGCAAAACAGATACAGGTGATAGTAAGTGATGCACTTCCTGCTTCGCTCCTAAAAAGAGGACAGCCCAGCAGTCACAACTGTTCACCACCAACATCATGTACCAGTGCAGTGAAACATTTTCACACCACAGCACACTGGGCAAAAGAGAGTGGTTATGATGGTCTGACTGAATGGTTGGGTTACAAAAGACATAACTGCATACCAGAGACCAGATTACAGTATTCTCTAAATTGAGGGTGTGTATAGATTGTGCAGGGCCCAGATTCAGCACCCAAACACATGTCTGAAAATGCAGCATTTTGAGTTACAAGAATTAATGAGTCTTCATGCTTGCATTAAATAGTATACTATAATAGCATGCATATCAGTCATGAAGTAGTGTATTCAAACTCTGGGGGGTGTTTTTTGGGGGTTTTTTTGTCTTGCATTAAGAAGGGCGAGCAGAGTCACGATGAGGTGAAATTATTAGCTACCTTCAGAAAGATCAAGCTGCATCTACAACTAATGTTCACACTGAGATACTTCCTGAAATGTCACCGATAGAAACACCAGAGGAAGTAAAGTAAAACAAGGACTGGACTTTAATCTTCACTTTTCTTAGCGTTCTTTATGAAACAGACCCAAGGTCTGCCATGTCCTGGGTGTGTCTGTGTGTAGGGGGATTATAAAGAGGCTGAACACACCCCACAGCCCTGTCAGCTAATTATACATGACATATACAGTTGAGGAGAGATGGGAGTTGTCCTCATCTTTCCCTCTGCCTGCAGCTCTGGCCTGTCCAGGCTCTGACTTACAACTGAACCCTTCCCAGGATATATAGACATTTCCAAGGCTCAGAGATGACACCCTGAACACTGTTGGCATTATAATAAGAAGAACAAAGTGTGCGATGGCGGTTGAGGGCATGCAGGACCTCTGCAGGTCTTTGCACCATATTTCCACTCAAATCACATGTCTTGAAAATTGGAACGTGTAAAATTTCATCTGGTGACTGCATTGATATGAATTGTGATGCTGTGTCGTGTGATGCTTTCCACTTGATTTCATCGTGGGTGTAATGACAACTTCAATGTGTGGGTATGAGTCAGAAGCTGGATTTGAGGCCGATGAATGCGCTTCTTTGGAGCTAACACACTCCCAATCAGGAGACATTCATAGCCGGGTAACATGTACAAGGATTGTTCCTTGTTAACATGAGCTATGAAATGACAACAACTGACAAGTGCACCAACCCAGAGGCACTCAGATACTCTCATGTGCAAGGATTGGAAGGCAATTACAGCCAGTCAAGGAAAGGCATCTACTTTTTTCACATTTTTTACATTTTATTGTTTGATCCTTTTAGCTTCTCTTGCGATGGGCTTTGTAAAATTGCATATGTGGTAACACTGAAAAGGTCAGAGAAAAGAAATGGGACTCATAAATCCCACACATCTCTCCCCTGCTCTCTATTTCCTTCATTTGCCTCTAAATGCTGCTGTACAGTTATGTGTTAACACATTTCTGTTACACTCACAGGTTTGCATACACTTTTTCTCCCTTCTCTCCATATCTCTATCCTTTTCTGTCTTTTTCCTACATTTTTTTTTCTCCAGACTACTTTGACATCAAATGACATTTTCATTCTACCTCTGACAACCCTTCCGCTCTCCCTCTCACTGTAGCTCCTCATCTTGTGCCTCACTGTCCCATGTTGCCTCTCATGTTATCCCTGAGTGTCTGGGCCTTTGCAATATGTGTCTTTTTCTGCATTGAACAGATACAGCTTCCAGTAGTGTTTTTGACATACTATTTTACCAAGTATGCATTGGTTGGTAACTTCTATGACCTTGGCAGCACAAATATGACAGAAATTATTATGGCATTCAAATTGAATATGGGTTGTTTTAAGAAAATTAATGGCAAATTGAAAAGCACCTGCAGGGGTTATTAGTTATTAGGCAGGCCAGCTGACAGGTCTGCCTACCCCCAAAGTTTCAGACAGTTTTTGTGGAAGCTCCCTGCTGCATTTCAAGTTTTAATCAATCCAAGGTGAATTAACACGATTCACAAGCTGTTGCTGGCATTGAGTGAATAAAAAGGGATGATTTTATAAGTTACACACATTTTTTTTAGATAAAACTGTGGTTTATCGCTTCTGTGTCACACTGTGAAAATACTCCAGAAGTAAAAGCTAACCTATCAGCATTCTGTGTCCTCATGACCTTGTTGGTTCAGTCTTCCATGAACGACTGGCGAGAAAGAACATTCTCCCCAAGAATAAAAGTCCATTCTTTATATTCATGAGTTTGAGGCCCTCTGTCTCTCTTTTCTCACCCTCTGTGTCTCCTCTTACCTCTCTCTGCTGTACACAACCTTAATGCTTGGGCCTATCAGGTGAGGTCCATAGGTGAGGACACTCCCTCCAGGAAGTTGCAGACAGGAAACAACCAGGCGCTCACCTTTAATATTATAAATAAAATCACACATATACAAACACACACATACACTTTCCCCTCCCTTCACAACCAGGCTGGGTCTGTGCACTTTGAATTTGTGTCCAAATGGACGGAAACCAAAGCATGTTAGACACACTGGGATGCTCTGTGGGGCAGCAGGCTGAGAAACACCATGTACTCAAGATGTTGTGGGTTTGACTCCAGCTTTTGGGATTTGTTGTTCAACTTGTCTCATCCTTGTTCTGCCCAATTTCCCTTTTCCTTTATCTCTGTTCTCCCCTCTATGTCTTTTTTTTCCAGTTGTTCTCTTTCATTTCAGAGTGATTCACTGGCATCAGCCATGTCTTCCACTGCCAGAGCCTCTTGTTTCACATTGCTTTTCTCACCCTCAGTGTGTGTATTAAGCCACAATCCTGTTAATCCCACTAGTAATGGTGTGCATTGGGAGAGGTATCAGACATGACCCCTGGGGTTGGTTCTTTGGCCGAGTGAGGCCTGAGAAACAAGGATTCAGCTCCATATATCTAAAGGCTTTTCAGAGTCTGCTGTGGAGAATTCTCTTTCTAAATACAAATAAGCAAAGTCCATATATACATAATACCTATAACGAAATGTTCAGTAATACATTTGTAGTAATAAAAAAAACTAGTCTATAAAGGTACTGAATGAATACAATATACTTTATAATTATAATTTTATAATAATTTAAGATGCTACCTGTAGTTTTTATCAAAGAGTTTGACTGCTTTTAACCCATGAGAAGACATTCATGCCATCCTCTAGGGTATATTTGACTGCCTGTCAAGCGGACTTATATTCTGTAAACACTGCACATCCATGGTTATCATCCATATTTATTGGTCCAGTACGTCGAGCTTCACATGCTTCAGTCAGATACACCCTCCAGAATCCCTGCACCAGCAATGTTGACCTTTATACTAAATAGATCACCTCTTTTGTGGTATTCCACCCTGGACAGCCCTGTTCAACACAGCAGTGCTAATTGGACAAAGCTATTAACCCTCTGAGACCTTTAAGGGTTTTCTGATTTTGGATGCCTTCGTGTTTTTCCCAATAAAGTTGTCATTTTTACAGTAATACAACACAAATTCAGTTTTGGCACAACCCCAGCTAACTATGTATGTCAAACAATAAACATTTCAATACACTATGAGAGGGGATATTAGACCATAAAACAAAAAGAAACAAAAAAAAGCGCACCTTAAATTTTGACTTATTTTATTGCTAAAAGCACCATAAAACATTACAAAAAAAAAGAAAATGTCAACTCAGAAAGTTGCACTCATCTGTTTGGAATGTGCTAGACGTATCTTGAAGTTTCCAGCTTTACCTGTTCATGAGTAATGGCCATTATTATGGGCAGTGTCTGAGGACGTTTTTTTCCTGGAACTGTCATTTCTTTCCAACCAATGTATATCTCTAAACATGATGAACATATATCATGGTAGTGCCTGTCCATAATTATACACAGGGGTACCTGACATGTCTGAAAGTAGAGACTTCTCTGCTTTGAGGTCTGGATTTCTCCAATTCACTGGTATCCAAGTAACAATAGTCACACATCTGAACCAGACACTCTGATTGGTTGTGATGGCATCCACTAGAGGCCCAATTCAGACACGTGACTCTAGACATCACCAGAAAACATGGTGATTGAGAATTGATGGATTTGCAATTAGTTTTGGTTGATAATACGCGATGGCAGAAAGTGAGACGATGCAAATCATCTACAACTTTTCACATGATTTATTGATCACGGAGCTACAGTATGAAGCCCAAAACAAGGCTTCAATTTGAAATCATTTGAAAAGTATAGAAAAACTGGAAACTTAGATTGATATTTTCACAAAGCATCTTTATTATTATGACAATAAAAATTGTTCATATCACGCATTCCTATATCAGTCATGAAAACTTTAATAATGTCCTATGATAAAAAAGGATTTTTAGAATGAACTGAATGAGAAATCACTTCTTAATGAAGGCCAGCTTTTAATAACAGGTGGCTCACAGTTTTATAAAACCAGTACCACCAGTTCGGTCATGATAGCCAATTTACGCCCCCCCGGACCTGTGAGGGTTTCTATCCAAACGCTACACAACCCACAAAGCAACAGCTTTATGTTATATAGTTTCCCAATTTTCAGGACTGATTGGAGTCAATTTTAATTTAAAAGTGACCTGCTAATGTTTATGCAGTACAACAATTTTACTTGAAAAAGGATAAAAAGGTAAAGCAGACTAGAGCGGAAGGCAACCAAGGATTGAAGGCAAATGAAAACACAAGTTGATATTCAGTGATGTTGGATAAACATACAAACGTATCACTTACCGTTAACAATCAACCCATTTAGTTACATGGTGCTCATGTGACTAAATATGACTAGGCGGAATTTGTTCTTGTTTCTTTGGTAATGACATTGATTGGAGTCATAGGCATAGTGCATGGTGATATTATTCTAAGACAGTTTAATTGTGTGAGCATAGCCCTGAAGGCCTAGGTGTACAGCCCGCCAGTGACAATAACCAAATCATTGTAGGCACTGGCTTTCACGAGGGGTGCACCCCAAATTAAAAAAACTCCATCTACTTAGTCTTGGCTATTCTCATGGTCTCTGGCTTACTAAAAAGGTAAAAATAGTGATTTTGCAATCCGAGGCAGCCGGCCTTGGAAACCTAAACTGCTACCACTGGGTTAAAACTCATTCTTAACAGAATAGTATGACTGACGACTAAGTAAGAAGTTAAAATGTGCAGTCTATCTTTGGTGGGTTGGTGCACTGTATCTAATTCTGTGTGTATGCAGGAAAGTTTGCTGAAAGTTAGAAAAGTCCATGCCTGTTTTCTAAATGTTTTTGACTATTTTTGACAAATTATACCGTTGTGTATTACATACGGTCAATACTATATGTGGATGGGTTGTTGTCGATGTGAGAGTTGGAAGGTGTTTTCCTTTCTTTGAGGTGAATATCTTCAGGGAGCATTTTAAAGATGTTTGCTGGTCTTTAGCTCATGCAGGCCTCAGTACTGTGTGTAGGTAAAGTGAGACCAGCATCAGTTTGACGGCTCTGGGTTTAGTTGTCAGATTTTTGCAGATGCCAGTTGTAGTTATGAAAGGCCCCATACCAGTCACTGTCAGACAGAAAAAGTTTGTCTTGTTTTGACAAAGCATAGACATTATAAAGGTGAGTTGACCTTTACCACTCACTGCTCTGCCTGAAGAATGTAAGTGATATGGAAACTCCGTAAAAATTTAATAGACTGCAAGAACTATGAATTTGAACGTGTAGTATATTTTAATCAATAATGACCTCATCGTTTTGGTACAATGTGCAGAATGCAACTGGAGGCTTAAAAATGTGGTGCTTCCTTGCCTTGAAAACAGTCGACAGTCCACTAACATAAGTAGTCGTCTCTGAGGGGCAGTGGGAAGGCAGCCCTTACGGTACCAGGGGAGCAAATTGGGGCTCAGTGTCTTGCTCAAGGACACTATGATATCTCGATTGCAGGGGACGGAGATTGAACCACAAACCATCCAATAAGTGAACAACTGCTCTCCCTCCAGAGCCACAGTCTCCCCAAAGTCCAAATCTGTCCATATTTTCTGCAAGCATATAACAATCATTAATAGTAAATGTATTCTATATGAGAGATAGACCACATGTTACACATTTTTATGCAAGGAATATTAAATAAGATGTGGGAAATTATACTGAGCAACAGGCATCACCTTCATGCATGACAATGCCAGACCACATGGCTATGTCTGTCAGGGGTAGCCTACCTGGACCAGAACAATGTCGCTGTCCTTCCTTGGCCAGTATATTCACGGCATCCATGGCAGATTTCAGCTTGATAGGCCAATAATTGCCTTGAAGCCTTTAAATGACAGGAATAAGTGTGGTTTGCAGCTCAAGAAGTGATGGAGCATTAGAAAGGTCAGACCAGCAGTGTTATTGAGGCTTACTTGCCTCAAATTAGATTCCTCTCCTCATATACTGTATATTATGCTCTATGAATATTAGTTGGTCAGAGATGCACTGTTACATGATTAATGCTTCACAAAGCTGCTCCTTACTGTATGTGTCAAATTATTGGTTTCATCAGCAAAATAAAGAACTCGGGTTGTCCAGGAAGTCCCTCTCATGTTCTCCGTCTCTGCAGTAATCAAGGTTGGACTTTGAATTACAGTATGTGTGTACCCTTTTTTTAAAGGCAATGCAGGTATAACCGGACCTCCCTTTGGGAAAAGTTCTGCATCAAGCTTCCTGAGCAACAGCAAAACATTCACCTGATGTTGACAGATTACCGCTGCTTTTTTCTCCCGCCAGCTTTCCAGATTTCCCCATCATGCTTCGCTAAGGATGTAGCCGGTAGCTGACCCAGAGCTTTGCTGGAAGTCTCTGAGGAATCAGTGAGAGTGTGTGGGTGGCTGGCCATAACAGCAGTGTGCTGCCGGTCTGCCTCGCTTCCACTTCACTGAGGTGCAGGTGGTGGCTCAGTATCTTCTGGCATCCTGCCTGCAGAAGACAATCCACTGGCTCAGCATCACATCAGACATGAGTTGACATCAAATGTACTGGTTAAAGGTGTCAGCTCCAGGGCAAATTAGATGCCCATGTGTGAACGTGTGGCCCTGTGGAACTGGAAGTGGACTTGAGTGTGAGAGCTCCTCATTCATGAGTCATTGTGAGGAGAAGCGATGTTGTGTTACTGAAATGAGACACACAGGGGTTCAAGTTGTCCCCAAATGAGTCGTAGGGAGTACTGTATCCGTCTCGATGTCAGACACATTCAAACTTAAAATAACCGTTACAAATAATAATCATGTCCTCTATCATCAGGAGACTGGGCTGCACACTGCAAGACGAGTCTGGCCTCATTCGCAAGGTGTCAAAGTATTTTATTTGGCCCGTCACTCAGAAAGTACCTGTCAGCTTTAACGTACCTTCAATGCAAACATGTCCATGTCAACATCAGACAACCAGAACATCTTCACAATGTCATACAGTTTACCAGCAAGAAAGTCCCAATAGGGACGAAGGTCGGGGCGACCCAAACAACTTTCTCTCAGGAGAACTGAGCTCTCATCCCTTGAGAAACTAAACAACCAATGAGATTGAGGGTTCTAAAACATCACTATGAGCTGTTGAGGCCAAGCACTTTCAAGCGTATACATAAGGCGGTAGTGGTTACATGCAGCAAATAACACCATCTTCTTTGTGGCTGTGACTCAGTGGTAGAGCGGTCGTCCACCTATCACAAGGTTGGTGGTTCAATCCCCAGTCTCTGCCGTCTACATGCTGAAATGTCCTTGGGCAATTGCGTGCGGCGCCTTGCATGGTACGAATGCCACCACTACATGAATGTTCATACAGTCCATTTACCATATATCTTTATGTCTGCTGCAGAACTCATTTTTGTGAAATATGAATTTGAGGGCTCAATGGTAGTTTTGGATTTGCTACAGTGACAGTGAAGTATATAACTAAAAAACAAGAAGTGACTGACAGTACAGCATTTTGCTATTTTTTTTGTGTGTACAGCAAAAGCTCAGCATTAACATTATATTTGTCTTTAATCTGACCTTTAACCCTCTAGTTGTGTTCCGGTCAAATCTGACCTATTTAATAGTTTTCTCTCTAAAACATGTAATTAATTTCATCTGTTTGTCATAAGGTTCCATGACTTTGTCCACACAGGGCATCTGAACACACAAAATAAAATGTTTATTTTTATTAAATTGTGGGTGTTTTATTGAACTTGTGTACACCCTTGGTGTTGATGGTCAAAAATGATCGGTCATTAGAAACGCTCTTTTTTGGCTTCCATGGCAACCCCCACAGGAACCTACCCTCAATAGAATTTTTACTTCATCAGAACCACACCTGTCGGCAAATGTCAAAAACAACCACAACATTGGTTCAATGATTTATAGAACTTTCTCACAGCTCTGGTATATAAAGCTTTTTTGAGGCCTTGTTCACAGTTCATTATGTGGCAGCATGATGGCCAAGTGACATGAGCTCAGGTCAATGAGGCCTACAGGCCATACATAACAAACGGAAGTTCAAAACTTATAATGTTCCCAAGAACTTGAGTGGATAGAAAGATGAATCACAACATTAGGTGATAATATATGTATTATTATGGATTTATAAGCAGCTAGAATGGAACGGTCATTTTTGATTGGGAACACCAAACTACAATAGTTAACAGGAAACAAACACAACAGGAGGGATAAAGTAAGCTGTTCTATCCTTTCTCTGGAATGCTAATAATCACCACCATATATAATATTGTTTTTTTTAATTACCCATCCAACAACCGCTGTACCGTCTCCAACATGACACCCAGCACCCAGCAGTATAACTTTGGTTCAGCTACCAGGTGTGAATGTTTATTAAAGCAGAAAATGAGCCACCATGCATGGGTGGATATAACAGTAAAAGAAAAGTAGTGAATGAATATTAATTCTGTCTCAAAGACAAACAGTTAAATCACTCTTTGTCTGACTTATGTAAGTCGCCCCTCAGACCAACACAGGAGGCCTGGATAAATAGAGGACATTTAGTTAATGGTGTTAATGTGGTGCCGTTCTTCAGAGACAGAGATAATGATCTATTCACAATGGAAAGGAAAACCTAAAGACAGAGAGGTGAGTGAGACAGAGGAGGACAAAAGGAAAGAGTGCAAGTAGGAGAGAAATAGATGGAGAAAAAAATCAAACAAGAGATGACTCATGGAGTAGAAAAAGCAGGAGAGACAAAAATCAGTAAAGAAACTGATGGAGAGCAAAAGAAAGACAGATTGGGCAAAAACCATGAATAGAAAAGAGAAAGAACTTAATCAGATGCAGAGAGCATCCAAAAAAAGACAAAGAGACAGCGACAACATTCAAGAGCTGTCAGACTCTTCTTTTAGTCTATTAATTAAAGCTCTACCTGATTGTGATAAAAATGAACCAGCCAGCCGGCAGACAACCCTCTCATCATTAAGTCTGATTACATCTAGTCTACCCCTCTTTTCATAAAAAGAAACAGAAATGATTACAGCTACGGCTATTAAACAAGGCAGAAATCATTACATGTGCTGTCAAGTCAACAGCTATTAAACAGGCCTGAAAAACAGTGGCAGTGATGCTGATTTGTTCTCTGATAGCAAAGAGAGGAGGCGAGAAATGAGGGTCTGGATGAGAGGAAACGAGGGATGTAGCGGAGAACCACAAAGAAAGAGATGGAGGAGGGAGAGGGAATCCAAGGCCGAACAAGCCAAAAACAAGGCAATTAGCTTTCTATGAATTCCCAACATCTGTGAGTGTCTTTTATTCTCTATTTCCACAGCATGAAATGAGAGCAGAGACACAGATCTCTCCAAGCCAACAGTGGCCCACTAATTAAGCAGTGCAGGGTGAGCTCTGGAGTGTTATTCTCCGATGCCATCTTTGTTTCTTCCAGGCTTTAGAAACAAATGTGCACTGTGTAGCTCGTTATTCAAGAGAGACAATTCATTCATGAAGCAGATTAAAGAAAACATCTGATGAGGCTTTTTTTGCTCTCCTTTTGTTAGCTGAAAGAGAATCAAAACACTGTGAAGTGCTGCGACCCAATCCAAAAAAAAAAAAAAAAAAAAAAAAAAAAAATATATATATATATATATATATATACAGTATATATATTGGGAAACATGAAGAAAACAGAAGAAATGTTTAATAACCAGGGAGAGTGTTTCACATCGAGTTTGTTTTGCAAGGAAAAGATGTGGAGAATATCATACTTGGTATCAAAGGGTGAAGATTGAATACACACTGCACCAGGCCTGTTGATTTATTGTGTTCAAACAAACACAAACAAACATTAATTGACTGCATCATAGCAAAAAGTTATTTATTCATATAAAATGAATTTAACTCAAATCAAACAAAAACACTCAATGTCAACAGTATCAAAGGGAAGTTTTATAATTTATGCACATTTGTGGGCACTGTAGGGAATATTGATCACACTTTATCAATTATTTATTATGATTCTTAGTGATTTGGATGAACTTTATTCTTTAATGAGACAGCAAAACAATGCAAATACTGGCTTCCTTTCACTCACTTGTCGTATAGATTACTGTTCAACAACAATTGATAAGGTGTCATTGCTCATTTTAATCAAACAACAAACAAATGGAGAGATCTTTCTTTGTGATTAAGAGAGGCCATTTATCCCAGAAGTTGAAGCTATCTAGCAGAGTTTCAGAAGCAGGACCACAACTCAGATCTGTTTCCCTCCAGCCTCCTATACTGTTATAAGGCAGATCAAAAACAGGACACAAATGCAGACAAATGAGTGGATGAAGACAAGGAAGTGCAGTTCAGTGATTTAATAACAAAATACAAACTAAAACAGGCAAACAGATATCAAGTCCAATAACAGAAAATCCAGGGGTGAGGCAAAATACAAAACCGCTGGAGAATGTAAAGCAAAACAGGGATCATGGAGGACATGGGTGCAAAGCAGGGAACAGCAGGGCATAACGGATGAACTGACAAAGAACAGGAGAAACACACAGACTAAATACACAGGTAACGAGAGGAGATGGGGAACAGGTGGCACAGGGAGGAGGAGACAACCAGAGACAGGTGGACATGATCAGACAATTACAGAGGAGGGGAAATGAAGAGGGACAACTAAGAGAGAAAACATGAAGAGGATATAATGATAAACTAACAAGACAGAGCAAACATAAACACAGGGAAAGGGAACAAACAGGATAAAACAGTTCATGAGAAAATAAGACAGGAAGTGAAAAGCAAAGACCATGACATAGAGAACCAAACTTTCAAAATAAAACAGGAAAAAGGCAACCTAAATACAGAGCCATGACACCTACGCCCATCTAACCCTCTCCTCTTACATTCTCTTATTCTGCACCCCTCTCTGTTTGACATCAACCTTTCAGAAAACTCTGTCCTGAAATGTTATGCATTGAGGGTTGCAAATGATGGAGGTCAAAGTGGCCACACACACACACACACACAGACACACACACATACATACACAAACATATACACGCATGTGCATTAGAGAGTGAGAGACGGTGTGTCAGAGTAAGTCTTTCACAGGAGCCAATAAATGGAAACTTTGATGCCTCAGACCACAGGAGACACGTGCACTTCAAAGAGACTCAACCTGCCACCACTCACACTGTGTGTGTGTGTGTGTGTGTGTGTCTGTGTGTGTGTGTGTGTCTGTGTGTGTGTGTGTGTGTGTGTCTGTGTGTGTGTGTGTGTGTGTGTGTATGTCTGTGTGTGTGTGTGTGTGTCTGTGTGTGTGTGTCTGTGTGTGTGTGTGTGTGTGTGTGTGTCTGTGTGTGTGTGTGTGTGTGTGTGTGTGTCTGTGTGTGTGTGTGTGTGTGTCTGTGTACCATGAGGAGAATCACTGATCCAGGGATGATAGGTGTAGTAGAGAGGCACGAGAGAGTTGGACAAAACCTGATCCCTGGCAACAGCAGTGGTTATTTCAGCAGTGAATCAACAATTGAGGGCTGATTAAGATAATCACGCACTAAAAACTTTCAGAAAGATGCATCCTGTAAAATTCTTCAGAGTCACCATGTCTTTAAAACTACGGGATGGATTTCCATGAGAGCTGGTAGGAGGATGGGTCTTGGGCCAGTATAGACCCCATTAAATTTTGGTGTGGATCCAGATAAAAGGGCGGATCCAGGATTTATTTTTTTTCACTTTCTTTAATATTGAAAACAGGGCGTTTTTCAACATTTTCGCTTATTACACAAAAAACAAACTACTGAATTCTGAGAACTGGGACATGGGCAAGGAAAGCTCAGTCTTGGTGGAGGTATGTGTTTTTATTGAGTGTCATTCTATTTCAGATAGCCATTACATTTTCTTTTCTCTTGGACAGGGTTGTCATCGGAATAATGGAATTAAGTCAAGTCATTTTTATTTATACAGCGCCACATCACAACAAAAGTTATATCAAGGCACTTTTGAAAAAAGAGCAGGTCTAGACCGTTCTCTTTATTCTACAGAGACCCAACAATCCCCTGTCAGAAAGCACCTGGCAACAGTGGCGAGGAAAAACAGCAGATCTAAGACTCGAGGTGGGCGCCAATCTGCTTTGATTGGTTGGGGTGAGAGAGGAAGAAAGATGGAGAGATAGGGCAAACTATAAGCAGGATCAAAACAGCAGGGATGTAAAATGTCAGCTTCCAACTGAATATATCAACAAAAGAATCCATCACGTACATTGTCACTAGCAGAAATAAGATAACCAACTGAAGCAGTTGTTGTCTAATTTTGTCCCCTAACGGTAGATTTTGAGGATTGAGGAGTCAGCAGTCAATAAAAATTTTTTTTTTTTTTAAATTGTGACTCACTGCAACCTTGACAGAAAACATACATTTGCACATTTACTCATGGGTCCAGTGGCATGTAAGAATAGTGGATAGACACACATGATCTCTTCCAGTCCTGACTGCAGACATCAAATTTAAGGATATTCAGCAACCTAAAAATCAGAGCTGTGGTTATAAAACAGAGACTGATTATTACTAAGACATTTAGTGTAAGGGAGCAGACACCTGCTGAGAAAGAGAAGCATGTTAGGGAACTAAACCATCAACCTTAGCAATAAAAACTGTAATTATGGCCAAATAATAAATGAGGATCAAAGAGAGAAATAGAGAAGGAGAACATAAATGAGAGGTCATGTAGTTAATTTAGTTTCACTGTGTGTGTGTGTGGTTGACAACACATGACCTGACGCAAAGCCAAATTACAATGTGACTAAAAACAAAAACAGGTAGAGGAGGAAGCTGAGAAGGCAGGGTGGTGAGAGACAGGAGGGTAAGGAGAGGGGAGAGTCGTCTGAAGGCCCATCCAAACAGCGTTTTCATTCCGGGTCTGATGCGCCTTTATTCCACCCCGACGTCTGTCTGAACGCAATGAAGGCGTAATGGGGTGTCAGTTTGTTCCACCTCTGTGACGCCTCGGGAGGTCATAACAGTACCAAAACAGGCGTTTGTATGAATGGAGTGGCCCGGCTTTGCAGAACGGGTGTGACGTTGTGGTAATATGTTCAGGTGTGCGACCTACCCCGGGGGATTTAAAGATGCGGTACCAACAGGAAGTCCGTTATTTGAAGAACAAGCACAGAAAATGACCGATAAACTGCACATAGTGAAATATATCAGCTTTTATGCTCGCTGTGGCGTCGTATACGTCACGTTGTGGAACGCCGGCATAACTGTGAACGCACACACCGAGGTGGCGTTGTGACACCTTGGGCTGGTCCTGTCTGAACGCACCGAAGGGGTCACAGAGAAGGGGATTTGTTTTGTCGCTGTTGCGCAATGTCTGTCTGAAAGTGGCTTAAGAGAAGAGAAAATGTTAGCAGGGTGAAGTGGCAAAAGGAGAGAATGTGAAGGAAGAGGAAAGAAAAGAGACAATCATGTATTGTTCATAGAAAAAACGACTGTTCTGGTGAAAACTGTAGTGAAAATGATGCTTTCAGTGCATTCCTCTGAATGAACACAGATACACACCACAGTGTCCTCTTAGATACATCATATACTACTTTAGTGCTGAGTAAATAGATTGTAGTTTCCTATAACTGCCACTAGATAGTGATAAGCAGTTTATATTTTAGAAATTACACCTTTTACATAATAAAAACTAAAACCTGACCATTTTGTCTTGACCTTAGCAATAGTTTTAGACGTCCATTGTGTAGGATTTAGTGACATCTAGTGCTATGGGTGCAGAGCTAAGGTTTGGTTCTTCCTTTCTGGGCTACTTCTAGGAGCAGTTTGTGATGACCCGCATGGACAGTATGGACTTTAAGTTCACTTCACTTCCTGTTTTATTTTGTATTTTCTGGCCTTCATGCATTTCAGTCGGTTTTACTCGCTGCCTTTGTTTACTTTGCCGCCAGTTTTCTCTTCAGCTGTTTTCTGTTATCCAATCAGGCCTCTCAGTATTAATACTCCTTGTTGTTCACTTCCTGTTTGCCAGTTTGTCTTAGTTTTCCTTGCAGACCAGCCTCCCGATTACTGATTTTCCAGAGATTCCTCATGTGATACCTCAGTTGCCATTTGGACATGGTAGGGCCAAATCCCTTAGTTTGATGCCTTGAGTTTTGTTACCCTCTGGAGCTGTTTATTATCCTGTTTCATTTGAAGGTGTTTGCTCTGCTGTCTGCTACCTGTTGTTTTGAATGACATTCAATGTTCAAGTAAACTTTGGACATTTTTTTGGACTAAATTCTCTGAGTCAAGTGATCCTTCTTGAGTCATTTTTTGGATTTTGGCCACCATTTGGATTCAGCTCCCATATAAAAGTCTCATCGTAACAAAAACATAATCCTTACGTTCATGTGATTGTATACCAATGAAAGTAACTATGAATATATTCCATTTCTGGCCCCAATTCAGCATCACTCTACAACTTGCATTAGCACGGAATATTGCTGCTGAATGGAATCTGATGATGTGGTTTGTTGCATTTGAATGGAGCTCATGGGAAACAGGGTTGTCCTGTGCCACAGTAAGAATTTGTCCCAAAACATCTTTTAATTAGTTTGATAAGAATGAGTCAACTTTGATTTTAACAAATAAACTTCCCAGTGACCTAAGAGAGGTGGTCATGACTGCATGTGTAATAAGGGATGCAGGCCTATTGTGTATGTGTAGTCTGGTTCTTTATGATCTTGCTGTAGAAATCTGGACCAAAGTAGATAAAAGAACATTTTAGAAAGACAGGGCATTAAAGATGCTCCTCAGTTATCCTGAAAAACAAAGACGTGCATTTATCAGAGTTATTTTTGGTCAATAAGGGTCCTCACAAGTAAAGAAGTGGTGAGTGTTCTGTTTTTCATGTTTCATTTGCCTTCACGTAGAACTCAAGATGCCATTAGAGCGTAAAACTGGTGGGGATTTATTTTGAGATGTGATTGCACTAATAATGCAACAATGATTTTCACTTGCAGTGATTTGTTCTCTTCAGTCTGTTGCTTCAGCCCTCTAACAGCACGAAAAACAGCTTGTAAACAAACTTTGAATCCCTTATTACAGACAACGTAATAAAAGCAAACAGTAAATATGGCTTTGAATTCCATTATGTCTTGCACATGTGAACATCTCTCTGTCACTCATTGATTAAACAATTTCTAAAGGCTGCAAGGTAAAAAAAGAAAAAAAGAAATACACATATAATTCATTCTGAATTCAATTACATACTTATGTGTGTAGAATGACGGGGACGACAGACATCTTACATTGCCTGTAATGCAGAGGAATGAATAAGTCTTGAAATAAAACAGATGAGAAAAGCAATAGTTATATGTGGATCAGCTCTACAAAATTCATTCAAATCCGCACGCATGCATAAACATCCACCTGCCACTGAACTGATCAGATTATTTCATCCAAGTTGGAGACCTGCATGGAATTTTCACTCCACCTCTCGAGTCCCTTTAAGCTTTATTGGCTGTTAAATTATGTTAAGCAGTGCCAAGATTTCCAGGTAATTTCTTTACTGGGTGTTGAACTGATGAACAATTTATCAGGATTCATCAGGACGATGCCCGATACACATCAAACAGTTTAGCGTATGAACCTGGACAGTATGTGACCTTTAGGATGTGTAGGAAAACACAGAACATTAATTAACATTTGATCCTGACTGATACTGCCGAGATATTTACATAAACAGTGAATTATCATATCATATTAAATTATATTATAATTTATGAACATCTGAGGACTGAACTGAAGAGATCAAATCATGCCTGATGATTTAGGCTGATTAAAAACATGAGGGTCTTTTTGTGGAAAGATAATCTGCAATTAAGAGTTATTTTGAAGAATATATATAAACACATTTATTACTGAGCATTGAGAACGTACCTCTATAGGACAGACAAAACATCTCACAAGGTTAAACCTACTGTGTTCATCAGGTGCAACAAAATTCATACTAGACCAATAAATGTTAAAATAACAATACATGCTGTAGAGGAGGATTTAATATCATCTGCCTGTATCTTTAGAATCAAACTGTGTACATATTTTCAGATGCTTTGAAGTTTTCTCACTGTGCCATGATATTGGCTGAGATGCAGGACACCATGCAGTATATTTTTGCATTATGTGGGGATGGGCAAAATATACTGAGCAACAGTAGAAACGCATACTTTTTTATGTCATGCCATCCTGTTCATATTATATATCAAATCATGGTTCACACATCTTTATTCACCCTTTAGCCATACAGAAAAATCATTTTTGTGCAAATTAGTGGTTGTTGCCTTAGTGTTTACAAGTCAAAAAGAGTGGATGGTGAGACAGAGAACAACAACAACAGTCAGAGACCACCTCCAGCATTTATCACAGCATCACATCTGCTTTGCATGGAATGGATCAGATGTTATTCTGGACTTGTAGGATGACATTCCACTCTTCCTGCAGTGCTGTGACAAGCTGTCCATGTGTTGCTGGAGCAGGATCTCTCCATCTCACCCGGTGATCCAGAACATCCCACAGATGCTCTATTCGGTTGAGATCTGGTGAATATGCTGGCCAAGGAAGGACAGCGACATTGTTCTGGTCCAGGTAGGCTCCTCCTGACAGACATGAGCCACATGTGGTCTGGCATTGTCATGCATGAAGGTGATGCCTGATTGCTGTATCCTGGGTATGACATGTGGACCTAGGACCGTATCTCGGTAACAGATAGCTGTCAGTGTACCGTGGATGTGGACACGGTCTGACAGCCAACCATTAGCAATGGCTCCCCACATCATGACATCACCACCAAAATGGTCCACTTCCGGGATATATGCTGCAGGATAGTGATCCCTACGACAACGATACACACGCCTACGACCATCAGCTCTGTGCAAGTTAAATCTGGACTTGTCACTAAATGTCACCTGTCTCCACTGCGCCATGCGCCAATTTCTGGGACCATGGCTCGGGCCCATGTCAGTCTGGCACGTCTTTTAGCTCATGTTAGTTATTATAGCATGCTCTCGCAGACGTCGACGCACAGTCTGGGCACTGATTCTGGGGTTTTGGCATCCAGGTATCTCTGTCGCAGTCTGTGTGGCAGTCCTGAACCGATGACGCAAGTGCATGATGCGGATATGCCTGTCCTGGATCACTGTGGTTACTCGTGGTTGTCCTCATCTAGGGCAATCACAGGAGGATCCTGTTGCCTGAAACCTACTCCACAGACAAGATATTGTCGATTGCGTGGTCCCTAACATCTGTGCTACCCGTGTCTGCTGAGCTCCAACCATCAGCATCCCAACTGCCTGGCCTATTCAGTGTATCACATGCTTGTTTGTTTCAGTAGATCAGGGCTAGTGAAAGGAAAATATTATTTTTTTTAAATTATGCATTTCTACTGTTGCTTAGTATATAATGTAACATCAGGCATCAAATAATATCCATCTCTCCTTATCCCAATGCTATATTTTGTCATCCTTTTTTCATCGCCTTTACTCCTCCACCTCCTTTTAGTCTGTTGCTCCGTCACCTCACTCCTTTGCCTCTTTGAGGTGTCTGTAAATTCAACCCAGTAAATTACACCTCCGGCACTCAGCTAGTATATTTCTAACGATCTGTCTGTCTTTCTCTCCCACTCATTCTGTGCTTCCTCCCATCTCTATCTTCTCCGCTTTATATGGCTCACTGTCTCTCCCTCTCTCTCTCTCCATCGCCAGTGGCCTCACTGCAGAGTAGAGTAATGATCCTCAGGCTCAACACTGTGTGTGAGATGAAGCCTCTGACTTTGTCGTGGAGTGAGTGTGTGTGAATGCTGTCCTTGGTCTCACATTAACAGTTCATGTGGGAGTTGATTAGTCTGGGGTGACAACAGCTTTTCATTTGAAACACACACACACACACTCGAACACAACAACAACAACAACAACAACAACAGCAAAAGAGTACAGGAATTAGGGTAACAAGATGACACTTAGTTGCTGTGTTGATTAAATCTTTCTGCCAAATGCAATTGTGGTTACAATTCAGTAATTCATTACTTCATGTAGTGAACTAGTGCAGTGCCCATTCTGAATGTGCCTCACAACACATGACAGTAACATCTTATCCCACGTCCAGCAAGTAAAGCAACGGCTCATTTATAGTCCATTCAAGTACGAAAACAGATGTCAAATGTTTCATCAACAACAAATATGGCGACAGTATAGAGGAGGTTGTGATAATGTTCCTAGTAAATACAAAGCAGTATTTGCAGAGGTAACGATGAGGTTGTTCACTGTCTCATTTTGCTTCATTTTTTTCTTCTTCTTTGTTTTTTCCATACATGTTTGTCTGGCCTTGCTTAAATTGTAGCTACACTGCCCCCATCATTTCCACTGGCATTGCTCTGTTTCAGCAGAGCCCTGAAGCTGCACCGATGATGTAGGGGTTAGGGTAACTGAAAGTGTCTGCGATACTTTATGATGTATTGCAGTATGTATTGCAAAATTCAAGTTTTGACAGTACCTGCACATACAATGGAGGAAATGCTTCATGTATTTACTATTTAAAATATTTTACGATGTTTCCTTATGGGTTTTTTACTTAAAAATAAATAATGATGATAAAAAACTGAAAAATGTAATATTCTAGAGTTGAACTTAATGGCTTATAACTGTGTGAGTTTTAAATATACTCACTAGTGGCTGTGCTTTCAACCCGGCATCACAGCAGAAACAAGATAAGAGGATATGGTACTGGTGTCAACAGACATACTGTTTGTTATACCTTGCAATGTTTTAAACAGAGTGAGTTAAACAGATTCATTTTGTGAAAAGAGCCCAGCTGCAGTAGCTTATCAGCCACAGAGCAGCACAAAGTGGAACCTGAATATCTGGCAGAAAATACATTTTAATAATTTAGTGTCCAATCAAATCTAAGTCCATATAGGCCAGTCTCCGAACTGGCAGTGGCTTGTTTGTAATTTGTTGTGAAAATGCAGCTCAGGTGTTTTCTTCTCTTTGGACGTTTCCATACACTGTCAGCAGCTTTATTTCTATATCAGCAGTAGATATAGTCATCGTTCTGCCACTTGTTGATGTGTGTTTGCAGTTTATTGTGTGTGAATATAGCCCTTTGTACATGCATGTTTCTGTATTTTTAATATACCAGTATGTGTGCCTCTGTAACATCATTGTGTTACTGGTGCCTCTGTGTGTGACATGAAATCATACTGCGTCTATACTGTATGTGTGTGTTTTTGTAACATCTGCATTTAGTTGCAGGTCATTTTATATTCATGTCTAATTCCAGTTGTACATAATTGAGAGGCAGAGGCAGCACGGTGGAGATAAGGGCAGCAATGTTGGCAAACACAAACCTGATGAATTTTACAGCACTTAGCAGCGCTTTGCTGTGTTTAACAGCATACACACAGACACGCATGGCTGCCCAGGGATATGCTGGCTCTCTAATGCTGTCCTACGTCCGGCTCAAAATCACCTCCTCCTCTCTCTTTGTTGTTTGGTTTCTTTCTCTCTTTTTTTATTTCTTTCTCTCCTGTGTCACCTCTCTGTCTCTGTTCATGTCAGTCAGTTGTTGCTCTCTTGATTCTTGTTCAGTTAGAGTGTTTCTAGCAGTCCATGCTAATTACCTTGCTCTTTAAATACTGTTGTTAATAATGCAGGTGGATGTTGTATAACAGCGGGTGAGTAATGTTGTGCCCTGACTTTAATGTAACAACATGCCTGTTTCTTTCTAATTTCACTGCAGGGTATGCAGCAAACATGTCAATCTTAAAATCAGCATTTACAACTACACGCTAAGAGCTGTGTGTCTGAACTGATGCGCGTGTAGAGTGATGTCAAGCTAACTTACACACCCTTTAAAAGATTAAGGCTTTTAACCATGTTGCTGCAAGTGAGGACACAAAGATTGTTGACAGTCAGGTCCAGATAGTCCTGTCTGCTGGTGTCAGACTGAGGTGTTGAGAGATAAGCTGCACAGATACCAAGTCAAACACTAAGGCTTGTCATTAAACATCATCCGATACTAACGCAGACGTTTTAGAGCACGTGTCAAACACTCAAGCCGCAGTGTTGATGTAAATAATGCAGGACACCAGTGATACACAAGGACGGTGCTTATGTAAACGAGCTAACAAGGGCGGGGTCATGACTTAGAAGGGGTAAAGAACCCTAGTTTACCTTGAGTTGTGTTTATTAACTTAAACACACCATAAAACTGCACTTTTTAGATGTTCAGTGTGAAATTAATGAGCGTAGAGGAAATATAATTTCAAGAGTGGAAGGCACTGGGTCATTGTGTGGTGAATGACAGATGAATACATGGTTACCCCTGAGAAATGGTTGCAAAAATCATCACATCAGTTACATTGATGTCATAATGTTTCGTTCTCCAAAGCTGATATCCTATGAAAACCAAAGTTACACTATACTATATGGACAAAAGTATTTCGACAACTGGTCCTTACACCCACAGGAACTTTTATGACATCACATTTTGAATTTATAGGCATTAATATGTAGTTGGTCCCCCTTCGCAGCTCAAATTTTCTTCTGAATTTCCTCTGAAAAGGCTTTCTACAAGATTCTGAGTGTCTGTGAGAATGTTTGACCATTTATCCAGAAGAGCATTTGTGAGGTCAGGCACTGATGTTTGGAGAGAAGGTCTGGTTCACAATCTCCACTCCAGTTCATCCCAAAGTTTTTTGATGGGGTTGAGGTCAGGACTCTATGCAGGCCAGTCAGGTTCATGTCTTTATGGACCTTTGCTTTGTGCACTGAGGTGCTGGAACAGAAAAGGGCCTTCCCCAAACTGGTTCCACAAAGTTGGAAGCATAGAATTGTCCAAAATGTCTTGGTATGCTGAAGCATTAAGATTTCCCTTCACTGGTACTAAAGGGCCTAGACCAACCCCTGAAAACAACCTGTGTCCAAAGACTTTTGTACATGTAGTGTATAAGAAAAGATGGTACCTGCTATATGTTAATAAGATAAGACTTAGAATGTAAAATGCTTTAAGTGTGACTTTAGATAATCTTCCAGACACAACATGTATTTATTTAAGGTGTCCAAAAATGAGAGAGAGCCCTTGTGTGTGTGGGAGTGTGCTCATGATATACTGTATTTGTGTGCTGCACCACTCAACAACACTTCCCTTCAGCATACCAACGCTGTCGTCAACACCCTCTACTCACCTCCTCTCTTGTCCTTCTATCTTTCTCGATAATGGAGAATTATGTGTCAACCATTCAGATGCTGTTGGGCTGGTGGATGGAACAGAATATTCTGCTCATATATGGCAATAAACCTTGAACATGTTATTAAGTCTCATATTCATTCAAAAGTATTCTTTATTCAAATGAAACCAAATTAAAACACTTTTGTAAAATAATTAGGCATGGAAATCATAATGAAAATGAAGACACTCTCTTTTAAAACAAACAAAATGCTTTCATTGTCATGGCATGGTCATGTTAGACCTTAACATACAAAACTCCAACTCCATCAAGCCTTCATCACGGAGTCAAACAGATCAAACAGATACAAAGGGCGTTTTATAGTGCTGGTAACCAGTAAGAATATTCCACCTGCACATGGGGCGTGGCCTAAAGAGGGTGTCGACACATACAGTAATAAACCTCATTGTCCTGGCCAAAATAAAACCATTCACAAAAACGCAGAATACCAACAACGACGATAATTTGTTATGAAAAATGTGATTACAAAAATGTTTACAAAGAAGCAGTAAAATCTAGATCCTCATTCAGGCCTCGGTGTTCATCAGCCTGTAGTTTATGAATCCAAAAGGCTTCCCATTGGTTACATTTCCGTCATCTGTCACCTTTTCTTATGGATGATGGGATGTGGTCAAAGGCAAAGGCTTGAATTGTAGCTGTGTTACTGTTATGGAGGTCCAGATAGTGTCCAGTCATGGGATGGGTAACAGTCCCTGTGTGAATGGCATATATGTGTTCTGCTAACTGGTCTATGTGAACATCTTTTTGTTCTTCCAGTGTAAAATACTTTACAACTAGAACATATAGATCGCAAATGTTAATGTTAGAATGTAATGTAACGTTTATGTTGCAAAATTATTTTCTTTGTTTCAGAAATTTCAAAAACTGGATGCCAATACATGAAATCAAGAAATCATTGCATTTTCTTCACATTTTAAGAAAATGGCTTAAACAGTTGCAAAACAAACAAAAAGACACACAAAAAGACCACAAAGAGAAGCACAAGGATCACAAATAGACTCGAAACTGCAAAGAGACACCAGACAAACCTAAAAAGTGCAAGGCAACCAGAAAGAGAGGCTTTTGGTAGCCATCCATTCAAAATATTCATTTTTACCAATCTAAAAACTATGGTTAAAGTCATGTGAGAATTAAGCAACTAAAAGTACTTCAGAAAGCTGCCAGAACCACAGTTTGAATTTGAAAACTGTTTTGGCTTTAAATTTCAGATCTTTCACATGAAATCAGCTTCAACAGAGTCTGTAGACTGGATGGTGAGAAAGCTGCCATGGCCCCCATCCCTCTCGGATTATTAGCAGCAGTGGCTAACAGGGCAGAGAATGGGGTAGCCCACAGCAATCTAGCAGTGGTGAATTGAAATGCCAGGCCAACCAATTATGTTGTCAGCACACACAGTGACGAGAGTGCACCACTGCACCGCTATGATCACTTTAGGCTGAGCGGCACAGAAACTCAGGGAGAACACACACACACACACACACACACACACACACACACACACACACACCAGCCCAGAGCCCGATAAATAAGGCTCATCTTGCCTCAGCGGCTCATTGCCCTGTCAGACCAAATAAGGGGCCCTTATTTCCCCTCAGTGACACACACACACACACACACACACACACACACACACACACACATACAAAACACACCTATACACTGATATGCTCATGCACAACGCAAAAAACATGACATTTGGATGAGAACTGCTGCTTTCTAGACCTGTGAAGCATAACACACACACACACACTCACACACAGACACACACACCCTAGGCCATTACATTAGTGGAGAGAGATACAGCATGGTATATTTGTGACACAACGATTAGTCAATCCTGTACCCACAATGCACTAGAGTGGAGAAGGCAATCTCAAGTTGCAAGATTGGGGTTTGTGCGTGTGTGTGTGTGTGTGCATATGTGTGTTAAAAAGGGACATATATAGGATGTTTACATGTACTTGCACATATATATGAGCTGTGCGATTTTAATGTGTTTTGGAATCATTTAACAGAAAATAAATTCTTATCTGTTTTGTGTGTTTTGTGTGTGTGTGTGTGTGTGTGTGTGTGTGTGTGTGTGTGTGTGAGTTCCCCAGTGTGTGCATGTGTGTTGGACCATGGTTAATGGCTATACATTAGTACCCTGTGAACGGCTGAATCTTTGTCTGGAAATGGACTCTGGCCAAGCGAGGTCAAGTAAACCTGCTGTGAACAGTCGATTGAAAGCAGAAGGGTGACTTTAAATCGTGGATCTGTTCTGCCCTGTAGACCTGATGGTGATACAATGCTGGTATGTGGGAGAGAGCTAACATGAACCTAGGTGAGGTCCTGAGAACAGATCCTCAGTGTGTGGTGAACTGCCTTTGTCACATTTTACTAAAGGAACCTTACATGGGTGGGGCGGGTGGGGGTCAGAGGGTTTTCCATTGACAGATTTGTGTATGATTAAATTCAATGCAAATAACTGCATGTAATCATTTATAAAATTATATTTTTTACATTAAAATCAAGATTTGAATGCTTGGCTGTTTTTTGTTTGTTTGTTTTTTCAAATTTAGTTTATTCTTGACCACAAGAGTTGCATAAAAAATATCTCACTAAAATTACATAAAAGAATCAACTATTTACTTCACTTTGATTTTATTAATGACAGACTTGATATGGTTTCATCAGCTTCCAAAAACATGTTCTACTGTTCTCTGCTCTGATGCTCTGCATTCTGTCTCCTCTTATTTGCTCTCTCTGTAAAAACAAAGTACAGACAGACATTGGATAATTATAGTTAATAATAGTAAATTGCTTTCAGGCTACTGAATTACACAAATCTGATCCTCACTTTGGGGTGAGCAAGTTCAACATAATCTGTATCTCTATCGTGAGTTATTGGTGTCTCTGTCTGTACTTAGGAGGTGGGGCTGAAGATAGTGTTCGGCTTCAGAATAATGTTTTTGATCACATCAGAAAATCAATATATATATTCACACATCTTCAAACCATAACAATTAAATAACCTTGTACTATACAATGGCATGGTCTTAGTTTGCAAAATGCCAAATAAAGAAATTTATGATACTTACAATAAGAGATTGGCATCAGAAAACAATATTGAGACTGTCAGCATTTGTTGTTTGTTTCAAACAATTTAGATTTTTCTAAAATAAAAAAGGTTCATTAGTAGGATTACAGGAGCACCAATATTCCCAATTAAATCCATATATTTTTGTCTAATCCAGCAAAACTCTGGGTTTGTTTGCAGCCTGTATGATTGATTGCTCTTTATTGAATTGTTGGAACTATTTTAGCAATGTTGATGGAGTTTGAGATGAATTACTTTGCTGGGTTCAGTGTCATCATAATATATTCAAACAAAAACATGTCTGACCTTCGTGTAAAGGTGGTGCTCAAGGTGGAAACCATACTTTTTTTCTTTTTAAATGTAGTAATAGCTGATTTATGCAAATTATATACCACATTATTTAGAGGCAAAATCAAAATAAGCATTCCTATAATGCCATGAATAACACCTCGCAGTTGAAGCAGGAATTCTTTCAATAAAATGTTTGAATTCTGCAATTAAATTTTACCTGTGACATTTGTTTTCTTCTTGAAATAATTGTCACCAACCTTTTGGTTTGTAAAAATCATGTCAGGCTGGTTGTTTTTCATGGAGATTTCAGTCTTTTTCATGGTGGACACATTTATAGCAAAATGATAAATGAGATCCAAGTTTAATAAACCTTGACTTCACTTTAAATATTATCTTCAGGGAATCTTTACAAAACGACTCTACAGTCAAAATGCATCAGGAGGAACTTGATATCTGTGGGAGCCAGTTCACGCTCACAACTACACATATTCCAACGGTAAAAGCAACTGTGGTACAATCGACTTGGCCTGTCCGACCTCTGAGTTCTTCTTTTATGTAGCATGAAGAAAACTTTAGCATTAACCCACGGACACCTATGTGGCCTAAGTACATTTAAAGTTCTGCAAAGCACCAAACAGTACCGAGCGTGGATCAAATGGATGTTTTAAACCGTCAACGGAGCAACTGCCCAAAGTCTAATGGCTGTCTATAAATGTCAGCGTGGACGTGTCCGTATTCATCGAGGCAGTTATCAGCTTTAAGATGTGCTTCGGCCTCACCAAAGCACTCTCTTCTTCTCTTTCCTTCTGTGCTAAGTGGCCGTCATGGGGCTATATTGATACCCACCTGTTATCGGCCATTTAAGTGAGCGCTCTCTGTTGAAATATGAATGTATGCTTCACTGTTTCTCTCCTCCTCCCCTAAAAGTGTCCCGCATACCTATTTATTGATGATCCTGTGTTGTCACTTACGAGCTGGCTGTCCTCCTCCTCCTCCACTGTTTTCCTGTTTTATTAACTATGTGTATCTCTCTGTGATGAAATATGAATGTATGTCCTTCCTTTTTCTGTCCCATTCTTTTTTTTTCTTTTCTTTTTAACCACTTACCGATTGTTTTAGCCAAGTGTCTCTGATGAAATATGAATACATGTCCCCTCCCTTTCTCTCCTCCACGTAAGAGCGTCTCAGCTGTTCATCGCTGTGGGATTAAAAATAGATGTCTGTCCCCTCTTGGAGCTCTGAATGCAGAGTGTTATCCATCCATTACAGTGGGGATTATGGTTGTTGTCTCTGACTACAGGGAATTATATGTTTTACCTCAAGAAGTGTTCGAGCTCCAAGTGCAAATACCTATACAGTAAATGTCTCTGCAGGAAAAGGGGGAAAATGAAAATGTTGCTTTTCTTGAATTCTCATTTCTTGAATATTTTTTTCTCACTCCATTCATATTCTGTTTTTTTTGTTATTGTTTTCTTTATGTTTTCTCTCTTTTTTTTGTGGACCTCAAGATGTAGACAGCAGGATGCAGGTGATTGAAAAACAGCAACAATAAAAAACAGACAGCATGATAACATATGTAGCATAATAACCGGTCCAGGAGGAGAAGTCTTCAGAACAAACAAAACCGGACAGTCCGACATTGTTTATTTGTTGTTGTCGTTTGCATTTTCAGTCCCTCAAAACGTCGTTCTCGTAAAAATGAACACTAACCGGCCTCTGAGAGAGTTACGAAGAAGATTTAGGCAAATCGAACTATCTGTAATTCATTTTCTGTACTTGTATCAACTGCATATATGAGGATGTTTGCACATATGAATATGCAGAAACCCAAGATAAGCAGAGTGTGTTGGCTGTCTGACCGAGTGTCTATGTCTATGTTCATTTTGCAGTTTTTCAGGGCCTTTACCCTGTATTAGAGTCTTAAAACTGGAGCGAGGCCTGCGAGCCAATTCAGACAGACAACTCAGACTTTGCTGTATACACACAAAAGTCTCATTACAGGCCTCATCACCACCACCCCAGCATCCACCTGCAGACTCCGTTAAAGGGGATACAAGAAGTTTGCTCATCACTCCCCAATGCCTCTATGTGAACATATATGTTTTATTTATTTATTTTATTTAACCATGAAAATTAACCCGTTGACATCAAGGATCTCTTTCACAAGGGTGACCTGGCCAAGAAGGCAGCAGCACACGTCACAAATTACATCACAACACATTATGGAAATACAATAAATATGGGTACAGATAGAAATACAAAATACACAATGGAATCACAATAAAAGTGCAGGTAGTGAGATTAAAGTCAAGTAATCAAACAAGTCAAGTACAACCTCCCTGATCAATGGTCTCACGTTCTAGATCCTTCAGGATCACAGCAAAGTCATTCATAGAAATTAGATCTGGCAACTTTATGTCCATTTGTGGGGAATAATAAAAAGAATCTGAGCCCAGACACCAAACCCAAAGTCTTCATGTTCCGGTGTGATAGTAAACATTTCAAACTTGTGAGTTGTCTGACTGAGCTGTATTGATTTATTTTGTTGTGATTATAAATCGAGTCTTTTCAACATTTTCCCAATAACTGCACTGAGTTGCATTATTCTGATTTATTTATTTTTTTAATATTTAAAACAATCTGAAGCATGTGAAATTATTGATTAGTATTATTACTGATTGTATCCCAATATTGGTAGGATTGTAACTTGTTTTCTGAAGCCTAAATTTTGAAAAAAAAAAATTGAAATTTTTTTGTGCCTATATTTACCTTTAATATTCAAATCGTGTAGAATAATTAAAATACTTCCCTCCCTATGTGATGACTTGAAAGTATTGATGTCAACTTGTCAGAGGGCACTCGGAGAGCACCAAGGGAATTTACTAATCCTGGCGATGCCATGACCCGTCATATTCTGCCTCTTATCATCTGCTGGATGAGCCTCAAAATCGGATCACCTCTTCCCCTTCCCAGGGGACACCTTTCCACAAAATTCCATTCAAGTCCGTTGAAAACATCTTGAGTTCTCCTGCTCACACACACACAAATGGCACTGATCACAATACCTCCTCTCACGGAGGTGGAGGTAAAAATTCACTGAACTTAATGTGTGTGGAAAAGATAACTCCACTGTAAGCCATTTGGATATATGTATTCAAGAAAATGGACCACATAGAGGGGACAAGGAAAGAAAGTTGCTTTTAAATCAGGACACAGAGGACCTTAAAACGTCTCCTGTAGTCCATCTGCTGATCTGCAGTGTCAGCAGTTTTCTGAGTGGCACAGCAGCGTCTCTTCCTTCTCGTTCCCTTTCATCCCTGTTTTGTCATTCCTCGTTTCTCTCCATCTGAAAGAATGAGAAAGGTGGTGGTCACTGGGATGTATTATTAAACAGCTTTGTGTGTTTCTGCCATAATGGAACAAAGTAGAAAAGTGTTTCATGGAGCTATATCCAGATCTTTGTTACTTACGCACACAAACGCATAAGGAAAATGTTGAATCACAGTCACACACATACACTCCAGATAAAAAGCTCAAGGCTTCAACAAGTGATGTACTCATGTAGGGAAGAGTGGAGAATGTCTCTACACGTTCCACAACACACACACACACACACACCAAAACATTTTCTGGTAGTTTTCTGCAGAAATCAGCACATTGAACTAATCCATTAGCCCTTGCTGCTGGGAGAAAGAGACAGAGGTGAACTTCACTCACAGAGCCAAAACTTTCCTCTATTTCTAATCATCTCTCCAAACAGCCCTCCCTCTCTCTCTACAGTATAGCGATTAAACAGAATGGGGGGCAAGACAAGGTTAAACTGCAGCGAGATGTGATGAGGAGAGACGGTGAAGGATAGAAAAGTGGCTGGGTGCAGAAAAAGAGGGGGAAGGAGGAAGAGAGGACGAACGCGATGAGAGGGAAAAGTGCTAAATGTCACAGGGAGTGTTAAAATGAAGAAAAATGAGAAGCAATGCTATGAGTGTGTGTCTCCCTGCATGCTCAAGCTTCAGCGGTTGTCTGGTTTGAAATAGACATATTTATTTAACCAAACATTAAATATTTGTGAGTATAAAAGTGCTGCTGGAAATGAGCTCATTATTGCTGGCATTAGTAACCAGAGGGATTATTGGATTTACATTAGCTGTAGATAGAAACTCATGGTTGTAACGTCAGTGTCTGCTAGTTTTCTTACCTGTAAGTCCATTTAACTCAATAATGCTTTGTTCAATTTTGTTTACTTCTAAACCATTTATACACATTTTAGTTGTTTTTTTTGGGAACATATTTAAATCAGAGATTCAAGATGAAGATTCAAGATTAACTTTATTGTCATTCGGACTATCCACCAGACGGGTGCACAGCAGAACGAAATTACGTTGCATTTGGCTCCATCACAAAATAAAGTAAAATACAAAAGTAAAACGCAATAATAACAGTAATAGATTTTTAAAAATAGCAGTCTGTACATAAAGTGACTTGGAAACTGCACAAGAGCAGGATTATTGCACTGGTTGAACTGCATAATAAATACTCTGGTAAGTGTGAACAGGAAAATATTAAATTGCACATTATATGGTTTGGTGGAGGAATAGAGAGGAAGTGTTACTGTGAGGAAGAGTTCAGCAGTCTGATGGCAGAGGGGATGAAGCTGTTGCAGAACCTGGACGTTCTGCACCTCATGCTTCGGTACCTTCTGCCAGAGGGGAGGAGGGTAAACGGTCCGTGGCAGGGGTGGGTGGGGTCTCTGACCACACAGGTGGCTTTGGACAGCCAGCGCTTGTGGGCAATGTCAGCATGAATGTTTTGAGTGAATATGAACCTCTGATTTCCTCAGAGACCTGTCAGCTGAAGAGGATTTAAGCACCGACGTGATGAGGCCATAACAGCACCTTGTCAGTAATGGACTGAACGATGCCCTTTTTAACCACCTTTGATCACGACTGTGGAAACAGGAAGAAATGATTTCCAATACAAGGTGAACGAAATGACAAATCTGAACACACTGACTCAGCATTGATAAGACAAAGTCTATGTCAGTGAGTTTGCTGTGCTCGATAACTCAATAAGTGGATGTATGTGCAGGTGTGTGCACATTTGTATTTACAAATGCTTGTGTATCCACTGTGATAATGCTGTGAACTAGCCTGTGGAAGTGGTGATGTAGTGCTAACCACTGCCACGTGCTTAGCTTTTGTTGAGAAGAAATAAAATAAACAGGGTAAAAAATATATTTAATAAAATGTTTCAGTATATGGGTTTGTTATTTAACTGAACATCTGCACACAGATATTTACACCCACGGTTAATTAGACCTCTGCTCATGCTGACTGTGGGAAGGGCTACACTAATAAAGCTTAACTATGAACATCCATCCATCCATCCATCCATCCATTTCCTTCCATTTATCCGGGGTTATTTGGGTCGCGGTGGCAACAGACGAAGATTATTCCAAATGTCCCTCTTGCTGGCAACATTTTCCACTTCCTCCTGTGAGATCGCAAGGTGTACCAGGTCAGATACAATATGTAATCCCTCCAGCAAGTTCTGGGTCTACCCCGGTGTCTCCTCCCACTTGGCTGAGCCCATAAAACCTCCAAAGGGAGGCGCCTTGGAGGCATCCTAATCAGATGCCCGAACCACCTCAATGACTCCTTTCAATGTGAAGGAGTAGCTGCTCTACTTCGAGCTTCCTCCGGATGTCTGGGCTTCTCACCCCGTCTCTAAGGCTGAACCCAGCCACCCTTTGAAGGAACCTTATTTCGGCCTCTTGTATCCGTGATCTTATTCTTTCCATCACCATCCAGAGCTCATGACCATAGGTGAGGGTTGGAATGAAGATCGACTGGTAAATGGAGAGCTTTGCCTGCACCCACGCCGTACCTAATCACCTGTCCATCCTACAGTCCATTTTCCCGTCACTTGTGAACAAGACCACAAGATACTTGAACTCCCTCGCTTGAGGCAGTAACTCATCTCCATCTATGATCTTAAAATGATAAATAGTTTTCTGACAGGTGCAACAAAACTAGTCGGCGAATGAAGGAGCTTTCATTCAGGCTGTCACCAACTCCTGAAGAGGTCATCTAATTAAGTAAGATTAATGGAATCACCTCTAGTGGGTACATGTATACCACAGTATGTATATTATACCAGAATTAATACCACAGTTAAAAATATGCTCCCCCCTTGGAGACAAATGGATTTATCTGATAACCCTGCTGAATGTTCTACATTGAGGTTTTCAAAATTAAAGCAGGAACATGCATTAAACCACACAATGTCAAGATGTTTAACTGTTAAGAGGTTTGGCTATTTTGAGACCATTACCTTGAACCTCTCCAGTTGTCTTAAGGGTGTTGCTAAACTGTCCATATGATTATTTGAATTAAAAAAAAAAGTTTTATCTGCTTGGTGTCACAATACTGCACAGCAATGTATTAGATTTTCATATTTCTAAATGGAAATTTAGAAATGTAGCCATGATGGTGCCCTTAGAGGAAAAGGCCAGGAAGTCGAATAAAATAATAGGGCTCATCTTCTGAAGATCATGAACATCCTCAACCAATCAAACTTCTTACAAAACATTAATATCAGTTTTCTGATGCATGAAACATTTTGAAATGGGACATATTCAGTGACAATGAATGGGAAATCAATAAGATTCATACATAAAAGAACTGGCTCCACTCTTGATATCCTGGATATGCTCTGCAGCATCAATTGAATGCTCAAGCTAGTTTTTTCTCTTCACCCAATGACCACTAATCACACTATAAACCATTAATCATCATCTTAATCACACAACAACTATTAATGAAGAATAGTTATGGATTGTGAGTGAAGGCACTCGTCTCGTCTTCAGGTGACATCTGTGATCCAGCCAGCCGAACGGGAGTAAAGGCCTCAGTATGCGCTCCACGTTCACGCTCAGGTACTCGTATCTCATCAAAGTCTCTTGAAGAGATAATTTAAACCACATTTTAACAGCATTTGTCTTTAATCAATACCATTTCTTCGCCCGTCGACGCTCATCAAGACTATTTGGATGAGCGTATCCTCATTCAGCCAAAACACCACAATAAAATTAGATCAAATTCTAATTAAAATTATACCGTTTAATGAGAGCCTTTCCTGTCATTGCGACTAAATTAACCAAAATGAAACGTTTATGTCTTGAATGACTCGCTCGGTTTTACTCCAGGTAAATTAAGGGCTTGTTTTGTGTAAGGGGAACATCACACATATTGTTCATCCCTTGTCTTTGAGGGATATTGATCAGGAGAAAATCAATGAGACAGTGTGTACGCCTGCCGATGCACTCAGTCAGTCAGTTAGATTCAATCTCATTGCTGCTTGTGACTCATTTGTTAGCAAAAGGAGAGCTGTTTATTGCCACTTCTTCTCATCCTCATGTTTTCATCATTTCATTCCCACAGCTCTTCCTCCTCCCTCCTATGGCTGCCTACACCCCCCCTTTTTTATAGCTGTTCTCTCATCCCTCTCCTCTTCAGGGCAGAGTAGACAATGTGGACAATGTGGCATCATCAACACATCCTCATACTTAAATGACTGAATAGGTTGATGGCAAGTAACTTCCACAACAGCATGTGACCATCCGAAAACGACTTGAATGACTGTTGGAGAGCATCAGCAACCTTTACTGTACCAGAGCTTTGTTGCCACTCGGTTGAAGTGAAACATTTGCAGGTTGGTTAGGGTTAGGCACCAAATCTACCTGATTATATTTTTTTAAAAAGATCATGTTTTGGTTGGTATTGTCATGACTTTGATCATTGTATTTTGTTTTTATTCATTATTGATCGTTGTATTCTTCTATGACAGCTCTCTCTCCTCAGTGCAGCAGATTAGATCTAGGAGTGAGTTGCAGGTGGCGTCTCCCTCAGCGGGCAGGTGACAACTATCCTAGCAGTAGATTGGAGGTTGAATATTTAATCAATTTCATTTTCTTTACAAAATATGGTGGTAATAAATCCAGTAGTAGTAGAGCTATTTCACTCAAAATCAGCAACGTCAATCGAAGAAGATAGGCTGTCTGAGAGCCGTGAATGTAAACTATTTTTGTGTCAGATTTTGTAGAAACCTTCAGCTGCGGGAGGAAAAAACTGAGGGATAAGTCAAGAGGTGGTTAGAATTCATCCTGTGGGAATCATGAATGTCTACCCAAGGTAGTCCATCCCATAATTCTTGAGTTCAATCTGACATTGCTATTCGTAATGGTTCTACAAATGGAAACGAATGGCACGACCATGGCTGAAAACACTGTCACCTTTCTCCTCTCTCCAGAAAATATATTTAAGATTTTTTTTTTAATAATGGGACACCACTTAAAACACGTCATCTATCTAAAAAACATAAATATTCCATCATTATATACCATAATATAATAATGGATACTTACTGTCTTATCGAGGAACATGTTTCCTTGTTTTGTTCTGAATCTATAGCCTGGAAAGTGTCTCAGCAGATCAGCATCATATTTTTCATGCATTACAGATGAACTGTGTTACACACTGTAATTTCTATCTGTTCCACATCACATAAAACATCATGACTGATGTCACTCTTCATGCAGACCTGCCTGTGATGGTTTGTGTGGGAATGCTGTGTTTCAAAAAAACATTATGCATGAAAATTTATCAAGATCCATCAAACACAGTGAAAAACAAACACAGGGGGAACTTTAATATCCATACAGCTCAATTCAGCAGTGATCAAAAAAGCCTTTTATTGAAATATTTCAAACGTTTAATCGATAATAATAATTATCAATAATAATATCAATATTTTATTTCTTTATATATATATATATATATATATATATATATATATATATATATATGTATATATATATATATATATTATCAATATCAATAATCAATAACCTTGTGGTATTTTCCCTTTGTACTTCATTTTAGGCACATTTTCTATACCTTTTTGCAGTGATTTACTGCTAACAACAGTTATAGGCATCTGCATTCACCAGACATCACGTCACTTCAGGTAGTGGTGTGCATGTGAAACACATAATACGAACAACACAGCAACCCACTGGATGATCAACAACTCCACCAGTGGGAGGAAAGTCTTTACAAGTGATGCATTGCAGATGTGTGGATTAGAAAAAAAATGTCCTCAGTTGGTTGAACACACACGTTACTTTTAAATAAGCGGAGGTCAGACAGTCGCATCTTCACACCTGCATGCACAGCAGACACCTGAAGAAAACTTTGGGTGTGTGATAAATATACACCTCCAAACTGCCACAGAAGTAAACATGTCAACACACACTAAGTAGCTGTTACACTGTTTGATTCGACCATCTGGTGAGTCTGACATGTTTATTGGGTCTCATAAACTGGAAACTCTTTACGAGCCAGTGTTTCTGGGATATAGTGTGTTTGTGTGGATGTCTACGCAGCACAGCGCTGGTGTGTCTGGACTAATGTCTAATGCAAAATGTCATCTTCATGTAGATCTCCTGTGACATGATGGCGATGATGACGACTTCAGCGTTTCTGTAAAATGATGGTCAGGAACACAGTAAAATGGAAAGATTCAGCACAACACCAGCAAGAGTTCAACTTTGATCGACACACACACTGTGAATCATACCAGCGCGTGCGTGTGTGTGTGTGTGTGTGTGTGTGTGTGTGTGTGTGTGTGTGTGTGTGTGTGTGTGTGTGTGTGTGTTGTATGCCAGAAGAAGATGTGTGAGGGGGTAATCATCAACAAAAGGAGCAATCAGTGAAGGTTGTCTATGTCTCTAATCATCCAGAGAACCCCCATGGACACTGCTGTGACCACGTGTGTGTTTGTGTGTGTGTGTGTGTGTGTGTGTGTGTGTGTGTGTGTGTGTGTGTGTGTGTGTGTGTGTGTGTGTGTGTGTGTGTGTGTGTGTGTTGCATGTCTGTTTGGGTCCAATCAGCCGGAGAGTGCTGATGAACGCTGTCAATAAAGCGTCAGTCATTGCACACACATCTATCCCTCCACACACACACATGAAATCTGTCACTCAAGGAAAGGATGAGAAACACTTCAAACACTGGTTTTAGTCTCATATATTTTTGAAATCCATTTCCAAAAATGTTTACCTTAGGAAAACAGGAAATACCAACTCACCTCTACTGACTCACTGGAAGAGTATTTTGAATTTTTTTTGTATACTTTCTATTGTCTCACACCACCTGAATTCTGAAGCCAGATTCTTTATGTTAAACTTGTCATGTATGAATGGAAACTTCTCATATGTGTATTCTATTTGTGTAGTTCCATATTTTCTCATGAGAAGTTGGTACAATCTGGAGTTGGATGTTGTGTTTTTGTTTTAAGATCAGGCATTCAGTTGAACTTAAGATACCTAATGCCAACCTCACACTAAACTTGAGTCTTTAGTGTTGGTGATGGGGCGCCAGGTGTTGCCATTTTGCAGATCACCCTCTGCCCCATCCACCTTCAGTACCTGTAGAGTCAGCAGTAAGACAAAATGAGTAACAGGCAGACAGGGCAGAGGAGGCGGTCATGGAAAAGTTGGTAAAAGCAAAATGTGACGAAGGGCAGTGGAATCGGACTTAGGGAATTTATCATAATGTAAATTCAGCATGTGACTTCAACTTCCACTGAGGAAAATATCAAATCGATGTGGTGTCATGAGGTGACTGCAACCTTTCTCAAATTAATGCACAAAACATCCACCATGTGTTCTGTTTTTATTTGTACTTGTAAAGCTAACAATGTTTTATCATATTAAGTTGTCACCTGGAACAGAAGGGTTTTAGTTCCATATTATCAACACACATCTTCAAAGTTCTAAACTTCACTTCCTGTCTCACATGCTCAGGTATCTGTATGTCAAAAATTGTTTTAAAAATGTGATTTTTTTTTAAAAGGAGGATTTGATCAAATCTGTCTCATAAATTTACCAGGTGTAATCGGTATACTTTACTGTGACTTTTATTATTATTATTATTACTATTATTCCCAGTGATAATTATTACTAGTTACAATGGACAGATTAACAATATCCCAAACGACTGTTGAATTTGTTTTTGGTCTTGCTCAAATACAAAGAACAAAGGACACTGCTGAAGAAGGGGGATATTTTTCCAGACAGTCCTGGAATGCAACATGGCAAGGCAACATATTTATTGGGCTGTTTTATGAGAAGATATCACTCCTGGAGACAGTAGCCATGAAACAAGCTACATGAAACAAGAATAAGGTATCATGGAATTCAATTCGATCAGAAAGGGTAAAAAAGTTTGACAAAAAAAACCCCAAAAAAACACCTCGGCTCTCTGCTCCTGCATGTAAACAGGAAATTGAATGATGCAGCAACAGGCAGATGACATTGCTGCACTGCAGTCAGAATGAGTTTTGATGTCTGTTTGACTCATGTAGTTGGATGCAGATTGCTTTTTGTTATCGGGAATCTATTTGTGTTTTGAAAAGAGCTGCATTACGTCCTGAAATCAATTTGTAGGGTGTTTGTGAAAGTGTAGCTTATGTGAGCTATGAAGCAGTTTAGGTTATGCTTAGTTCCACATTCCTCTCTTCTTTTTTTTAATTATGAGGAAGATGTTATCCAGAAGCTATGAGCACAGGGAAATATTGGTCCGTACTGTAGGTCCTGCTGATATCTGCAGCTTCAGCTTCGAATGTTTTGAGTCCAACCCCTCATATTTGTAGTTCTCAGAACTGGTAATTTAATGTAAATAGAGCAAAAGCATCTGAGGGAGGGGAAGAGAATTACACAACGCATAACAACACACTACAGGTCATGAATGTAGCTATTATAAGATCTATAAAATTATGTCTCTAGTGCTTTTCACCACCTTTCAGCAGGGATTGGTCCATTATGAAAACCACAAAGAGCACAAAAGTATCACTGTAGTGATTTTATTGCCCACGCTGCTTCAACATGGCTCACATCTGTAACATAATCTGCTGGCATGTCAGTCAAAATACAATAATAATACATATTTATGTCATTCAGGCATCACTGAATCTATCCAGGATTTCTCAGAAGCATCCCTGGTGATGTTCTTTCTGTTTGCTGTACACAGCTGCTGTGTGTCACATGATCACCTACAGCATCACACAGCAGCTGAAAGCATAAATCAGTCTTTAAATGGAGACGCATGAAACAGCACCCATACCCATAGCTGTGGTGAGGATCTGGTGGTAATTCAGATCCCAGGTTTACATGGAGGAACTGTTTGGAGTAAAGCAGGCTGAGCTCCGTCACAGCTGTCAGGACATGTTGCTGCCTCCATGTATTCACTTTGGTCCAGCCCAATAAGTCTTACTAAAGATCCCAGCCTTGGTGAGCAAGATTGGTTTTAAATGCACAGACTGGTGTTCATTGGTAGGAAATGAATAATGGGAACCCGACAGCACTGAATGTTCAAACCTTTGAGCACATGAACAATGTAAGGAGACAAATGCAAACGCCTAATTGGTCAGTGGCATAGCTGTGTATTGATCATTATTGGCTGTCGTCATTTGTTAAATTGATTATTTGCCCATAGCACAAATCTTTGCTGTCTGCAGTCTGCTTTAATAAGCTCTAAGTATAGTTTGTATGTTTCTTCCCTTTTCCTTGTGTTTGTGTCTTTATTCAAATAAGTGCGTTTGCTTCCCTTGACTTTTATTTGTTTGTTTGTTCTCTCCCTGACAAGCACAACTAATCTACAGAGACCCCCCCCCCCTCCATATCCCCAGGCAGCATACAAATGGCTGCGACATTTTAGTAATTGCTTCTTTATTGACAATGGCTGTGAAGTGCAGTGAAGGCATTACCTGTCAGTATTCCTTTTATTTCTTATTGAATCCTTCTGTTGTTTCTGCTGCTCCATGACTCACAGAGCCAAGAGAAGCAAGTTAATGCTTCTTCAGACGGCTCTCTGTGTTATGGTGTGTGTTTGCTTTTTGTGCATCTGTGGGTTCTTACATGTGTGTGTAGAATGTGTCTGCCATGTCATTATTCTCTGTGTGTGTGTGTGTGTGTGTGTGTGTGTGTGTGTGTGTGTGTGTGTGTGTGTGTGTGTGTGTAAACATGTGTCTAGGAGCAATATATCCTGAGATGAATAGTAAACATCTTAAAAAAGAGAATAAGAAAAATAATCACACTGAAAGAGTGATGGATTTCATTTGCCTGAAGCCCAGCTGTCACCATCAAAAGGAATTTGGAATATTTAAGAGAAAAACATTTTTTTTTCAATTCTGCCATCTTGTTTCACATCACAATAGGAAGTGAAGGTGTGTGAAGGTTGTATGCTTGAAACCACTTGGTTCCAAATGAACTGGAAACCACTATTCAACAAAACTACTAGTTAATCACTTGTAGCTTTATTTCATTGAATGGTGGAAGGTTTCAACTCTCTTGACTCTGGATTTTAATTTAAGATGATTGATATATGAGTTTGTCAACATGCTCAACCATTATTGGCCTTTAATGAAATATTGATCAGGCAGTCATTTTGTCGACTTCCAATACAACCAAGTTTTCAATCATTTATTTGTTTAGAAGTCTGTCATAGAGTCTAGTTTTATCACCATGTGATGATTTGTGCTTGTTTTCAACATGGAAATTGAATTTCTGTCTCCAGGTATTTGTTGTGGTTTTAATCATGTTTGCGGGGATGTTTTCACAAAATGACAGGAACATCACAATGTAATAGAGGACTTCTTTTTTTTTTAAATCCTTGCAAAATGATTTTACGAAGCTAATTATATTAAGTCTTTGTTTTATTGTCCCTGAGAGGCGTTTGCTCATTTGTATGGTAATCATTTTAGGATTGTGTGCTGATTTCCTCTCTGAGCACATGCACTCACACTGTCACCCACATATTGAGAGATGTAAAAATGTTGCTTTTGTTTTCTGTTGTGTTAAACAGATTATTTCAGTTTGCAGCTTCTGCAGAGGCCAGTGCTGATTTTGTTTGCATCAAAATTTCATCTTGGTTAAAAGATATCATCAACTGCTGGAGAATTTTTCTCATCTCCTTTTCATCCTCAGCCCCCCGCTGAAGCCCCACTAAATGCTGCCCTCATGCATTTTATCCCTTTATCTCCCCTCTCAATGTGCTTTCATGTGCTGCCAAGTTTAAATTTAAAATATGAAACTTGTCCTTCAATCTGAGCTCTGCTTAAATCTGGATCAATACTGGTCTGACCCAAATGGTTAATGTCAGTCCCTTGAAGTTTTTTTTGTTTTTCCCTGCAGTGGTGCTGTTCATTTCCATTAACAGCAATATTATATGGGTGTAGATGATCGGACAAAGTCATAGCTGCTTACATTCACTCATGTGTTTCTCATAGGAAAATGCACATTAGCTACAACATAGCACTGAAGTAGTAGCATATCTGTTTAGACTAAATGGCTGGAACCAAAAGCGAGACACTGACAGAGGAGTAGGTTTAAATAGAGTTTATTGGATGGGACAGGAGTGTATAGATGAAGGGGTAGAGGGATCCAACGAGCTGAACAAACTGGGACGAGTTATGGGCCTGGTGTGTCCTGAAGCAGAGCGTGACCAGTGAGAGTGACTGGGCTGGTTGGAACAGGTGGCTGGAGGAGACTGGCAGACTGGAGTCCACTGATGATCTGGAGCACAAGAGAAACGCATGAGTCATGGGAATCAGAAAGATAGAAATACATTCATTAGAGCCTGAACGTGAAGACTCCCGCTGGAGAAAGCAGTGCGATCTGGTGAAGAGCGGAGGTTGAGACCGGGGTTAAATACTGCAGATCTTGATTGTAGATGGAAGTCAGGTGTGGGACTGCCAGCCTATGCCACCATGATGAACCACGCCCTGAGACACACCTACATTCACAAACCAGGGAAACAGGAGAGCAGAGAAGTCATGACGATATCTATGTTCCCAGGACTTTACAGTACGTTCCCTGGGGTGAATGTTTTCTGTACCCGGTCCTTGAGCTAGAACACAGTCTGTAAACTTAATTCACTAGTTTAGACAATTAAGCCAATTCGCCTAATTTTACAGTCTAATTAAAGTTGGTTTATTGCATCCTCTATCTCTAAAGTTTAATTGTTATAAAATGATCACATTCATTCCAAAACAACTATGTTCCTCTGACGAATAAATCTATCTAATCAATCTGATAAATAAAAATAATAATAATAAAAGTAATGATAATAATAAATATGTTTTTATTTTCCTAAATCATGTTTATGTGTTTGTGTTTTCATATCTCGTTGTCATAATCATGTTTTTTGGGGGTTTTGTGCTCTTAAGAGAAATCTGGTGTTGTTTTAAGTATGGTGTTTCTGTTTTTTGTAAATGAACAATGTAAATGTATAAAAATAAACAACTAAAACCATATCAGTCCATTGAAAATTAGACCAAACAAATTATTCAAATCTTGTTTTCTTCATTTATGACCTTTTTAAAGATATAATATGTAATATTTCCACAATAAAGTGTATAAAAGCAACTAGACCTTTATTTTGGTGATATAAATAAACATGACATGAAAAAGACTTTAAACATTACTTCTCCGTGTACATTTCCACCTGGGTCATGTTGGCTTTAAATCATCAATGGGAGCTGTTTAACAGTGAATAACACAACTCCCACAATCCCACACCCCCTTTTTTTAATTGAGAGATCCCTATGGTATATTTAACCTGAATAGAATATTTTAAGACATCACAAATTAAAGCAATTAATTCCTAATGCCTTTAAATGTCACTTAATGACTTTGAATCTACACTGTGAAACCTCATTAGTACATTTCTCTTCTTTTCTCATGTCTTCTTCTCAGAGCTCTGCTAATCACTGCCACTCACTCACCTGCCTTGATCAAACACCCGCCCCTCTAAGACATGACTCATAATACAACCAATCATGTCTCGTAAAAGCAAACAATATATATTGTACAGCATGTTGGTAACGCACACTATAATCTCACAACTTTCAGGCAGTGGTTCAAAGAGGAGGATTCAGGGATTTAATGGCAAATAAAGCCTAAATTCAACAGTACCCAACAGGAAATGGCAGAAACAGAGTTTAAATACAGGCAAAAGTGGATTCGATATACGGGCAGTCCAGAATCCAAAGCAAATAATAATCCAAACCGGTAAACAGGGCAATAATCCAGAAAACACACACAGAATAAAAGCTGAGTACATTTACAGAAGACAGGAGGAACACAGGAAACATGGGGGGGGGGAACGCTGGAAGGTGTGACATGAATGAACCATGATGAACTGGCAATGAAAGGAAACACACAGGATAACGAGACACTGGTGACAAGACACAGCTATATATACAATAATATCACCTCTATTGCTTTTTTAATTTCCTTATATGTCTTTGGACTGTGGGAGGAAGCTGAATCACCCAAAGGGGACCCATACAGACATAAAGAAAGGCCCCAGGTCTGGATTCCACCCCAGAACAAGTGTGAGGAAACAGTGCAAACCACTCCAGCACTGTACTGAAGGGGGGGGGGGGGGGGGGGGGTTCGAATATTATGAGAATGAGAGCTTAGAAAGTTTTTAGCTTTTAGATGACATTTCATTTAATCTAAACCATTGTATTCCTTCCTGTTCCACATTATATGCTGGGAGTTTACTGGGAGATTAGAGAACTGATGACCATGAAAATACTGTGAGCACATCCTGGTCTGTTGGAAGCAAAACACAGAAAACTCGACCTGGCTTCCCTTTTTAGGACCATGTTGGACATTTTAAACCTGTATGTCATTGTTGTCAAGAGGATTTTTACAGATTATCAGTGGATAAATTGTAATTATAATGACACGGAGTTGGTTGGCATGAAAATAAGGAGGCAATTTTTCTATCCCAACCCACACATTGTAATAATAGGTGATTCAGTATTAGTCATTTTTTCCATGCCACATACATTAAGACATATTTATCAGTCTTGACGTTGTGAAATGTGCTGAGGAGCTGAGGAGGTTGGATAAGTATGGTAGCAATTAGGTCAGTGGTGTGACTCAGTGAGGAAAAGGACCTGAAATACATGAAGCAATACATGATAGTGTTTGTATATGTTAAAACTAAACAAACACTTTATACTGGTTCAATGCTTCAACATCATGTGGAAAGTTACAAGTTGTAAGTTACGAGTTCAGGTTTTAGGCTTACAGAGTTTAGACAGCATTTTTGTACACAAGGTTATGAAAATATGGCACTAATTATTTAGTATTAGACAACTCATGAAGTTGGCACAGTTGTAAGAAACAGATATAATAACATGTCTCAGTTGATTCTGCAGAATCTGACAATCAAGTTTGAAAAACACTGTAACTAACATGTCCCATAATGCAACTCAGCACACAATCAGACATTGCTGGGAAAACACTCATGTCTTTCAAACCCCAACCCTCCAGCTTGTAACAGAGTCTCTCTGGTCATAAAAAAATGTTTTAAAGCGTAGTCTTAAATCCCAAGTTACCCAAATTACATTTTTAGGGTTATTTTGTTGGATTTGGCAAAGCTTCCCTAAAAGGTAAGTGGGGGTGAATACTGATCCTTATTGCTGGTTAGGTGACTTTAATGTGTAAAACTGGTGGATTGCCCCTTTAGCTATGCTTTCTTGTCATCTGCTTAAAAGGCCTTTTTGTGTTCTAGGCCATTTATCTACCTCACTGAATGATATGGGAGCTAACTATGGTTGAAGTGTCGGCAATATTTCACTGCATAATATTCTCTCAATATAAGAGCCCATGAAATTGTGGTTATATGATAGCAAGGCTCAGAATAGAAAAGCAGTAAATTAACTGACAGCTGTCAGATGCTGGGGCCTTGGAAAGTAGAAGGAAGGTCAACAAAGTTGAGAATGACGTCGTGTCAAAAGCTGCAGCAGCCCTGAGCCAGGAGCAAGCTGTGACTCGGAGTGATAAATTGAACATCTGATACTCAGAGGCACCTTGTAGTCCATACTTAAAATCTTAAGGTTCCAGGAGTTGAATGTGAGTCTGTACTGGTGCAGGTCTGCATGCTCTATTAGGCAGTCCCTCCAGGATTTGTGATTATTGCAGCCCTAAAATGCCTGATTTTGCAGCAGCTTTTCTCAAAAGTTGTGATGCATGTTGCAATATTTTCAGGCATTCTATATAAGTATATAACTATTATAATATATATAACATATAAAAAAAAAAATTCCCCCCAGTCCACATGGCCAATGCTTTACAAGATATTTTTTTTTTTATCTTATTTGCAATTTGTGTTTTCTCTGGCTCTCATCTGCCTCACTCAGTGAAGTCTCTCTCTCTCTCTCTTTATCTGTCTCTCTCCCTCTCTCTCTCTCTCTCTCTCTCTCTCTCACACACCCCTTATCTTTGATTTCATTACATATCCAGATGCTATTTCGAATAAAGCGTTCTGTAATGTTTAAACATTTTATCTGAGACTTTTTATCCCTAAGCTATTTTCTTTATCACGCACACACACACACACGCACAGTTTGTCATGCAAACAGGCATTCATGCTACAATCACTTTATACGACACTGACATTATCTCTAACCACAACAATTTAATCTAACTCATGTCAATCTTTCAGCATCAACAGATCTGGATGCAACAGCCTCTGTTATGATGATATGTTTAGTCTGTCGTCCACACGTTTCAGCCATTCTCCAGGTGTGTTTTGTGGTATAAATGTGTTTGTCAGTGGACGACTTTTGTTTGTGTTCCACCACAACGTTGCATGCGTTGCAAAACAATTAACCCACGCTTTCATGTAGAACATGAGGGAATTACCTCCTATGATCTTTAGCCATAATTTTTGCTGCTAATTGTGAGACATTCATGTTAACATCTTTATAACCAGAAACAAGGAAGTGAGTTTGGCGACGTACTAGTATGACTCAACGTGTGAGACTGCTATGATTGGTGAAATTAATGGCAAAACTACAATGACTGGACAAAAGTTGCAAAATAAGTTGCGGTGATTGGACAAAATTGCAAAGTCGTGCAGAATTTCCAGGGATTGGTTGAATTTGCTTTAATAGTTGCGATCGTGAAATCCTGGAGGGACTGTTTGGAGTTAGGTTCTACTGTACTTCCACAAAAGTAGGCCTTTAGCCTCTAACAGGTCTTAAAAAGTCAGGCCAAAGGTTTATTGAACTTAGTGAGATCCTAATGAAGATTTTACAAAGACAAAGTTATGTGTGGCTAGAAGGCCCGTTTGTTTTGTAAGTTTTTTGTGAATTAACCTTTGGCATCATCTTTCTCTTTTTTTGCAGCAGGAACGAAAGAATACTGGCATTAGCCTGAGCCGATGGTTAAATCCTGCCTAATGTGCATCAAGGGTCATTACATGCATCATATTATAATGTAACATTTGGTCTGGTGCTGCAATGAGAACCTAGCCTCAGCCTACCAAAGGGTGTAAAGTGAATCTTTTGGCTCTGTGTTGCTAAACAGCTCATATCCCAGCTGAGAAAGATACAGTTCTAACAGTGGCTGATATTGAACCAAAGAGCAGCAGCTACACTAACAGAAACAGCCACAGACTTTAATCAATAACCCACTTTAGCTTCCTAGCTAATATGTTCTTACATATCCACCAGTCTTAACCTGCATCTGAACTTGCTGAATAATCGACTACAGAAAATTCCACCATTAAAAAAAAACAAAAATAAAACATGCACTGCTAATTGTAAGTCTGGATGTTGGCTGATTAGCCTGTCAGCTTTAAGCAAATGGTTCATCTTTAGATGCTAAATGGCATTGTCCTTATTATTCAATACCACTCACAGAATGCTGCATGTCCTTGGTTTATAAGCTAGTTTCCTGTGCAAGTCCTTCTGTGCCTTTTCAGGTGCACTGTCAATCACACAAGCTCTGCACTGACAGGTCCACCTAAAAGTTTGATACTCTTTTGATTGATTTCAGTAAAAAGTAGCAAACATCCTATAAAATTACAAATAATTCAACATTATAGATAATATGAATAAAACCTCTATTAGTAGGCATATTTATGACTTAGGACAGAGCCAGGCAAGCTATCCCCATGCCTTTAGGAGACAAAAACATAAATTTCAAAATGTTGAACTCCCCCCTTTAATATGTTGATTTGCATTTGAGCATGACGAGTGCACAAATGCAGATACATAAGAGAAGATATATATATATATATATATATATATATATACACAGTACCAGTCAATAGTTTGGACACAGTTTCCCATCCACTTGAATGGGAAACTGTGTCCAAATTTTAAATATATATATATATATGTATAAGAGAAGAGGTTGGATATAAAAGGAGAAACATGTGAAATGAAGAGTGAAAGAATGGGTGTGAGAGGGGGAGGTAAGGTGTGTGTGGATGCTATCTGTCTCCCGTGTTATTTATCACCTCGGCAGGTACAGATATGGAGTCTTAGCCTCCCTGCCTCATTAAACATTCACTATCCTTCCTAAACACTCGCATGAAAACACACATTTTCATTAACACTCACCCAAACTTCGTCTCCCTCCATTTTTCACCCTATCGCTTTTGTTTCTCTGCTGTCTGTCTACCACCCCCCCACCCCAGGATGCACACATGAACACAAACAAACATGCGTTTCAATTAAACCCCAGCTCAGCATGATGAATGTGGTTACCTTTTAATTTCAATTATAGCTGCTGTTGAGCTAGCTAGAAAGCTGTTATGTGCTCATGCAACATCCGCCAAGTGATGGCTCAATTACAGCCTACAAAGTGCAGGAACGGGCACATACCGAGGCACAAGTACACACTGGCCGCGACACAGTCAAAATATGCAACAGCGAATGCACACCGACAAAGTACACACATGGAAGCACATAGAATTAGATTAGGTAATTTAGTTCTTGTCGAGACACATTTTTCACCTCCCTCCATTCTGAAACCTATTTATAATTTCCACAGGGCAGCATGGCATTTCAGCGGGCCACTGATGATGTGCGGAAACTAATAATTATTCCTCCACGTAGAAGTGTTTTTATTCATTTTTGAGTAAAATACTTCATACATAAGAAATGTGTGGTGAAGGGCGTCGCTTCAGGGAATTCTGCCAAAATGAATTTCTCGTAGGCCTTACAGTATTTATGCCAAGACAAGTCAAAAGATGCAGGGAGTTTTAAGTCTGCAACCAACTTTGACAAAACCAGCTCTTTTTTATGAACATTTTTCACATGGGGAGCGTTTGCTGAGCATGCATGTGCTGTTTCACAGACATCCTGCTTCACACACTCAAGTTACAAATCCACATCCAAGAGCTGGACAGCACAACTTCAGCCTTCATTTTATGGATGCTCTAATGATATCCAGGTTTTACAATGTAAAGCACATTTTGAAACAAGCAACTCCACCTTTAGATGCTCGATGTAATTTCTGTAACAGTTACGCTCCAAACACACAGCAGTACAAAGCAGTGTGCTGCAGTACAGTACTACAATCTGACTTCTGTTCAAATGAAATCAGCCTTGAATCCCTGATGAACTGCTGAATGCTGACTTACAAACACAAGACAAGACAGCATTTACGTTTATTTAATACAGTACTACTACAGTACATTTCTATGTTTAGCTGACAGTAGCTTAGCATAAATACTGGAAGCAAGAGGAAAACCTTCAAAAGACACCTTCCAGCACCTCCATAATAATACAAGACAGAACAGGAGGTCTGAGATGTTCACCTGAAATGTTGGAGTGTTCTTTTATTTTCTTTTTTTCAAAAGAAATTAATTATTGAATAAATGTGAATAACATATTTTTCATTGGGTATGCATTTATTCATTTTAACTTTTACTGACTTGATCAAGGCGTATATTTGTTTTGCATAAATATCATTAGAAGACATATTAAGAATGCCTAACAGGTTTTACACTCCACCCCATAGTCACTATATGCTACATTCACTAATGTGTTACATTAATACACTTTCTCTACCCTAGTTCCTACACTATTGCACACTTATTTTTAAAACACATAATTTGAAGACCTTAAATTGACTTTTAACTACTTTTTTTTTCCTTTTTTGTAAATGTCTCTATTTCATTTTTATGCTTAGGTTTATGTTGACTTGAATGTTATGCATCAGGATACATTTCCGATTCTGATTGTACATCCCAATATTACGTTAACGTTGAATTGAAAAACAAGAATTGTTGCTGCATCGTTGCATCATCAGTGCCCGGCATGCATGGAATATCCTGCACAGCAGAAATCAACGGTCGCCATATTCAGACATCCAAGCTACTTTAGCGGCCATAATTGCGGCTGCTATATTGAGGAGGTGCAGACGTTCCTGTCTTTGATAGCTGATGAGAGGATCACAAGAGGTGTGTGTCTCGTTGAAGACTATACCATAGCAGTTTTTTGTGGTGTCCACCTACCCTGAGGAGGTACTATCCCATAATGGAAAAGGACCTGCAGGAAAGTACCCGATACCAAGCCGAGTCGAGTCGAGCCAGTACTATGCAGTGGAGAGATGTCTTGAAATGCAGCATTTCACAAACTTCTTGGGTTTAATATTTATGGCAATGAATATATTTACAATGAAAACTGAAATTGGGAGTGATGCAGAACATCTAGAGGAAAGCATTGATAAGCCAGAGTAATGAAAAGATGGGGAGAAGCAGGCAGATAGAGGAAGGGTGGACCGATAGTGGTTAAGAGAAAAAAAGAGAGAAGTAGAGGGCAATAGAGACACCCCATGGTAGAAGAGTTGCAATCTTTTTAGCAGCAGCTATTAAACCAGTTCAGATTGCTGCTGTGCCACCTGACAGAACACTATAAAACAGGGAAATAGCTGGAAAATAGGTCACACATGCATAGAGTGATATGCACACTCACAGTGTGTGCCGTCACCTACGGAGTCAATTGAAGAAAGGTTGGAATAAATAGACGCACGCACACACAAACACACACACACACACACACACACACACACACCTCCCCTGGAGTTAATCAGAAGAAATATTGGCCTAACTAGACACAGATGAAGAAGCTCTCAGGGCATATCCTGCTATTTCTAACCAGCAGCACTGTGCCTCTCACATGCACAAATCTTTCCATTGTCTCATACACAGACAGAAACACACACACAGAGACACACATGTATACACAGCGTGCACTCTTGAATTCTTTCTGTTGAAAATTGACATGGAACGAAAATTGTTTGGAATGTTTCAATTTAGCCCAGTTGGTAGAAAAATAGAAAGAGAGCTAGACAGTGAAGGAGACACTAAAAGCCGAGAGTAAAGAGAGAAAATGATTGTTTCTTTGTCGCTTGTCTCCTTTTCTGTTTCCTGTGTTGACCTTTTTTTTCTTTTTTTTTGATCTGCTGGGCGTAATCCTGCAGGGAATCATGTGTTTGGTCATGTCTGTGTTCGAGTGTCTCTGTGTATATCTGTGGTCTCTTGTTGCAATGGTTCCCTTTTTTTTTCTTTTTATATACTCTATTGACGGCTCTGTTTTATATGTCCATTGGAGAAGAATTGTGAACGTCAAAGTCAGATTGGATTTTCTCCAAATCATAGAACAGCTGGTTACATTTTCACCCAACACACTACATATTTAATTGGTTAATATGTAAATCAAAATAAAAATACGATTCAATTCAGTCAATTTAATTATCAAATAAACACACACACTTGTCTCCACAGGGCATAGGGGTGAAGCAAGGCTGTATCCTCAGCCCCACCCCCTTCAATATTAAATGAATGAACTTCCTTTGTTATTAGAACAATCAGTGACACCTGGTATCGGTCTTCAACACAAAGAAATTAAATGTCTCTTTTATGCAGAAGACTTTCTCATACTGTCTCCTCCTGAAGAGCAACAGAACCTGGACTTTCAGATGTGTTAACAAATAGTTAACAAATACTGATGCTGCCACGGGAAACGTTTGCTCTGTTGTCAAGGCCAGAATGGCCATACAGCATTCAGTTCAAATTCAAATTCCAATAAAGACATAATCCAAAATGTTTCAATCAGTTATTGAATCGATGGCATTGTATGTCAGTGAGGTATGGAGCCCCTTTCTACAAAACGATTGCAGAAATGGGACAAAAATCCAATTGAAACCCTGCATGCAGGACTCAATTAAGCCACTATCTTTGCTTCTAAGTATTCAAAACAGATCTATCATATTCTGGAGCTGCTTTAATCACAGTGACGCTGCCCCTCACCATTATAAAGCCGAACAGAAAAAGATCTCCCCTCGGCCAAACGGTCCCGAAGCTGGGTCACATCTCCTGACATGTAAGTATTGGTCTATAATTCCTCTCCAATGGAAGAATGAAAGTCAATAAATATTTAAAAAGGAAAAAAAAAAAACTGTGAATCACCAAAACCACAGGAGAGCTGTGAACAGATACATAACCAAACCAGATCAAACACATAACCAAACACATTATGAAGTGTGGAAGACCTGATGAGATGGTGGATCTGATCAATTTATATAACCTAGATTAATTTATAAACATGTTATCCCAGTAAGCGAAATGGAAAAAAAACACTTGGATGAATGTGCATTTTGTATTTATGCTTTGAAATAAGCCTATGCAGGGTCATGGGACATGACCCAGTTTCAATAGACCCTACTAAACCCATTCTCTCTCTCTCTCTCTCTCTGCAGACTTCCAGTTGTGCCGGAGCAGCTTTTATTAAAATGAAGGCTCTCATCCTCAGAGAGAGACAGAGGGAGGATGTTAAAGGGTTGGGGGTGTGGGGAGAATGGTAATGGGAATGGGAGTGGGAATGCTCTACACACCACTACATTGTAATATGTTTTGCGAGAGCCAGGCCACGACCCAGCCCCAAATCAATTTACTTTAGTGCACCCCTGAGAGAAAACTGGGAAGATGCTGGTTCACTGCCTCCACAGTTCAGGACTCTACATTCATCTTAATTGAGAGAACTCTTCACAGTAAGTGGGTGTTTATTGCACTCCGTTTTCTGTCATCAGAAAGATTCCGACAAGCTTCAGATTTCACAAGTCGTGAATGTAAAAACAGATGTCCTGTATTGATAAATTGAATACTGTGCTCTCATCCCAATACATCAGACACCTTACATGGAGGTGATGAACAAACATGATTTGGTCAGAAGACGCTCTGATAAACCCAGTGTGCACCATGAGCCCAGCACCAATCAACAGACAGCAGGTAGCAGGTGAAGAGAGGTGTGGATGAGAGCGAACCAGAACTAAGAGAGCCAATGTTAGCAGAGATTAGGTTGAGAGAAACATGACCTAAAGTGGTTATTCATGTTGATGAAGAGATGATGGGACAATTCATTAGCCAAAGCAAATCAATGTGCTGATGTGTCTGAAATATGCATAGTTTCACTTTGTTGTCAATTTCCTTCGCTCCCATGTGGCTAAAATGATCAGTTGACAGAGGATTCGTTTTTTTTCATTAGCTTCAAGTATTTGTTCCGCAGCCAACTCTGAGGAGTATTCCAAGAGGCGGGATTTACAAACCCTGAGTTTATCCGTGAGCTCTGAGTTGATTAACGCTGAGAGTAACTCACTTTAATTTTAATTAAATTAAATTAAATTAAACTTATTAAACAAAGTAAAGAACATTCAGTGGCTCTACTACAGCTGTAATACCCAACAGACTGTTTTAATGCACATAAATACATATATATATATATATATAATTTCTCACAGGCGACACATGGTGTTAGTTATTTGGATATCACGAAAAATAGTATAAGTATACCAAACAGATTTCTCGTTTTGACAGGATGATGATGACGATGATGATGAAGTGACATCGTCTGCTGCCACAGAGAAGGATTCAGAGAGGACTACAGACGTATACATCTTATTATTATTTATGGAACTACCTATACTTTGTTCCCATAATATTTTTTTATGTACTTTTGAATCCGTTTGAAAGGTACTAGAAAACACCCTGATGAGAATAATGACTGAAACCACCATCACATCCTGATTGTTTTTAACAGAGCATGGCTGGGCACCAGGAGGAGGGTCCTTCAACGTCCACAGAGCAAATAAACACAGTGAGATGTTCAGTAAATGAAAGGTTAATTCTGCATGTGGAACTGTAGAATGTAATGCCATCCTGTTTTCGCAGTTTAAAGTAGAGGATTTGCACAGAAGGTACCTAATAAAGAAGATGTTCAAACCCAACCAGGACATGGTTTACTTGGGACGGCAGATAAGAAAGACTGATGTTGAACACCAGTCAGAGGAGGGAGCAGGGTCTCAGGTGAATCATGTTCATTATTGGAATAATGTAAAATACTAATTGTTGCATTTGTATTTGTAGGAAATAAAGAAGACAAAATGAAATGTGATCTTTATTTCACTACTGCTGGAGGCGGTGTTTTTTTTTAATTTGTAAAGAGATAGAGGCTAATGAGGTCTCTGACTGCTCTCCCATCTCAGACATCTACAGGAGGATGGTCTTCAGGGTTCATTTGTAGGGCAGGGTGTTGCTCTCCTCTAATAGTGGTGATGTTAATGAAGAACAACACAACACACGGTCTCTCTGGGGTCACCCTGAGTTTGTGCAGACGCTGGAACCGGGGCTCTAGTCCTGCAGAGGGTCCCATTAAAACACTGCTGTGGGCCCGGCTCAGGGTCAGGGTAAGGGGTCATCAGAGAGGGCTGGCATGGGTACCCTCTGTCACCAAGAAGGAGGCCCTCTCACTCTCCTGAAATTATATAGTGGATACATTTAGAGTGTGTAACAGAGGGACAGGGGAATATTTGGACAAAGCGTTACTTACCATGACATGTGCAAATCTGTTGCTGAGGTTACATTCATGAAACATTGCGTCACCTTCTTAAACTAATGGCCTAAGTCATATTTTGAGGAAAATGATTTTTTTGCTTAAATCATCTCTTCATGATGCTGGCCACCTCTGGTAAAATTGCCTACATCCTTATTGAAAAGATCATGCTGTTCCTACCCTGTGACTTAAGCCATTTTTTTTTCTTTTTGCCTAAGTCACATTGTCCTGTGACTTAGGCAATTTTACAAGCTTTACAAGATGGCGGTTGCTTCAAGAAGAAAGAAAAACTACCAGATAAATGAAGTTATTTCCATGGTTCAGGGCTCGTCCCCTATTGGTAAGTGATAATGTTTACTATAATATAGGCTAGGCTATAAATCGGCTTCAATTCTTAATATTTTGTCTCTGTGTCCTCTGCTAGCATTTTAAACTGTTTGTGGCTGACCCTTCCCCATGGTCTGTCACAGTAGTGGGAATAAAAGAAGTGCACTGTTTTGTCTAAGTCACTTACTCTAATTTGGCCTAAGTCAGGTTTAAAATTGCCTATGTCACAATGGCATGTTCGTAAATTGGCCTAAGTAATCTAATCCTCTTATGTTACATAATTGACAGACAGCGGTATTTGTATGTCAATAGTCATATATTGTCATAACCTTTTTATGTGAAATGATTAATAAATATCATATATTCTATATTTTGTTCAGTTTTTTCTGTTTTTTGAAAAACTTCAAAATGTGACTTAGGCCATTAGTTTAAGAAGGTGACGATTGGTGAGTCATGCACTGAGCCGGGACACTTGACTTCAACATTGGTGATTATATGTGCTGCATCACATATGATCTGAGAGAATGAGACACATGAGTTGCATGATATATCTGTAAAACACACACACACACACCTCAGGGTTAACAAACTCAGAGTTTCCACTAAACCCACTTCTTGGAATGCTAGAAGGAATTCTCTAGAAACACTTTTGTGTCTTGTTAATAGACTATTGACTGTCCTGTCTTTAAAACACAAAACACTGTTTTTTTACTGTCTTTAAAACACAGATAAAACGACAGACATTCAATCACCCTCTCTAAATGAATGCATACCTTCACAATAGTAAACATTAGGGAACAAGTGTCACCGTAAGTCAGACTGTTTAGAGGTTAAACAGTTAGGAAACCACAAAGATTACACAGAATATTTTTAAATGACGTCCTTCTTCTCTTCATTCTGTTGGCGTTCTTCTCTACTGTTATCGCCTGTTTGCAGAACAAAAGTGTGCTGCAGGTTGGAGCAAAAAAAATCTGGCACTAAGAAACATGTCACTCCTTCTCCGTCTCTCTCACTTCTCTCTCACTGCTAGTGACAACAACATCAATATGTTTCTCTACTTCACCGTTTTATTTCTCTTTCCCTCTTTCACCACTTTCTCTCCTGCCTCTCAGTGACTGACTGTCATTGTCACCTTACCTCCACTCTGTTTCTTCCCTGCAGTCATCACATTTCTTCTTCTCTCTCCTTCTTATTGACAGCTGTCCCACTGCATCAGTGATACAACAGTGTCTCCAATCATCTGCCCTTCCCCACATACATCCACCTTCCTCCATCCACCTCTCCCTATTCCCTGGTATTGGCAGCTGTCACGGGGCACTGATGCAGTAAAATACTGTTTTCCTGTGACAACTGTGCTTAGTTTGATTTTCTAGCCTTTGATTGGATCCCACAGCAGGATCCACCATCCAATGCAATGAGTCACAGAAAGACCTCGCTGAGTCATTCTTCATCTTTTTTACTCTTGTATGCTTCTTTTTCTTCCTCCTCCTTCCTTCTCCATCCTCCTCCTCCTCCTCCTTATCCTCTCAAGAATTTACTGTCATTCTGTGAATGTCAAATGTTCTCAGAAATGCAGACTTAAAGTAAATGCTGACATTGAAGACACATCCCTGCACACCTCCACCTCCATTTCTGAGTATACGTCCCCTCATATTATTTTGTTTATTCTTTATCATTGGCTACAGAGCAGCTCAGCTAATATTTCTGTGACTAAACACTGATGTTAAGTGTGATCATTTTATTTATCTAATTTATGTTTATACCCCAAAACCATGAATGAGTGATAAAGGAAAGAAAGAGGCATGTTAACATGAAAAAATCCTTTTTTTATTCTGTCTTTAGCTTTGGAGAAACTGGATGGCAAACTGGATGTTTTTTTTTATTATTATTATTATTATTGTTACTTATTATTTACATAATAAACAGGGAGTCTATGAGAAATAGGATGAATTAAATGGAGTCACTGCAACAAAAAAGCAGGTTTTATCCGTCAAATTAAATGCTAAAATCAAATTCAACGTGAAAGCAGGCAATTGCACGCCTATTGTTGGTATCTCATTATCACTCATCACTTTCAGTTTTCCTCAGAGAAGCAACTGCCAACAATACAGGGCAAAAGTGTGAGTTTATTCATTCATTTAGTTTATAATGGAGACATGAACGCAGACAGAACTGGTGCCAGGCTGCCAGCCTGATTGGATCACCTGCCTGGATCATCAGCAGTTATTTTCCTGCAGACTTGGTGCCTGGTGGTAAAGAAAATTAAAGTCAAAGTCAGGGTTCAAGGGAAACAATCTAAATGCCAATGTTTGTATTCAATAGCCACTACGTTGTGCAGTCAACATTTAAATGGTTAATGATAAGTTAAAGCTATTGTCAATTAAAATAACATTCAGTTTGTATTATTAAAAACTAATGAAAACTGAAAACATGATTTTTTTGATGAGCACCACTCCTAGCTTTGATACCTAAACCTTATATAACACAACCTTGGTTAATTTTTTTTTTTAAGATAAATTTGTAATTAAATGAGACACAAAAAAACACACTTCTGCATTGAATTCATTATTGCAGAAGTGTGTATCTTGAGACTGTGTGGATTTGTGCCCATCCAACCCGGCCGAATCTGGCAGCTACATATGAGCCAGAGCCAGTCCACAGTAGGCCCTCTGGTGCTGGGAAGGCATTCACGCTCAATTAGACTCACCTACCTGTGAATTTGAATTGCCACTTAGAGTCCTCCCATATTTCAAGTGGATTGATATGATGCTCTAAACTGCAAGTGTGTGCGTGACTGTCTCAATCATGTAGATAGATGACCTGTAGAGGGTGATTCCTCCTCTGGACATGCTTTTTGGGACAGGTTCAACTCTGTCATGGCCTTGAATAAGCAGGCATCAGGCTGCTACAGATTGTGCTGTTCACACTGTAAAAGGAGCCACTTCTCCAGAATATTATATCAGACAGGAGTGGGTCAGTAGAACATTTTCCCAAGTACAGAGAAAATAAATTGTGTCAGTGCTTGAAAATCCATGACTTAAGTCCGTTTACATCTTTTTTTAAGTCCTATCTTTAAAAAAAGCAATAAAAGCAACCTCCTAAATTAAACACAGCACTTGTTTGATTTAGTTATCTCAGTGTATTCCAGATCTTGTCATATTAATGTTCCCGTCTCGCTTCTTTAATCATCTTTATTTCAGTTGTTGTTGTGTGGAAAGTTATGTCTTTATGTCTTTATGTTGCCTTGATGCGTCAGTCAACCCATATGAAAGGCAGTGTGACTAGAACAAATAAACCAGCATGGGAGTTCAGATATCCTGTGTGTGTGTCTGTGTCTGTGTGTGTGTCTGTGTCTGTGTGTGTGTGTGTGTGTATGTGTGTCTCTGTGTGTGTGTACGCCTAAGGGCAGCTCTCTGAACCCTCTATCTATGCCTTTCTCCTTCTTTTACCAAGTGTATGAAGAAGGAAAGAGGGCGTCACTCTTAGTTTACAGCCAATGTGAACGGAATATAAAGCAGAAAGAGGCACTAACATTATTGTGCTCTAGATTTACTGCAGTCGCCTTTATGAGTTGGCCTTGTTAATTGTTGGTAGCATACTGTAGCAGTTTATTACAATCAGCGGCGTCCTGACAATTCTGTCTTATCCACGCTCCAGGAGTCTGAAAGTCTGTTACGTTTCAGGGGTCTGAAACAACTCTATAATATTATTATTATTATTGTTATTATTATTATTATTATTATTATTATTATATTTGCATATAAGACTAAAAATAAGTCATAAAAGAATGAATTTTCAATCTGTTAAAAATAATCAACAGCCTATTTATTAAAGCTTATTAGCATTGAATAAAAAAATGTAAAATTATTACTGGTTTAGAGCTGAAACCATTAAGAAACACTTAATGGCAAAAGCAGCAAATAAAGCTGCTATGCAGTTTTTAGGCTATTTTAGCTCAGTTCACAAATGACTGGTTTGGACAATGAAATTTAATCTCAATCATTTACTGTTAACTATGCTGTTCTTACACAATGCACTGAGAGGAGAATGGATCTTGGTCTTATATTCTTCTGGTAGACCATGACACCAACTGATGCTAACAAATGCTAATGTCGCTGTGTTTCTGCTGGGTGTGTGTGTTTGCTGAAAATACTTCCAAGAATATATTAATTGCAAGATTTATAGTGTATACTGTATTAAGTAATTATTTAAAATTCTACTTAATTCTCCACTTTATCTTAACTTTACTTGCAATCTATACTTCATCTGCTCACCTTGCTTTTCCCTTTCCCACTGCCACACACACCTACACCTCCCAGCGGCTTGCCCTGTCCTCCCTCTTCCAGATTCTCTATCACTTTGTGTGGTCTGTTGACTTCTCTTCATCAGCAGGAGTTTTTAGGAGTCACTCAAAAAACACAAGCCCCATTTTGGGTGTATTCACCTGCAAATTCCATTTGATGATGAAGACTATCAAACGATCCAAACCAAAATGACATCGTACCCAACCTGGTACAAATAAAAGCTTAAAACAATGGAACAAGTAGGCCAATATTAAACAGGTGAGTCTTCACCTTCAAATGTGAGAACATGGCTCTCAGTGGATCACCTCCTCTGTGTTGGTCATGAGTTCCTGCCCCTGGGGCCTCATTTATAAAGGTTGCTGCTCACAAAAAATTAGCGTCAAAGGGGGTGAAATGTGCGTAAGCATCTTTCACCACAAACGTTATTTATAGAGGATTTCTACGTATACTTTCACCCATCTGAAGTTTTTCAGACACGGAAATCAGCGACATCTGATGGTTTTATCACAAAATAAAGCTCAGAAGAAAAAACACAGATGGAATGTAAGACACACATCAGCACATATATATTTCATAATGTATTAGCCTGCCACTGATTGTGAATGTAGTCTATATTTATTTGTTAGAGCCTAAATACATAAATATGTAAATGTACTTTAATGTAATTATATTGTTTGCATGCAGATATGGTTGAATTATTTGAGGATTGTTTATGTTGTTCCATTTTTAATTGAATGTCAACATCGGTCAGGAGGTGAGACTTTTCTTTTGTGTGTGACCACAGTAAAAACGTTGTTTTTTAAAGGCTAAAAACAAACAAATATGGACAGAAGCAGAATAATTGGTTAGATAAAAACATGTTCTGAATCTTTTTTCAATACATTTTGACTTTTGGATTTTAAAACTCTGTAATTGTTTTGTTCATAAGAATCAGAAACAATACAGTCACCACTGAAATCTAATCCTATATTAGGCCTATTCACTCATATCTTATAAGGTATAAGGCTAAGCAGCTATACTAAAACAAATTGATTGACCAATCATGATACTGAAATCACCTTTGTGCCAATCTGGTGGCTATAAATAGAGCTCATCATCTCAGCATCTCCATCTTTCCCTCACTGATAGTCCAAAAAAAGGCTCCTTAACAACGTCAGTATATTCATGAGCTATTTAGCATTAACCATTTATGCACGATTGTGGGACGACACTGGGAGGAGTAGTGGGACGACACTGGGAGGAGACCATACCTGCGCAATTCACCGCATGTTGAGAAGACTTCATCCTAAAACATTCTGTACTCACAGACCTCAGAATGCTCTTATGCAAGACAATATTCAGATCTACAAAACCGTGTGGCGCACACCTGTATGCAATCTACGCTCAGTTTTATAAATGAGGCCCCAGGTGAAGGACTTTAAGTATCTGGGTCCTGAGATTTCCAGATTCCATCAGATTGGTGCAGTAATGTGGGAAAATGTTTGGATTATTGTTTTTGCACATTGCATTTTCTATTATGTTGTGCACCAAAAGACCGAGGGGAATTCGTTGTATGGAAGAACCTGTTTCTGATTCTCATTTCCTTGCATTTTTAGGAACTGAAAAACCAAATCCAATACTCTTCCTTTCCTCGCCGTCATTTTCATTCTTATTTTCTATTCTGTCAAAATCCCTAAGAGCAAAACTTTCACCCCATTGAAATGTCAAAGAGCTTTAAAAGTGAACATGTGAAATACAGTGGAAGAAAAAATTGGCAAAGTAATGCAACAAGCATAGCAATGAATAAGAGACAGAACATATTTCAGAGGAGGCGTAGAGATGTGAAAAACTTTTATCCTTAATGAAAATTAAACTAATTAGGAGAAACGTAATAATTAACATGAAAATGTGAGGGAACAGTGAGGCTTGTTCTTCTTCTGTTCGTTTGCTCATATGGGGTGGAACAGCACACTGCTGTGGTTCAGTGGGTGGTATAATCATCTCAAAAGAGCTGCCAGCTTCTGTCAATCTTCTAATGACAAAACAAAAAGCCAATCAAGAAATATTCTTCTAACATCCTGAGGACATGCCTTAATGCAGTCTAATTGGTTCTGATGCTTCAGTTGATTGCAGAAAAAATAAATGTCTCTTTCTCTCTCTCTACATTGGTACATAAGAGCGGGGGTGTTCAAAATAGAGAAAAGATGTGATGAAGCCAAAGAAGGAGAGAAAGGGGCACATTCCATTACATTGGCTCCACCTATACCTCCGTCCTTCCTTCCTTTTTTTCTGATCTTGACAAGTTGTTGTGTGCTGGTACTGTGTAGTTTATGAGGCCTTTTCCTTATACATGACTTTCTCACCATGTTTCCATCCCTTGCATCCTTTTCACTGCATCTGCTCGTAGAACATAAGATGTAAGGGGGGTGTAGAGAAATTAAGTGTGAGGGCATGCAAACAGAACAAACCCAAGGGAGGAGGGTATTAACTATGAGCGGAAAAAAAGAGTCCAGAGTATTGAGATAAGAGAGGAAACAGTTAAGGAATGAGATGCAAGAAGGAGAGAGAGAGAGAGAGGAGAGAGAGTGAATGAATGCAGCGGAGGAGGTAAAGGTGGGAGGAAACGAGTGGGAGAGGGATGCCTTCAGGTAGCCTATTTTCTCACCCTGCAGGAAAGAGACAGCAATTAGGATTGCTGTGCATGTGGTGCTTGTCATGAAGACAGCGGGGTTTTGGAGTTTTCTGAAAGGAAGGGAGCAGCCCCCTAGAGCACCCTACCCGTGTTTCATCATCACTTAACACACACACACACACATACACACACATGGGTGAGTCTTGTTGCTCAGGCATGTAGTTTTGGTTTGACAGCAAAGCCACTTCAAGTTGGAAAACCTGCACATATTATCTGGAACACATGAAAAGCACATACAGAAATTCTCATCTGTTCCTTTGTGGTGGCTCATTGAAAACAGCAGGATCTCAGTGCTTCCAGTGGTTAGACAGTGTCAGAGTGTCTCTCTTGTCCTATGGCTGTGTAGATTCATCCTGGATCATGCAGTAGATTAATCATGACGGCTGGATCTGCGGGGAGAGATACTGCAGCAGGATTTGTGTCCTTTGGTCTTTTGCAGTGGCTGGCTGTTAAAAGAGAGCTTTGGTTTTCACATATGGGAAGTTCATAGGGACAAGTTGAATTCTACATTGCAGAAATCAGCTGCACTTGTGGGAATTCTGATTCACGGTCTTTGGAAAAGCTGACAATATGAAGGCTGGATCTCACAATGTCAGACTCCACATGCTACAGTGACCCCATGTGGATAGAGCCTCGACCAATCCAATTTGACATTGTATTATTACTATTACTATTACATTGACTATATGTTATCACTGGCCTGACTAAGCTCAGTCATACTATGAATATGCAGACAGAGGGTTACTTCAGGACACTGGAGGCTTTTGTTTGTCTCCATGCATGCATGTAGACTTAAGCAGAAATTATTGATGTCTAAATGTTTGAGATGATGTGAGATAAATAGAAGGATGCAAATAAAAACAACACAATAAGAAAAAAATAAATATAGTATCTGCTGCATAAAATTGTTTCTTCCAGAAAACCTAACTCTTTAGACTTTTAAGATTTGTCAAAATGAAAAACAAATGTCATTATTTGGCTGAACTGCTCACAACCTATGGCAAGTAAATGTTTTAGGTGTTTCATAAAGAGCTTTAACAAATTATTATTGTTTTAATTATGTTTTTCAATTGTGATTTTATTAATGTACTAAACGTAATTCAAACCATCTCCTTATGGCAGCATATTTGTATTTGTAGTGCCGGTTGATCATGACTCTCTGATCCACCGAGACATTATTTGATAGAGATGCTCTCCCACTGTCATCATTCACTGGGTGGCTCAGCTGTTTTACTGCTGTGACACCAATAGGCTAATGTTGCGATGTTTATTAATCACCACTTCCTCTAATCTATATCCACTTCATTAATCCTTTTTGGATGGAAAACCACTGCACTTAAATAACCAAAGTAACCAGTGTCCTTTGATAAGCTGACACAGTGACCAAAAACCGACCACTTTTTTTTAGCACCCTCAATCCTCTAGCCAATGCAAGAAGTCACAACATAAGACACAGACTAACTACCCAGCATTTATCATAACGTCATTAATGAAATTGCACCGAGCAGCAATTAACATTTTCTTAAGCCTGAACATGTAATTGTTACAGCCATAGAGCAAAATGTTGGAATCTAAAGCAGTGGTATGCAAAGATCAAAGTTGTTTTTGTTTGTTTGTTTTTGTCGTTGGTTTATTTGTTTGTATGTTTGCCTGTTAGCAGGATAACTCAAAACACTCTGAATGGATTTTGATGAGGTTTTTGCAGAGGTACGGTATCCCAAGAAACTATCAATATTTTTTGGTGGAGGTCCACATCATCATCTGGATGAAATTTTTGTTTTTGTTTTTTTTGTTTTTACCATATAGGGGCAATTATAAGACTATTGCTTCTAACGTTATGGATAAAGCCTACAATGCTTGGACAAGAATTACAAGATGGCATCCACATAGTTAGTCAGTTAGTTCAAAAGTTACTACTGAGCTAGATCCTGAAGGAAACCACCATTAGTGAAATCATGTTCTCTCAAATTAATAATGATACCAATGTGATTTCAAATTCTAGCGGAAGGTTTTCATGGTAAATGAGTCCTATTATGAGGGTCTATCCATCAATGAATGATTGCTTTTAGGTGCAATGACAGCATTCAGAGAGCGCAGACCTCCAACAAGGCATCTCAGTTTCCCTATTCTGTCTAGTCCCAAATGTATTTGTTTGGTTAATGCATCTCTAATTACATGTTGTTACATTGGTTATCTCAATACGCAGCCTGTGTTATTATGTATCATTATTGTTAATTGTGTTATCTGTAACCCTTCACTTCCCAGCAGTATGTGTGATGAATGTGTTGGAGAAAAAAGGAATTGTATTTTTAAATGCAAATTTTGAAAGCTACTAAAGTCACATGTTGCATTTCTTTTCTGGCCTTGATTCAAATGCATGTGTTGTATCACACAGAGTGTATTATGTTGTATTTGACATACATGAAAGTATAGTAATAAAGGAGTAGCAGAGGTGGATGCTTGATGCATGAACAGAAGACACAACTCCCTTTCTTCCCTTCCTTTCTTTCTCAACTGCATCACTCTTTTCTATATATATATATATATATATATATATATATGTGTGTGTGTGTGTGTGTGTGTGTGTGTGTGTGTGTGTCACTATGTGCGTGTAGCATAATGAATAATGCAGTGAAGTGAGTGTGAAAAGATAAGAAGGCAACATGGGGTTGCTTAGGGGTTAAAGGAGGTGATGTCACTACATTCACCCTCTACCCTTACACCTCAAGAGCGAGGGAGAAGAAGAGAGAAAGAAGAAAACTGATGAAGGTGAGGACGAAGAAAAAAGAAGAAAGATAGCTAGATGAGGCCGAGGAGGAGTGTCCTACGGAGAGAGATAGGGAGGAAAAGAAAATGAAAGAGAAGGCAGAGAAGCTGCTGTTGACCTGGTCAGATGTTGTGTTTACCATACATTATGCCCGTTTATTATTTATGCCTCTCATACACACAGCAGGGTGGCTTCCCTGCCCGTCCTTACAAGGGCAGTGAGCGTGGCAGTGGCTGTGTGTACAGTGTGTATGTGTGTGTTTGTGTTCTCACACATCTTGACATGTGACTGATACAAAGTAAGAGAATTTTGTGGCAAAGGTGAGTTTAAGGTGATTTCTGTATTGTGTATTATGTATTGTACGAAATAGGTTTGGCACATCCAACATTCTCGTCATTCCTTATGTCACATGCAAGCTATGCAGACATCTGCAGTCTGTGAGTGTGTGTGTGTCTTTATGACCTGTATGTTTGTGTCCTCTTGTACTTGACTTACTTTTTGTAAGGCTCAGTACTGACAAGGAAAGAAAGGATGTATGCGATTCAGACAGCGAGGACTATTTGTTTCATTTTCGAAGGAACACTTGAGGTTTGGGATCTGGATAAAGATACAAGTACTTGATCTAATACATGCCGTATATCATTTATTTTGAACATGCATGTGCACCCCTTATGTGCACCCCTTAGTATAATACAGTAGTATAGTATTAACATTTTCTATTATAACGTCTCTGCTGAAAAATCATAGAACAAAGAGTAAAGTTAAATCAGAGAGAGATTAGAATTTCTCACAGGAAACCTGTTTATGACGTTCGAATTAATTTTACACAAACAGCATCTAAAAGGGGGAATACATATTAATGTTACTGATTTATTACTGCATGTAGTCTATGCAGGATGGGCCTCTAAAAAAGAGGTGACTGTTAGAGTTCTACTCCCCTATAGAGCTTTGTATGAGGAAATACATCCCCTTGATATTTCCACAGGTTTTGGCCCAAAGTTTGACTTCATTAAACTATAATGACTGAATACACTGACCTCTGCGAGGTGTGTCTGGTGGCATTTCGGCAATAACAGGAATTATTGGAGGCATCACACTGGACTGCAAATTATGTATGAGAGTACCCAGAGTTGTTTAACCACCCTATCAGACCGGGAGTCAGCAGCAAGGTGTCTGGTAGGAAATATCCTATCCATATATATCCATATATATAATGAGGATACTGTCAAATAAAATATTATTTGTACTTGTCTACAAATTCTACATTCTCATTCAAATGATGTCTAGATCTCTGTTTGTGGCGAAACGATTAATAAGCCTGGGAATGAAAATGTCCTGCATCTTCCATGTGATTTCTTTATTATGATGTGATGCACTTAAACACTAAACCATGGGTACTTTTCAACAGAAAGAACATGTGTAAACTGCAGAATCAGTCATTTAACACATTCTCAAAAATGATAAACCACCAATTAGCCACGACATTAAAGTAACGGATAGGTGGCACAAATAACATTGATCATCTCTTTACAACTGTTCATCAGTTATTGCATTTGATTTGTTGAAAGCTGAGAAAATGGGCAGGTGTTAGGATCTGAGCGACTTAGAGGACCTGATGAATCTTCATCAGTCTTCATCGTCATGTGTATGGCTGGGTGCAGGTGTGTCATGGAAGAGAAGGCAGCAGGATGCATTATGGGAAGAAGCCAAGCCGGCAAATGTGATCAAACCTGTGCAATGGGAAACCTTGGGTCCTAGCATTCATGCTGATGTTACTGTGACACTGTGTTCTTGACAACAGTACAACAATAATACCTACACAATATTATGCTTGTGATGATAATGTTGGACTGATCAAGGTTTTTCACTTGAGCATAAGCACACACTGTAGTGCTCACAGGAATTATGACTGTGCAGCAAAGGATCAGTGTTGTGGGTGTTTGTTGGTTTGCATGTACCATATGCGTCATTGTTAACATCGATGCACTAAAGTCGTCAGGAGATAAATCCCTTTTTTAAAGTCTTGAACTTGGCAGGTTGAAAACCAGACCTCATTATTCTGCTATAATGTCTCAAGTGATTTAGCAAATAGAGACAGAAAGAGCAGGCGAGGAGGGTCGGTGTTATTTCAACCTGCCCTTGAAAGATGCAGCACTCTGTTCTGAATGCATTTCCTACTGTTCAATAGGTCAGTTACGAAGACAATAATGTGCAAATATACCTGCACTCTTTTTCCACCCACTGTCTTTTTTCTCGCAGGCTTGATTTTCCTTTCATTTTGTGCTGTTCTCTCTTTCTCTTGTTCTCCTCCTGGCGGCCTACAGAAAATTAAATTTGAATGAGCTCCAAATCCTGTTCAAGTGCAGCTAGAGACACTTCCAACTCTTACAGACAGTCACTCTGCCTGGTTAACTACTGTATTATCAACACATGCACACACAGATGCAGACCCTCTGTCTGGCGGTCCATCAAGAGCCTTTTGGCACTCAGAGATTATTCATTGCAGGATAATGAAGGTACAGCAGTCTCAGTTGTTTCCTTCTTCAGGACAGAGCCAAGAAGCTGGAGAGACATCATCAGACTGACACATAGACTGGCACCTATCATCATGTAATGTCAGACTGCAGCGCCAAAGAGTTTCTTCAAGACTGTCTGAATGCCTTTGACTCCACTGGTGGCAAATTTAACTGTGGGACTCTGAGAGTGGCTGGTTGCCATTAGACAGAAATGAGCAGGGAGAGCAATAAACAGACAACTTAAAAACGGAGGCCCAATTACCCCCATTTTATTATTTCAAAATCAATCTACTTGCATCTTCAAACTTTCAATGAGCTATTAAATCTGCATTTAAGATAACATATATAAATCATTCGAGGAATAGCAACAATGACCTGATGAAAATCTGATCAATGAAGGGATAGAACTGCACTCTCTGTTCCACAACTTTTGAGGTTCCCATGAGTTAGACACTGCAGACAAAACCCCTGCAGTGGATGGCCGATGGTTTACTGATCAATCTGAGCTTCCATATGTAAATTAAATTGTGTGACAATGCAGCAGGACAGAGAATTCACCCTCAGAGGTTAGTGACAGGTTAAGAAATGGTTTTGTTGAAAGACCACAGCCTATTTGTCACTGAGGCTAACTGATCAGATGTACCAGAACATCTAAACTGGGTGATCAGCAGTCCTGCCGTAGATCTTACAGCATCAGAAACGTAACACTTTTAACTGTCCGGAGGACTTTCAGGAGGTTGTGTGGTCTTTTCCTCCATTTTCCATATTATTTTTTGCATTAAAATTGCAAAACTCTGGTAGAAAATCCAGGCAAACTTGAATAGAGTTTCGCCCACACAGGGCACACAGAGCACATGAACTGGTATCTGTTGCTCGTGGCCCTACAACCCCTTCATATAATCCTATTAGCATTGTCAGATAGCTCATTGGACTGCCAAGAATCTCAGCCATACAAGAAACATGACATGCCTAAAATGTACCATTTCAGAAACACGTAGAGTCAAAGACAATGTGCTGAAATCTATGTTCTCTGTGCACATCAACTGTTCCTGAAGCCTGAAGGCTCAAAACTTTAATTAGAGTGGAATCATTTTCAGTAATGTTAAAATGTTCGCCTGTTGAAAACAACCAGTTTTGTGCTGGTCCACACAACATTACAACTTTATGACACAACTAAACAACATGGAGTTATATTCGTGCATGAAAATGGAAAATTATCGTTAATGATGAAAGTCCTGGTTCTGAGCAGTCAGAGCAATTTTAGGCATGATAGATTTCATAAGAGATGTCCAAACATATGTTCATTGGACATTTAAATTGACACTATATTCCCCCTGTATCGGGCAATGACACATGTGGTCATGTTTACTAAAGGGTTATGATGTCACAAGAAACCAGAAGGGGCTAACTAGCGAACACATCCCATCTACGCAGAGTCAAGTTATTATTTCTTATACTTATTATAACTTAACTAAGAGTTTAGTTAAGTTATAATAATGGGCAACACTTTGAGGAGTTTTTTCTGCAAGGGAAATAACTTTTCAGGTAGAGTAAATGATATTAAGCAGGACGTGTGACTGTGAATCGCTATTGCTGATCAGCATCAGAAGGATAATGACAAATAAACACTGGTTAAGTGACTCTTGTCCCTGTGTTGACACGAGCTGTTGCTCTAAGTTTAGTTTGATTACTTTGCCACTTCCTTTTGAAGATAATTTAGCTTCAATTGCCAGGATGGAGACATTAAAATGAATTAAAATGAAATGCTGTGTTCTGAAGTGTCTATTGATTTCTTGGGGGAAGAGTCCACTGATTTGACATGCTTTTCTTGGTTAATATCTTATTGGCTATTGGTTATTTAAATAAAGATATTCTGGCACCTTTATCAGAGCAAATACGCCAAGACAACCATTTATTTGCCTTTTGCTGACTTCTCAGGAGACATGATAACATTTCTTATCATGTCTCATCCAACACTATTTTAGAAAACTTTTTTTTTCTTCTGTACTTAGATGCAGAATCCTGATTCAGTTAATTACAGCAGTCTACTTTCAACACCAGATTGGGCTTTGAATCATCATAACATCTCATTACACTTTATCTGCATGGGTCATTCATTCATGTTTGCAAGATTTGAATCCTCCTGCTGTCTCCATGACTAAATTATATTATATAGTATTATATGTAGGAAGAAAATGACAAAACTTACTTACTTACTTTTTTGTATTTTTATATCTTGTTTTCTTCTGGTAAAGCAAATTATGAAGTTGTTTTGTAAGCTTGAACCAACCAATAGATAATGTATGAGCAACAGTAGAAACTGATATTTAATATGAACAGGATGACATGACATAAAAAAATATCCAAGGCAAATTATGGTTGACACAGCTTAATTCACCCTTTAGCCATACATTCAAATCATTTTGTCTGTATCAAATCACAGCGTGAGCCACATCATGGAAGAGAGATGACATCACCACCAAAACGCTCCACTTCCTGGATGTATGCGGCAGGATAGCGTTCCTCACAGCGACGATACGCCCGCCTACAACCATCAGCTCAAGTTAAATCTGGACTTGTTACTAAATGTGATCTCCGTCCACTATGCAATGTGCCATAACATCTGTAACATCTGTGCTACACGTGTCTGCAGAGTTCCAGCCATCAGCATCATCAGCATCCCAACTGCCTGGTCACGTAAGTTTTGCAGAAGCCATGACATCATCAGTTGTTTCAGTAGGACATTAATTAGACCTGGGATTTTATCGCCTTGGCCAGATGTTTTCAATCATGCACAAAAAAATCTCACCAACACCATCATTTACTCTGAAATGCACCAATGACTGTTATTTCTATGTTAGGACTAAATGATGGTTATTCATGATTTAACATGTTTTGATTTTGGGTACTTAAAAAAGTCATTTCAGTGAATCACATGTTTGTTTGTTTCAGTAGATTAGGGCCAGTGACAGGAAAATATTGGGTTTTTAAAATTATGCGTTTCCACTGTTGCTCAGTATAAATACAGTGAAACTGGATCAGAATTTTTGTAGAAAATGTTCTGTTTTTCTATCTGATGTATTCAGAAGTTTCCTAATGAACAGATGGATTTCTGTGTTGCTAAAGTAAACATCAGTTGTTGCCAGTTGATGAGCCAAACACGGCAAGAAGGCCAGCTTGGTTCTGCATCCCTGTTATAGGTCTGGAGAGAGACACTGACATAATCAATACATTCGACGATTCTCTCCTTACCTCAAGTTTACTTGAATAAAGATGGAGAGGTCATTAAAATGGTAGAAAATGATCTAAAAGATGTTACATGTTATATCAAAGAGTTGACAGGTCGACTGGTCTGTTTACATATCCTTAGATAAGTCCATTTCTAAACACTAAGCAAAGCAACATACCTACATCACACAAAACAGCCAAAGCTCCTTTCTGCCTGAATCACATCCATTAAATACCACTCCTGCTTACACAAGGTTTATCAAAGCACTGCCACCCTCAATATCAAATAAGCCAACACATATAGCAGGTGTTTTTATAATTCTAAAACTAATAGCATTACAAAAACTGCATTACTTAACTTGAGGTATAACTGCTGCAGTAAAAGCTTTACTACTGAGGAGCTTATGTTTTCACTCGTGTCCATTGAGTGGTTGGCTGGTTTGTTTGTGTGTCAGCAGGATTAAGTAAAAAGACGGATGGACCAGGAAAGAACCCGTTAAATTTGGGTATGGATCCACACAAATGGAGGGATTATGGAATATTGTTGCACTTTCTTTAACAATGCTAGATATTCAATATTTTCTTCAACACAATTATTTCTTGATGTCAGAAATTAAACTTTATTTCCAGCCTTAATCATTAAACTTGGGTTTGTCCTTCAGCATCTGTCAATTGGTCTTTCTAGGTCAAAAGTATTCCTTCTATGGTTTATTTGGAGCTTTCAGTCACAGATTGTGGGAGAAACTGACACTGGATATGTAATTAAGTATTAGTATATTATAGCTTATTATAGTATCTATATATATTATGGTATATAACCTGCTATATGGCTTCCTAGAAGAATTTATGAATTAAAAATGAATTTGATAGAGAAACAGATCATCCTAAAGTATATTCGTTTCATACGTTTGTCAAATTTTCATTACATTCGCTTACATCAAAGCACAGATAAAGCATTATTTTTTAAATTAACATTAAACTGAATACAATCACTTGTGAAATTGACTCAATAAGGATGAATGAAGAAATGGAAATTCCTGCAATATGTTCTGTTACTGCCAATAAAGACACATTTCTATTTTACCATCCAAAATCTATCAATATTTGCTTCCAGCAGCTCAGGGGGAAAAATTTTCCGGTCAGAGCATACAGTGTTGTTCATATTTCATCTTTCTCGCTCTGACCTTTATTCTGAATGTGGTTAATTATCAGGGTAGTTTTTAGAGGGTTGGCATTAATTTGTTTCAGTGTAGAGGCCCAGAATATACATGTTGAATAAAGGTTAGAGTGTGAGATTCAGAGGCAAACCCCTACAGCAGTGTCATAAAAACAGAGTTATCAAACCACAGATAAAGACATCCAGACGGAGAGACGTTAGTGAAACAGAGACACAGACACCGTCGGCTACATCATTAAGAGTGGAGTTATAAAAAGTTGATAATTAAAGACAGGTCTCTGAAGACAGGAGGGGGTAATTGCCTCTCTTTGCAATAACACTTTGACCCACTTTATAACTGATAACTTAATAAGGCACGGAATCAGATGGAGAAATCACACAATAACATCTTTCCAGTGACGTGGAAACAATTCCATGCATAGGTTTGTGTACAGGTGTGCATTAGCTGTACACTATGGCCACATTCACATCACAAGCCTCACTGTTAAATTGAGATATTTTTTGTGGATCGGATTTTGACGGCTCACATTCTTAATAACAGGTGATCTGTATCTCACTCTAAGATGAACGCATCTCTTCTCTGAAACAACAGGTCTGCATACATTGATACGTTTTTGCAGGAATCATCTGCATCACCAACAACAAAAAACACGAGACAACTCAGGTATTCAAACAGAAATGGACCTGCTTTTAGTGAATGTATGCATGGCATTTAGCAAAAGTCATGCATATATGAAAAAATCCATATGAATTCCAATCTGAATGTTCTACTTGCATGGCCATGAATTGGATCTGTATCCAATCTAGGACCACATATGAAACACACTCAAATCTGATTTGAAAATATCAGACTTTTGTGTTTACACAGCCCAGAAAGAAATCTGATTTGTGCCACATTGAGGCAAAAACATTCCAAATCAAGCCACCTCATCCTGATAATGTGAATACAGCCTATCACCAAGGTTGTGTTTTTGCATCATAATTAGGCGTCTTTACATAGAGTGGATGAGGTGTATCAAAGTAACTCCATGACAACAGATAATTGTTAAAATTGCAGATGGAGGCTTTCGTCCAGCCAATAAACAATGAAGGGACAAAGAGGAGAAAAACATAGAGGAGAGGAGGGGAAAGAAAAAAAGTGACAGAGGAAGGGCAAAGAGTCACACAGGAAATGAAATCTGACGTGGACTCTTGTTATTAACAGTCAGAGTTCAGTGACCCATTCCACAGTTCAGCAGCTAACCCATGCTCCCTCTGAGCATGTCTGTGTGAGTGGTGTTGTGTGTCTGTGTGAGTGTGTCCTGAGAAAAGATAATAATAGCGACTCAATGTGACCCCTCACCCCCTCACACACATTTAATTGAATAAGCTTACGATATGTGTGTGAGTCGTGTTTGCTCATGCGGACACTGTGGTGCATGTGACAACGTTGGATTGCACATGATGTGCGTTAATAGATGTTATCTCTGCTTGTGTATGCATGAGTGTGTGTGTGTGTGTGTGTCTGTGTGTGTGTGGAATATGGAATGGTTTTTGCATAAATCATTTCAAACAAAAAGTAGCTCCCTGGATTGCATTATGTTTAAATGCACATATCTACTCCAGGGTAAACTTGCTGGCTGACCTAATCATCCTCCATATTCATCCACACAGGCTTGCATTATATTCCTATCTGTCTTAAAAGCAGCCGTGGAATATAATAATAAGTACATTTACTCAAGCACTGAAATAATTTTCCTTTTTTCACATACATGATTTTTCTTCCTTTTTATTCTACTTTCTACTTCTGCTTCACCGCATTTTGGAGACAAATATTTTACTATAATTATTACTCCACTACTTTTATTTAACACCTTTACTAATTAAAAAATGCATTACAATTATTATAGACTTCACCACCCAGTCCATAATAATTCAATAAATATGCATGATTATGGAATGGTCTGTTCTGCATGATTAGACTTTTATTTTTTGTTACTTAGATTATGTTTTAATACTCATCCTTTTGTTCTTCCATATTTCCCTTGGAAGGTTTCCATAGTATGGTATGTATGGTATCACTACTTTAACTTAAGGAAAAGATCTGAGTACTTTTTCACCATTTCTGAAGAGCTGTCAAATATTCATGACTAGCATTTTGCTGTTGATTTCAGTGTTAAATTGTGTATCATAACATATGCCACTATCTCTTCACCACTTTCAGTATGAATCGACTTAATTTGCAGCATGAAGACCAACCTGTCAACACTCCATATATTTGAAATAATGGTATGTAGACTAACTTTTCTCTTGTTGTGTTTCACTAATTATCACATCTTTGTTACTAAATCTTCCTCAGCAGTAAACCGCCTGTTGACTCTTAATTAGTGTCTCTGACACACAACCCGACACACGAGAAGGTGCCACACTTTCATCAGTGTTTCACATTTCTATTGCTCGGTTTTAACAATTATTTTCAAGGTGGCAGTTCTCATATTTAGCAATTCCTCTCACCTGCACAATCTCCCTTCTATTCATGTCATCTTGCCTGTCTTCAAGGTAAAAGCAAAGTAAATTAAACTTTTCAGACATCACACGTACCTGTATAGTTGTTGCACCTTTGACAGCTTTATTCTTCTTTTCATTATTTGCATTTCTCTGATGGGTTTTCTGTTTTTATCTCGTTTCCTTCATCTTATCTTCCCATCTGTCTTTAGTTGTTTTTTTTCCACAAACAATGTCAATTTTCATATGAAATTTTGTCAACTTAAAATCTGCACTTTTTCATCACGTAGGAATCGTCAGACTCCAGCTTCCTCCCACTGTGGATCTTTTAGATAGTTACAGCTAACTACCCAGGATCACCCAGAATTTTGTTTTTAAAGATTTTTTTTAAAGTTTTCATCTATGAATACTTATTGTTGGTTATTTTTATTATTATTCATGTATGCTGTTCTTTCCATTCCCTCACCTCTCAGTTTTCAGATCTTACCGAATCTTTTCATTTCAGTCAATCTGTTTAAGGGCCCTTAAATTCTTAAGGTCACACCCTAAACCTGGTATTTTAGTCTGTTTCACCCTCGAGTGTCTTAATCTGGTGGATCTATTGACCGTAAAGTTGTTGTTTTTAAAGTTTCAATACAGCTCAATATTAACAGTCCCTACCCTAAAAAATCACACAATCAAATTCTCTGATCCTTTTAATTCATCACATGCGCTGTTCAATTCATTCAACAATCAGTGCCTCTCCATCCTTGAAAATAGTGCACCTATTAAAATTTAGAAACAAAAATCAAATAAACTGTCTGAGCGATCATATCACACTCAAGCCCTAAATAGACTTCCAGACTGGAAGGTATTTTTTTGTACTCTTACCCCTGCCCTTTCACAAGGTTTTCTCTGACTCTCTTCCAGACTGCTCCAAGGATGCCATTATTCACTCACTGCAACAGAAACCTCAACTGGATCCTTTGTTTTTAAGTAACTATAGAACAATATCCAAATGATCTTTATTATCTTCAGTTCTGGAGAATATTATCTTGTTGCAACTGATATATTTTATGAACAATAACAGAGTTACCAGTTTGGTTTACAAGCCCTCCACAACATTGAGACTGGTTACCACTGTGCTATTGCTGGTTGCAGTCATATAGGTGACTCCTCAATTTTAGTTCTTTAAGATTTAAGTTCGGTTTTGATACCATAGACAATTTAATGCTTTTCATCATTCAGAGTCCTGGGTAGGAATCAAGGGCTCTGTTGTTAGCTTGCTGTGTTTTCTCTGTAATTGAATGGTTTCTGTACTTTTGGGTAACACTACATCTGTGTCAGTTGAGTTGAATTGTGGTGTCCCCCAGGGCTCTGTTCTTGGTCCTCTTCTATTTTGCATACTCAATTCTACATATACTGTACTCATACAAACCCATAGATACTCAATACTACAATACCATTTTTTCATTTTAAAACCATTCCTATACAAATGACACAGCAATAAAATAAAATCTCAAAACTTGCACCTTTGATATTAAATCCTGGATGTCCCAAAGTGTCCTCAAATAAAAAAAATGGTGAATTTGAAGTCATTCTGTTTGCTTCCCCACATTTCATCAGCTTTGTTGGTGCTTATCTTCTACCTATCTGATATTTGATGTCATCCTCTTTCTTCATTAAGTAAAACATGTTCAGTCTTGTCTCTACAAAGCCGATAACAATGATTGCTAAATTACATTGGTACAAAATGCTGTTTCCAGACTCATCACTAAGACACAAACACACACAGCCTCATTCTTAGTAAAAAGTGAAAACAAAATAACACCATCGGGTTTGTATGATTTTAAAGTTGAATTTGTGAGAAAGAGTTCAGCAGCTCAGTTTTCATGTGTGTGTTTAGGTCAGTGCTGTGATGTATTTTTAGTACCAACGGGCAACCATCAATAACCCAGACGTTTTAAGTCAGTCTTCAAACATCTATCAGGATTGTAGGCTGCCTAGGGCTCGAACCCATGCTCCTCTCATTTGTCTTGCCATGTTTCTTGTTCTGACAGTCTGCCAACCCCCACTTAAGTGCACATGCACACACACACACACAAACTAACAAACACACACACGCTAACAGGTTTACAATGATTTGAAAGGTTAAGACTAAAGCTCACTGAGAACACAACGAATTAAAAGAGCATGATTGAAAATTTCACATTCATCTATATTTTTTTTCCATGACTAATCATAAAGGAGAGAGATTCATCTCGTCATGCAGCGACATCCACCTCTTAGGGCTTAATATATGAGAAATATATTTTAAACGGGATCTAATTCCCTTTATTTTTTTGTGGGGTCATTTCCTGCTACAAGTGGAAAATTAATCACCGCGGTTTGCACTGATAAAGGTGCTTTTGTGACGGCTGCATTAATCTTTAATTAATTGATATTGAAGAGTAAAAAGGAAGAAGTTGTTAATTTATTGACTGATTGATTGATTGACTTGCAGATTTTATTTTCACCCTAGCAGATGAACAATGTCTTAACAAGTACATTTTCAAAAACAAATCCTGAACATCTAAAGGTCATAAACAGTCTCAGTGTCCATTTTGCCTCCAGGCATTCAATATCTTTCCTTTTTGTCCTATTTCTTTCCAATTCTGCTTTTACTGAAGCAGATATATATATCTATACATATAAACAGGAAATTGGAAAGCACAATTGCATGTCCCTTAGGACATCACAGTGAACTGAGTAGAGTAGGACAACACGTTCCTGACCATATTGAAGCTGAGACACACAACCAGTGGAAAATCAACTGGGTGTTTGGCAAGTAAATTAAATGTTCATTCGGGGAGATGCTGAATTAATGTCTGCTCTCATTTCCATTTCCTACAAAGAAGGTGGATTTTTTTTTTTTTGCACCTGATCTAAATAGCAGGGAGGCCATCGACTTTTAAAACGTCTGCAGCACAGAATGGAGATGGTAAATAAAGAAGGAAGAAAACAACTTCCACTATTTTTAAAAGTAGAAGATACAGCTTCAAAAGACACCAACGTGCCACAATTATTGTTTTTCCCCTCGGCTGCCTGTGTGTGTTTGACAATTAATAGTGAATTAACAGCTGTTGAACTTGCAGTCAAAATTGAAGCTATAATGACTTTTCAAACGTGTGTTTGACTGATTCCATTTGGTTAATGCAACCTGAGAGTTATAAATTAAAGTTAGTTGAACTCATCAGACCCTGGCTTATCATCCATCCATCGTCCTTGCTGTGAGGCGACAGTGCTAACCGCCACACCGCCGTGCCACCTGCCCCCCCCACAGCATATCAGCCCCATGAAAATCTGTCTTTTCTTCAACACATGCTGATGGATTAGAACCTGTCCAACATCTTGCAGCTGCCCCTCTTGGTTTAATTGCTTTGAACGACTAAACCCTCATCTGTTTTAGCTAATTAAAAGGTAAAATTATCACTTCAAGGCACTTGACACTCTGCACAACAGTGTCTGATTTTTCTGAGCCGCAGATTCCTCCTTTAACCATATCATAATGAGGAAACTAAGGAAATTCTGGTAAATGATCCTGCTTCAAGTCCTCCCACAAAATCACTTGCTCCACTTGTCAGACTAGGAATATTATACAATTAGCTTTGGCTATACAATGTAATCATAAACCTATAGGCTATGATTGTAGCTTTACATTTTAAAATAGCTAAATAATAACTGTACAGCCGTCTGATTAGCTTTACTATGAATGCTCAATTCATCAGCAAATCATCAATAGTTAATAGTCAGTGTGAATCCATTGCTGTTCATCTTCAGTCCAGTTAGTTGTGAGAGACTGGATTTGTTGTTACAAAATTATGAGTGCCTATCAGGCATGCCACCACGCCCGTATATTGTCTGGATCTCACAGAGGCTGTTGGTTTCATTTGGAGAATACACATTTAAATGCATTTGAAAATCTATTCTGAGTTGCAATTCATCAAACATAAAAAAATCGTTGTGTTTCACTCTCACTTCGTCAGGCTTCAAACAAGACACAGCAAGCCCAACAGACGTACCGTCCAGCTTAGTGGAACAGACAGCACACCCAATTAACCTTACTGTTAGGTGATCACTGTTGTTGTTTTCCCCTCTTTTCATGACAAGAATAGCTCCGCTTCATCCTCCCATCAAAGTTCTCAGGAGGAGGGGGGGGCCCACACCACCTGTGTGGTGAGCGTATAGAGCTGCCCGGCTCTGCTCAGGAGAGCAGTGGCTCTAATTGTTTTGCTGATCATTATGTGACCAGAAGGCTCAGGTCTACATAATTTAACACAAACAACCTCACTTTCCTTTGGAATTTAATTTCATCCAATTAATGAAGAGATGCGATTTATTTGCATGTAGCAGAGGAAATGCAAATGAATGGATGCACACAGTCAACACATTGTCTTCCCACTCTGTGTTTGAGCAGCCTTAGGGGAATCAAGGACTCGGAAACTGACAAAAATTAGACCACAGACCCCCATGTGATAAGATTTATTTTTAATATTTTATTACAGAAACTGCATGAATCTCATGACCAATATAGTCATATGCAGTATTCTGTTATTGTGTTATGTATTAATGGAATTGCAGTGAAAACAAACGATTCCACTTCTTGCTGGGGACCCCCTTGAACTCCCTTAAGGACCCGATTTTGAGAACCACTGATCTATAGCGTGGTCTAAAGTGCATTTAGGGGATGTCTAACCTCCTCTTCCTGGATAAACGGCACACAATCTGGCCTGAAAGAAAGGTTCAAGGAGCACGAGGGTTTTCTTTAGTCGCTTAATTAAATTGTGTTTTGGGCATAAAAGGAATTAAGAGGAATTAAACTAATCAGAATGTCATCATTGCTGTTTCAACAGCAGCACCCGTCTTTGCTGAGAGACAGATCTGTCATGGTGGGTCCTCTGCCATCTCCCAATCCTCTACAAAGGATTGATATTTAACTGAGGAAGAGGAGTGCTGTGTACCTGCAGTGATATCCCAGCTGCAGACATTCTAAATGTGTCTCCCTATGAGAGGGACATGTTAGGATCTGACAGTCTGCCTCCCTCTCCCCTCTTGTGTCCAGTGTTTTGCCCTTCCTTGTGTCTCTATTCTGTCTCCCCCTGTCTGTCTGTCTGTGTTGTGTTGTGTTGTGTTGTGTTTACCAGGGTGTGGCTACTTGGTGAGTCTCCACCTGAAGCATCTTGTTACCCATCAGATCAATGTGGCTCATCACCTCACCTGACTCCTGTAGTATATAAGTCCTGACTCTTCACTCCGTTCTCCGTCAGATCGTCCGTTTACTCTCCCGGTATTCGTGTTATGACTCCAACCTTTTTGGATAAACCTTTAGTGTGTTTTTTTTTTTTTAACCTGCCTGCTCTGTTCCTGACCATTTTCCCTGTGCTTCAGGTCCATTCTCCTTGTAACCGCTGAGGTCACATCCTGGTAACTTGCTCTCCTCCTTATTGTGGATTCAGCTGTGAGAAGAAGAAGCCTTTTGCTATAATTTTGGCCTGTCTGCTCCAACGACTCAGCTTTCTGTTGTATTTCTGGTACAATAAATTGTACTTCAAACTTTTAATCCTCGTCAGAGTCTGAGTTCTGCTTTGTGGGTCCTAATATATTGTTAATTATAATATCTTCATTGATTATTTAAATGTCTGGACCCACAAAAGGAACTGTCAGGATTTAATATCCTCTAATGTACTGTGTTCTTCTAAACATCCAAAAGGTCGCACACACAGTCCAGGTTTACAGTGACATTGTTTGGAGTCAGAGCTGTCTAAAAATATCTATTGCAGAAACTTTAAGTGTAATTCTGTTTAATTGTATTTTTTCTGTCCTATCAAGATTCTAATTACAGTTTTTAGTTTTGCTTTATTAAAAAAGTTTCACAATATTTGCTGTAGTGATATTACTGAGCGTATGTAAATGACTAATGGCTTGTAAAATGACTTAGAAGACTCTACATGTAAAGAATGTAATAGAATAAATTAAATTCGCTAATAGGACTGACTTAAAATAAATATCTCTTGGCCATATATATTACTACACCAGCCAGTCTATCGAAATATTAAATAATATAGCAATTCATCATTTACATAGATGTATAACAGCAAGTATTCAACAAAATTAAAATTGTAGAACATACCACCACACCATAGAGGCAACATGAAATTACAGTGGACAAACAATTATGCAGAATGAAATGGCAAAGTTCCACTAATTGATTAGTTCCATCAAGTAGCTGGTAATTGTTAGCTTTTTCTTAAATGTGCTTTATTAAGGTCTGAATGTGCCAGACTTGGCTAAATGGCTCCTAAAGATAGAAGGAAAACTGACCAGGAGATCCTGTTAAATCACCACAACCAAACCTGATTCAGCACAGTACTGAATATTTGTTTTGGTCAGAGCAATTTGATTTAGACATTAAAGTAGCTCATTTTTGCATATCTATTATGCAGGCATTTCCATTGCAAATATTTTCTTGCTGCCTTAAGAATATTCATTACATTGCAAAATGCACAGGAGTGAAAGGTGACAAAGACAACTTGGAGAGAAAAACAAATCCTGTTATAAGTTACAGCTTTCAGACCGTCTGTGCTGGTATGGATTAAATTGGCTGTCTGAGCATCAGTGTGTGTGTTACTCCAGAAAACATAACCTGTAGCTGTAGAACTTTTGTTACTCACATAACACAAATACACACTTTCATACTTGCATGCATACATACAGTATAATTCTGCAAAATAGTCCCGGCCTGTTTATATACACACACACACACAAAGTTTCAAAAATGTCATTTGTGCAATTGTATTAATTTATCACTGGTGATTAGGTAAATAGAGATCAATGGATCAGCTCAGTTGGGAGAGAACGCTGGAGGTAGAGAGAGGGAGAGCAGATGAGTGGAGAGCTGGCTGTGAGAACATGAGATGATGAGAGAGGTAGTTAGAGGGGCTTTTGTGGCAACTAAGTGAAGAGATTGATAAAGTCACCTGCAAAAGGTTGAGAGGCTGAACCCAAAGCATCATGGGATGGATAGTGGGTGGCTAACAACAGTAACTGATTGCAGCACAGAAACATTGATCAATAATCACAAAAAAAACATTTAATTATATATTTATCCCCATGGATTATTCTTATAAAGTCTCCTTAAAGATTAGGACTACTACACCTCCAGCAGGTGAGGATTTAATCAGAAATCAGTCCCGAGGATCTCGAGTCAATGCTTGTTTGTTTTTTAGCTGCATCATTGTATACAATGCAATGCAGGAGCAACTGCATGGCAGGCTGTAAACTTTTAAGTCTCAAAATGATCGGTCATAAAAACAGAATAATGATAGAAACCAGAGGTATCAGACACCAGAGGCAGGGCTGTGTGATTCCATTCGTTGGCTGCTTCAGTGCTCTCTGCCCCAGTGATGACTGTCACTGAAGTCATCCAAACCACTGTGAAGCGAATGGTGGTACAACATCCACTACTGCAATCCAGTGCAATTGAATGTTTGGCTGAAAGCGCTGTCAGCATCCGTGCAAACCACGGAGACACACTGCTTTTTCACCATCCAGACTATCATAGTCATCACAGATAAAATCCTTGATTTTCGACTCTGTTGGTCTCTCAAAGGTCAGTGTAAAGGTGGTTTTCAAATTCATATTGCCAAGTTTCTCACACTTGAACTCTAAACAAAAGTCTCCACTAGAGACTGCCACAGTTTTGTTTGCATTCAGTTCAAAATAAAGCACAACATGCTGCATTGTCAGACCAGGTGGAGGTCAAAGAGAACTTCCAGGAGTCTACAGTTCATACTTGTGAAAGCAAACACACATCACCAATCTGTCCCTAAACCAAACCACATACTCTTTGTGCCTAAACTTAACAAAAGTTACTAGACTAGACAGTTTGTGGCAGGAGGGCTTTTCACGTCCACCACAGTCGCCTAGGGCATGACAAAGCATCAGTATGTGACGAAATGTGTTGAGAACGTGTTGGTGTATATAGCATGCGACATTAGAGAGACACTTCTGAACAAAGCTGTGGACCGAAAAAACTGCACCCAAGTCTTCCTGAGAAGTCCGGTTGTTCGTGTTCATGAGTGTCCAAGTGTTCATGAGTCAAAAAGCTATCTTTAGTCTTACAGGAAGAGAGTTCCTTCAATATGCACACACTTATCTCCCACAGGAAGTCAGTCAGGCATCCTTCCTGCCAGTTTACTTTCCTGGCAATTGTGCAAAGTTATGTTTTGTCAACTATGGGGGATTACAAGACAGTGATAGAAAAGTTTAGAAGCAAAACATCTAAAAGGAGTAGGAGACGATGGAACTCTTGGCAGGACTCAAACAAGTGTCTACTAACTGGAATCTATCAACAGAATGAATTGTTTTCTTCTATCTGCTCTCCGTCTTTCAATTAGTACAAAGTGCAATCCAACTTCATTCATCCAATGAAGGTATTTTTTTCCCTGAGAGGTGTTCATTGTTTTACTCACCTTTTAAGATGCTGGTATCGAGTATCACATGGTTCAGTGTGGACATGCAAATGTAGAAAACAGCTGCCAGTCTGCAGACAAGGTCTCAGCAATAGTTAAAGCATTGACATTATGAAGAGAGGCAGAGTAGAGGCAAATGTTGAAGACTGCAATTTGAATCTGTGGATGCCTTCAAAATCTTTGATGAAGTAAACAGGAAACATTAACTGCTCAATTAAAGTGTTGGGAAAATGGCCCTCAGCAAGGTATTTATCCAACAGGAGAAAAATACAGTGACACAAACTAAATCAGACAAAGATGATATCACCACCAAGTGTCGTGCGGACTAACACACGAGCCACGCACACAGTTTTCTTGTCTTGTTATTTATTTTGCTCTGTATCGAGGCCATACATATCCCTGAAATCGCTTAGAGTACAGTAAAATATGACCAGGGTGCCCTGGAATTAAACACTGGCAATTCATCAAAATAATTTTCAGTCCCCTCACCTCTCTCTCTCTCTCTCTCTCTCTCTCTCTCTCTCTCTCTCTCTCTCTCTCTGTGTGTGCTGGTGGTAAACCCAGAGAATCTTCCGAGGACTATTTTAATGCTCGCCTCTTTCCTATTCTCTTGCTCTCCTGTTGTCTGCCTGTTTACTCCAATAGACAATACACAATATTCCACTCTCTCTTCCTCTGAGGGTTTAACACGGGATCCGACCATATGAGGAGGCAGCATTTTCTAATGTTTCTGCTTGTATCTCAGAGTTTTCTTCAAAGAATGGAAGTTGCTCAGGCATCAACATGTGTCCAGAGTACAATATCCATTATGTGATAACAAATTGAGGCAAATTAGGGATGATCTTCAGCATTTGATTTGAGTTGGTTCTTCAGCATTTCTAAGGCTCTCTGTTATCTCCTGGATGGTGCTTTTGTTTTTTTTCATTTAGTCTATAGATTCTCTGTAACGACCAGAAAACTTCACTTGTAAGCCTGTAAATTTGATTTGTACAGATGAAAACATTGTTCCGAGTTTCAGTCTCTTGTGGTTTTCTCTGGTAAAGAGATGATTAGACGACTCTACGCTGAAATGAGTCTTTCTTGCCACTTTTCTTGCCCTGCTTGCATCATCAACCCCTGGATTTTAGGGATGAACAAAACCTACCAGACACAGCAGGTACTGACAACTGCACTGGTATACACCCTAATACAAATACAGATAAAGCAGAAAAGTGTTCCTTGTGTGCAGCGGATTAGCCTGGAGCGGGCTAGATAGACTCTCTGTGCTCCAACTCCTGCAGCACAGATGAGCTTTTGTCAGATGAGCTGTCTCTGTGACAGGTGTTATACTCTGATGCGTCATCCATCTGAATAATCCTGTCTGAGGCGCAGGGAAAGGCAGAATCACTTGGGAGTAAGATCAAACAGAAATATTCCTTAAAATATAGATTAAAAGAAACAAAAAAGAGATAAAATGTAACAACCTGTCCTTATTTCCCTTCCATTTCCTCCCACCTCACCACTTTTATTGTTCTATTTCCTTCTTTGTCTCATCTGACTTCTTCATTCATCCTCTCTTTCATTCCTGTAAGCCAGTGAGAGTCGTGAAAATGAGGGTTTCAGTGAATTATGGAAAATCTTCTATTTTTTTTTTTTTTACCAATCCTCCTGTCCTCCCTTGCCTTCTCTCCACTCACCCACAAGGCAGACAAAAGACAAGAAACACACGGGCAGGTTGTGAGAAACAGATTTCCATTTCCTTCTTCTTCTGTGTTACTCACCTCCTCTGTTGTCTCATCTCTACTCATCCTCCCCCATCTTTCTCTCTCCACCACCTCCTCTGTCTGCCTCTCTGTTTCTCGCTGTCTCACACCAAAGATGCTCCCCTAACAAGATGAAAAACGATGACTTGAGCGAGTCTTCCTGTAACATATGGAAAGAAGTTTCCTGAGAGAAATGTCCGTCATTAAGACTTTAACCTCCTGCTGGGCTCAGAGGCCCTTCACTGCTGACCTAGCTCTCTCTCTCTCTCTGTGAGCATCTGTGTGTGTCTGTGTGTCTGTGTGTCTGTGTGTGTCTGTGTGTCTGTGTCTGTGTGTGTGTGTGTGTGTGTGTGTGTGTGTGTGTGTGTGTGGGAGAGACCTAGTTGTCAGATGATGCCCTGCTGTACTCCGACATCCTCATATATCACTCAGTCTGACGCAACTCTCACCCAAAGAGACACACTTTCTCACTCAAGTGCACATGTTCAACAATAGTGTTCTTCCGGTCTCATTTGTGCACACACACACACACACACACACACACACACACACACACACACACACACACACACACACACACACACACACACACACACACACACACACACACAGACACACACACATTAAACACAGCCAGACAGAGGCCGAGCAGAATGTCAGGAATCGTGTGGTTTAATTAATTACCGTCTAAAAGTGACCAAGGTCAGAGCGCCGCTCAGCAGGACAACTTTTCAGAGGTTATGGCCTTTCCATCCGTCTCCTCTGAAGCTGTCAGCTGTCTGGGAAGGTGAAGTAAGAGCACCTTAAAGCGTCAGCTGGTAAGTGCAGCAAAGTGAAGCCAACTCTTTACACACTCATCTTAAAAGTCTACACAGTGCATTGCTCTTAAGTCTGGTGTGTGAACCACACAAATTAGTAACTATTTTAAGTATAAATCCACAGAAATATATGTAAAAACACTCAACAGTTGGCTTTATCTCAGTTTAAAGGAATACAGACAACATATGGTTATTATTTGCCATTAAATTCTGCTACATCACATTTACCAATAATGGTGACATTTATACTGTGTGATAAAGTCGATCATAATGAAGACATGGGTGATATAAGTCATTTTTATCTAGACAAGATATAGTTGAAACAAGGTTTTTATCACTACTGATGTTTATTGCTTTGAAAAATAAATAGATGTATTTTTTACAAGAAAATGCTGAATGAGCCTGAGTGAACACAAAGGAACACACAGAGAAGCTGGAGGTGATTTCTGATTTGACACATTTCATTCTGTGTTTTTCACCTGCTGTTGGAGCCAAAGTTGTGATTTTGATGGAGTTTACCTACAGTTCCCTCACTTTTATCACCCTCCGGTCCAGTAAACCAGAACACCACGTATTTAATATAAATGTGTGGGCGGGTGCACAGTGTGCTTGTTCTTCCCAGAAAGTGAGCCAAAGCCAACGAGGTTCAGGTTGAAGAAAAAAAAAAATCATTACATAATTTTTCTTAGAGTAAACAGAGAAAATGGGTCCCACAGACCTGAACAGCAACACAGATTAAAACAATTAAAGAAATGTCTATCTACAATCTCTTGATGATAGTAAATAATGAGCCTGTGGGCAGCAGCATTATTATTCACCACAAAGACATTATCATATTGACTCTTTTTTTATCCACTATCTATAGATAGACTGTAAATTACTATCAGATAGTAAATTATATCATACTGACTCTTTTTTATCCACTATCTATAGATAGACTGTAAATTACTATCAGATAGTAAATTATATCATACTGACTCTTTTTTATCCACTATCTATAGATAGACTGTAAATTACTATCAGATAGTAAATTACAATCTACTTAGACAGTAATGTATACGATAGTGTTACTTCATTTATTTTTCTACCACACTTCATTATTATTAATTTATTTATTCTATGAAATTCTATTTTTTTTTAATTCTCTTTATTCTGTGTCAAATTGAATTTCCCCCATGGTGGATAAATAAAGGTACATCTTATCCAAAGACACTTTTTGAAGAGAAATAACAAACAGAAGTTCTGAATTAGGTCAGTAAGTGAATTAGGGGATCGGCTACAGTGAAATAAGGTTAAATGGATAAAAAAAACTTTGAAATGTCAAGGGGCGACCCAGCCCTGCATGAGTTTTACCTGAACTATTATCTCATTTACTGTGTTTTTTTAATCTTTTTTAGTTCATATTGTTTGAACTTTACTGTCACTCTTGACTGAACTGGTGCTCTGTGTCCATTTAAATGGACATAGACTGATGATATAACTCTTTTAGATGACTGCCAGTAAATATCAAGCTCTGTAAAATGGTTGGATAGTAGACCAGCCCCACTGGCTGTTCAACAATAAACAGCTAATGCCTACGCACATCCCAACTTTGCATGTGAACTCATATTCACAACATGATTTGAGACACAAACAGTGTTTACAGGAATTGATCTGCACCTGTGCAAAATATATTGGGCACAACACAAAACACTGATCATGACATGATCTGGTGTTCAGTTAACATGAATCATCTCTACTATAGCTCATTCTTTTAATTAAATAGGGGCTTTTGTATGCATTTAATATTTTCGAAATACATCTTGACACTATACTATGTATCGCAATTACAACTGGACTAATGGTCCATGATATATACTGTACATGTTAAAGGGGTCTTTGTGATTGTTTCTTTTTTTTTGTTGAAGAAGAAGCTGTGGCCTATTTGACTGCTAATGGTAGGCAGGAAGATCACTAATGAGAGCTGAGGTGAAGAAGAAGAAGAAGAAAAGCCTAAGGCTTTGATTGAATAATGGCAGGAAGTCAAGTGGCTTCCTATCAGTAATAAGAGAGGAGAGCAACAAACAGCCGTTCTGACTAGTGTGGTTTGATTAATTAAACTGTCACAGTGATTTAAGCCAAGAAATTCAGCAAGCGGTCAGAAGAGCAGAGTTTTATAGCTGTATTTGTCTTGCCTCAGAAAATTTTTCATGTTGCAGAAATTAGCTGGAAAAGTGAAAATTACTGGCATAAAATCCTTCAATATGGCACTCAGACTATTCTATTAACATAGATTGATTGTTTTGTGTTTTATCAGGAATGAAGAAATGAGACAGACAGACGCCAGATTCAAATTCATCATGTTGTAATCGCATACACTCTAATGGATTATTTCTAATGTTTCTCTCAATAAGGCTCTGCTAATGCCTTGGGAGTTTAAATAAAGCCGACCTCAGAGGATCTTGGGAGTCGTTTTTGAGTTTTTTTACAGAAAGAGTGCCAGTCAGTGAAATCTAATTATTATCTTCAATTTAACAAGGTCACAAAACTATTTCTGGGTCTGAAAGTTTTGTAAAAAGTCAAGTAGGCCTTTGTGGCAAGGCACTCATTTTATTACAATGTTGTATTGTATCTTACAGATTTAGTGTTACAATCCTGCATCTCTATCTGAAACTTACTTACTTCAGACATCGTGGCAGAATAACACAGGAGCAACCAAGATAAGTGTAAAGAACCACAGAAGTATGACACACTATGGAGTAATGTGCTATAATACCCTTATCTTAGGCACTTTTCGAGGAGGAGTGGAAGAATGAAAATACCAGAACACGTGTTGTTTACTCAGAACATATAGCCGGCATTTATTTTAACAATAATACTGAACATAGATCGGTAGTTTTCTTTCTTTGAATATTGGAAAAATAATAGTACCTGTACTATGTGTAATGACTATAAAGTTTAATCTAATCTAATCTACCATGTTTTAAAACATGTCATTTGGATAACATTTTCTATCTAATATGGGTTTTTCACATTGTTCTCCATCATCTCATGTGAGGGAGCCCTTTTCACAGGCAATATAATATTATTCCAATAATGGCTGGATAGATACAGCAACAATCACTAACATCTGGCTGACTAACCAAGTCAGAGAGATGAGACTTACTTTTGAGGATAAGTGAGACCTTTGACATTGTGAGGAAGTCAATGGATTAGTAGAGTCATCAGCATTCATCCAACTGGAGACCATGAATGTCTGTACAAAAATTATTGGCATTGACATTCATAACGCCATAGCACAAGCTTGATTAAAAACAACAACATGATGTAGGTTACTGCCACCATGTTTATGTGTAAACATGTTCAATATGGCATCAAAGCTGTGTACGACTACATTCTGCAGTGATCCAGTTCTTCTCTCTTCCCTCTTGTTCTCCAATTAGGACTGCCGAATTCTGCTGGAAGGAGGCTTACGTATGGAAGAGTTCACCTCTTAGGAAGGAGAAAGGCATTGCCTCAGGTCAGATGACTTGTGATAGAAGCCGCTCTGTTGTAAAGTTTCAAGCAGATTGCCTCATTAGACTGAATGTTAACTTGCAGCACATTGATTTGGACTTTAATGGTGTGGGCAAAGGAGATAGAACAGTAATGAGGTGGTAGTGACTTTAAGACAAGATCATTTACATAGACTTCATTTGATATTCATCATAATTTAAAGTGTTGTGTTTAAAGTGTCTATGTGAAAAGGATCCGCATCTCTCCTATGACTCGACAGCAAGAGACATGTTAGGGTTTGGTGTAATGACATCATATCACCCCAAGTAGAATTCAACCAGGCCCTGTGGGCACGATTAACCAAGACACTCACCCATATAAAATATCTGAGGAAAACGCAGCGTCAAAACAAACTGCTGTTTGATTCAAAATGAGGCTTCATGGTTGAGAAGACAGGTAACAAACCTGTAATAACACAATGCTTTATCACTGGTCGAGGAAAAGGAAATCATACGATAAGAAAAAAGACAACCTCTTCATTTCTCAATCTCAACCACACCTCCCTCCTTCGCTCCATCCATCTCCCATTAACTAGGCGAGAGTCCAACAGTGCGAAAGACAAACAGGAACACTCAGTAATCCTTTGGGAGGGGGGTCACTGTGTTAGTGTTCTTCTAAGTGTGTGTGTGTGTGTGTGTGTGTGTGTGTGGGCGGGTGTGTGATTTTTCTGTGAGAGAGATCAGTGTAAAACTGACACCTCACTGTATGTGCTGTGGCAAGGTCACACAGCATATACAGTTGGGAAAGGATGGATGGATGGATGTTTTATATTAATTAACCACTGGCAGCCACTAAACGACTTTTGCTTTTGCCCTCTCTTGCTAATGTTACACTCCGTCTTAGCATTTCCTGTTATCCTTTACCGTGTGGCCATAGTGACCACTGTTCAACAAACAGTTGCAAAGGCTCATTTCAATTTCAAAACTTGATGGTAGAACATTTTCAGTGAGAGACAAAAATAATTGGTGGGTTGTCAAATGTAGAACTGTAGGCTATACTGACATCAAATATATGCATATGTTAGAACTATAGTACCCCTAGTCTATAAAAGACCTTGGTTGCCTTTGAGGACATATTAGGTCTGTCCTTCGATGTACTTCATCATGACACTGAAGTGTTGTGACTGAGAGCACAACAAAGTGTGTGTGTGTGTGTGTGTGTGTGTGTGTGTGTGTGTGTGTGTGTGTGTGTGTGTGTGTGTGTGTGTGTGTGTGTGTGTGTGTGTGCGCGCGCTTCCTCCTAGAAGCTGTATCCATCACCTGTACAGACAGAAGCCTTATCAACATGATTGATTTTTACCCAAACTCTCCTGTGCTTTGTTTGTGTGCATGAGTGTGTGTGTCCGTGTCCGTGTGTGTGTGTGTGTGTGTGTGTGTGTGTGTGTGTGTGTGTGTGTGTGTGTGTGTGTGTGTGTGTGTGTTTTCACTCCACACGTCAACACAACATTAAGCTTGTAATATGACCTGACATTAGCGTTTACATGTTAATATTGTTTTTGTTTCGGTGACATACATTGTGTGCTTTTTCATTTTGCCCCTTAAACAAGCCTTAACAGAGTAAATATTTCCCTCCACTGCTCCGGTTCTGACAGGTCATTTTAATTCACATAGTTCAATATTGCGTAGATTTGGCTGACATTGCTTTCTTGTAGCAATTTCTGCTGTTTTAATCAGAGGTGGTATAGATGAGTTTGTACACAAACTGGTGACCTTTAGTTTACAAAGCAGTCGTTCTCACCACTCAGCTGTCCGGCCTCCTGCAAATAGGAGTAAGCTGCTGACATTAAGGGGTTTTTAATTGGCTTACATGTTATCAGAGCCCTGCAGAAAACCCTGTGTTTGTTTCTGATATTAAAATCGGTGAGTATTTAAACTTTAAATGACTCTGCCAGACTACTGATGTACTGTATAATCTCAAAACATACAAAAGCTTTGCCTGAATTGTAGATGATTATATTTTTTCCCAAACACAAGTCTCAGCTGCACATTGGTAAAATGATTAAAAAATATATATACTTTGTGTATTCAGATTACTGTATAGATTCAGATGCACATCGTGCAGATACAAATTAACGTAGTCTCAAAATGTTACACATAAGGGAAATGGACACAATCACAATCATACAGTTTTAATCTTGATGAGAATTTCCTGGTTAAGTAAATAGCAAAAGCAGATTTATTACAAGTTAACTCAATGTGCTAAATGCTAGAGAAGAATGCATGATCCAGTTTCTCAGAGTAGAGTAGAAATTGAAGAGTAGTGGTTCAGGGACTGACCCTTGTGGAACCCCTGAAGGAATATAAAATACCCCCTAAAATTTACCTTCCTTTTATTTTTTTTACCAATATTATAATTAACGTTTATATATTTGGTTGCGCTGCTTCTAACATCCAACTAAAATGAAATTATTTGAGAAGAAGGCACGCTACTTCATAACTGGGATAAAACTTATTGTAAAACTTGACTAACTTCTTCCTTAATCCCTCAACAAAATGATTATGCAGACACATGCCTTTTTGCAGGGTATTGATAATACACTATATGGGAAGTCAAAACTCTGGGAAATTGTTCTAGAAAAAAATGTGCCTCCAGGTTATCACAAAGGCAGCATTCTGAATGTTTGACTGTAGGTTTGGCTGCAACTTCAGGATTCACTCACTTGAAAGAAAGGAGGCAATGAACGGTATGGAGAGAGAGAGAGAACAAAAAGGGAGGGAATGGAAAACACAGCTTTTTTGTGCTGGTACATAGCTTTCACCTCAAATACATCAATATCACATAGACTAGCTCAACGTGTGAGAGACAAAGGTCACTTATGTGAGGAAAAAAAAGGAAACATACAGGACTACAGAACATGGCACAAAGGTATTCTCGGTTTGTGTCAGGTTTGCTTTATGGCAGAGTGAAGGGAGGTGTTAGTGAAGTATTGTTCACAACTGACTGGCTGTTGGCAAATCATTATTTTATATGTGCGACTTGTATGCTTTAACATTTCCTTTTTCTGTCTTCTCTTCTCCTCCCTATCTTGGGCTGAAAAAAGTAGATGTGGACAAGGGACAAAAAAGATTATGCTATGGGTCATTGAAGTGTTGAAAACCTGCTCTGTCTCTCCTTCGCCTGGATCATGTGTTTCTGTAAAAGCCATGTTTAAAAGTCATATCTCAGCATCCAAGGCCTCAGCGTGAGGTCTGATGGAGACAAAACGATATGACTGAGAAAAGGCAAGACAGAAAATGAAAAGCAAACCCAACTATGAATAAGGAAGTCGAGAAAAGTAGCAGTTTAAAGACCCCCTCTGGTCAAAACTATGATTTGCTTCGCTGTGTAGAATGGTGTATGCGCCGTCCAACACTATAAAGCTGTTTTCACAATCATTGCTGAAAGTGTAAGTTTTCTTTCTGCTCACTGAAAATCAGAAGTTAAGAGACTGGCCTGCAAGCATGATTTGCGATTTTACACAGAAAATAGGTATATAATGGTATAAGGTGTGAGAGAAATCTGGTTACCAAGTATAGATAATAACAGATGTATAGACACTCAGTCAGATACAACACTCTAATTCCTCTAAACTTGTGATAGGAGGTAAAGTGGTTAGTAAGGTGCTGTGTAACAGGAGTCGCCAATCACGCCGGCGTGATCAAACCACGTGACTGGTTCAACACGGTGCAGCATGAAAACACACTGCCATTACCGAAGGCTTTCAACTTCTGTTGAAAGTGCTGGCTTTAAACTCCATTCTTTGACTTTTTGTCAAAGAATGAAACGGGAAAAAATGCCTGAATCTGCCGACTCGGTTCTACAGGTTGAACTTACAGGAGAACAGAAGAGATGCTGGAGACGGAGAGAAACACATGTGAAAAGAGATAACGAGAGATAAGCTAGTTTTTGGAGTTCAAGTTGGAGGTGGGGTTTTTGTGGAGGGGATTTATGAGGCGAGTTGAGTCCCATGTGAGGGGAATGCAGAGTGTTGTAGTGATAGATGAGCAATGTTTTATATATATACAATGTACAATGTGTGCAATGTGTGCGCCGTTTATGTGCAGATATGATGAGCAGCCTGGAGCTACAGTCCCAACTACAAGGAGGGGACAGAGGACAAACAAAACCAGGCCAAGACATCCACAAGGCCAGGCAGCAGAAAATGATCCTGACCTGACACCATGGAAAACAGAAAAGGATCCTGACAGTGCCCCACAAATCAGTAGGTTCACGCCCCGCAGACTACCAGGACCCCAGGTAGACCCTCATGCAGCATACTCACCAAAGGACCTGTTCATGTTGTATTTCTCCATGGATACAATGAAGACCCTGTGTAAAAACACCAACAAGTATGTGGCACAAAACCAGGAAATGGGCAAAAAAGTAAAAAAAAAAGAGGGCTACAAAGTAAAAATGAAGCCCTCTGTCTCATCATTGACAGGAACTGCTTTGAGGAGTGGCACAGTAAAAAAAAAACACCTCATCACCTGCTTATTGTTGAGAATAGAGTGGCACAGCAAAAAAGAACAAAATTCGCTTATGTTTCTTACCTGTTTTTTGTAAGAAAAATAATTGTTTAAATCTTGAATACTGTTTATTACACCTTTGTATGTTTACATATGCAACCTGAGGGTACATTTTCATTGTTTGTAATGCTTCATTGAGCATGTTTACATTTTTTATAGTAAAAGACATAATTTTCTAAATCCGTTTTTGTGTTTTTGGTTGTATAGTATGCAGTATGCAGTCTATACAGTATGTACAGTATGAAAACTAACTTTCAGGTCATATAGGTGAGATTGTGCTGAAAAAGATTATATCAAATTTACCATGGTAAACCATTTTTAAATTTGAAATATAAAGTCAAAATCAAAAGTAGCCGAAAACATCCAAAATAGCCCAAGACTCCTAAGAGTAGTCAGAGGTTGTGTTTGTGATATCAGTTTTCTGTTGTCCACCACTAACTGCAGACAGCTTGACATTTCACACATTAGCTTGGGTACCACATCAGTCAATGCTCCTGATGCTGTTAAAAATTAGGTTACCATGCTGTTTTAGGACATTGTTTGATGAAAGTGCACATTTGATCAAAATAAGGCCAATAGATGATGTAGTCTTAACATTGCTAATCTACAACCCTAAAAGTATTTTTTTCTTTTTTTCTGCCTTTTTATCTTAGAAATCCCAAAGAGGAGGAGTTGGTCAATCAAGGAGGTCCAAGCTGTGGAAAAAACACTCATTTCCTACATAGTCTGGTAAAGTACCGGGCAAGTCTGATTGTGTTGCCTGTATTAAGGCTTCACCAAAAGCACTCAGAAAAGAAGCTGGACGGCAGTAAAATTCTACGTTAAAAATCGAATCACTGCCATTCAGCGTGAAAGTACATAAAGGTTCTACTGAGAGACTGTGAAGTAATTGTTCCTAAATATGTTCATGATATGTTTACACTACAGTTTGACCAATCATCCCAATCATGGGTGCAAGTTTTCTTTTTTGAGATATTATTTAAAATAAGTTCAGAGCTTATCTTTAGTTCTAGCTACACTACCAGTCAAAAATTTGGACACAGTTTCCCATTCAAGTGGATGGGAAACTGTGTCCAAACTATTGACTGGTACTGTATATGTTGGGCTGAAAAAAATAGGTGTGACAAGGGACAAAAAAGATTATGTATGGGTCAGTGAAGTGTTGAAAACCTGCTCTGTCTCTCCTTCGCCTGGTTCATGTGTTTCTGTAAAAGCCATGTTTAAAAGTCATATCTCAGCATCCAAGGCCTCAGCGTGAGGTCTGATGGAGACGAAACGATATGACTGAGAAAAGGCAAGACAGAAAATTAAAAGCAAACCCAACTATGAATAAGGAAGTCGAGAAAAGTAGCAGTTTAAAGACCCCCTCTGGTCAAAATTATGATTTGCTTCGCTGTGTAGAATGGTGTATGCGCCGTCCAACACTATAAAGCTGTTTTCACAATCATTGCTGAAAGTGTAAGTTTTCTTTCTGCTCACTGAAAATCAGAAGTTAGAAGATTGGCCTGCAAGCATGATTTGCAATTTTACAAAAACTTTACACCAACCCTGGCCCAACATTTAGCATACAGACATGTGAGTGGGAGATAATTGAAGTCTCTAGCACATCCATTGGCAATGTGTGTCACAGTATGTAGGCCACACACTTCAATCAGGAGAGACCAGTGGTTGAAGTAAATAAGATGTTTAATTACATCTAATGATATGTGAATAATTAGCATAACAGAAAGTCTTTGACCATTTAGACTCTTCAGGGAGATTGAGATCAAAGGGCATCAGTCCTGAGCAGCAGCAAGATATATATCCCCCCTTGGTGTCCAGACACTGGTGGTGGTGGCTGATGACCCTGGAAAACCTGATAAATGATGAAGTTGTTGAAGACCGGGTGGTGATGGGGAGGTGGAGGGTGCACAAAACAGCTGCATGAAAGAAATGATCTAGATGAATGAAGAGAGTCATGTTTAAAAGGACAGCAGCAGGATGATAGGCTGATAATGAAGGTGCGTCTCTGTGCTATTGGATCGATGTGACCAGCTGATGAGAACAGCTGAACTCAATTGATGGCTCCAGACCGTGATAGCAGAAAAAATAAGATTGAGATTGAATAAGATTGAGCATGCATAGAGGTGTGAATAAGAGCATAGCATGAGAAATAAAGTATAGCCGAAGTGTGCAAAGGTTTAGTCTTCCTGACTGAACGTACACGAGAGCGTCATTTGTGTCCAACAGTACAAACTGAAAACAAATATTGGCATATTCATATTTTTTGGAATGTTTGGTGTGGGAGATGAAATAGGTTCCATTTTAAGGATTTTAATGTGGTCGGACAAACATTAGAGGACTTCTGTAGAAGCCTTAATATAAGTGTACAGGGGATCTTTAGAAAATATGGACTTCTTCTTGTCAAACTTTGATTTGAATCTATTGAGATTAAATGCCTGTCAATCAAATAAAGAAAAAGCATCATTTTAATTAAATATCAGACAAAAGACACAAAGTAATATAATGAACTAGAACACATTTCTACAGTTGCTTCTGCATGCAGCCCTTTGAGAGAGGGGACACAAACAGAGGGGCAAAGAGTTTATCCTACTGTTGTGAAAAGTAGCACAAGGCCTGAGGGCAGATATATACAATGATAACAGGAAAATAAATGAAAATAAAACATTAGGATATCATTCAAACTCTCAGGCTGCTGGTTCTGAGTTTTCATAACAGAAACTAAATTTGGAGGGAGCAATAATAATAGAAACTGAGAAAATGCCAACTGGGCTGCAGTCAAATTACAGTCAGGATGAAACTGGTGAGACAGGGGTCGATATTCAAACTTTATAGAAGCCCCTTTTACACATCCTGTTTGAAGCAGGGCTGTTGCACCTTTATAGCGCTTCAACCGTTCTGTTTAACTACTACAAAGGTGTAATGGGGGGTGAGTGTTGCTCCACCTCTGAGCCGGTAACAGCACTGATTTGATGTTGATGGTGATTTGCCATCCCTGAGATTAACAATGGCTGTTTAAAGATGAATTTGTACGCTTTACAGCTCCACCTTGTGGCATCTCTGACAGAATAAATAATTAAATCTACAAAAGCCTGAAGACACTCATGAAGGACAGCAGTACCGGGAGCGATACTCGCCCCAATAAATCATGATATAAAACAACTGTTCAGCTGCTGAAAAAGGCTTTAACATTCAGGAGTGGTCATCGGTCACAGTAGTGCACAAAAAGGGAGGAGTGTTTGTGTGTGGAGTGTGTGTGCAGCTCCAGCGGGGGAAAATGCCAGTTTGCATGGCTGAAGGTGACTGTGACACTTTTAGCCTTCGGGCATCACTTTCCTGACGCAAAAGGTGGATATCTTTATTGCGAGCGCACACAAACATACACCAAGGTGCACATAAACGCACACACACAAACATATACCCAACAAATCTGATGCCTTCGATGAAACAGTGGTTGAAAAAGTAGCAACTCGAGTAATAAGTTAAATGATTTTTGGAGTGACACATGCTTACAGAAACTCAAAGAAACGTTTCCATAATGCAAAACATGGAGCGTTTCTGTACCTTTTTTCGATGTACTATACCTTTAGTCAACAGTAATGCACCTTCTAAGTAACCTTCATAATCCAGAACACACATACACACACATTCTTTTTGTGCACAAAAACATATTGCACATAAAACACTCACAAACATGCACGTTACACACACACACACACACACACACACACACACACACACACACACACACACACACACACACACACACACACACACACACACACGGACACAGCTGTGTCGTGGCCCACTTTTGAGTTAGACACTGACGTCATTCCTCAGTAAAATGCTTGCACTAGCTGGAGCAAATTACAGTAGCTCCCAGAGCGACTCGCACATTCGCACACACACACACATATACACACATACAAGCAGAGAGAAACAAAAGTGCAAACAAAAGGCACATGGATGCACACTGACATCATGTAAGCTCAAGCACTTATAACATACAACATCATCTCTACCCTGCCCCACAAACTAAAGCAGGATTTGTGCGCACATTATTAGTGTTTGTGTATAATGTGGCCTGTTGTTTCCATTCAACATTATTGGTGTTTGTGTATTGCGTGGCCTGTTGTTTCCATTCACACAACATATTGGCTCCATAGGCAGTGTCTGTTGAGAGCAGCTGAATAATTATCTGCCTTCTTCTTTGTATTTCCATCTCTCATCTTGGTTTTGTTGCCTTTTTCTCTCCACTCTCTCTCTCTCACTCTCTCTCTCTCTCTCGCCTCTCTTGCAAACACACACACACATGCATTTTCTCTCTCCTTTATAATTATTTCCACAGCAATGATTGGGCCAGTTGATTAAAAATGGTCTTATGGGAGCTGTTTCCTGGTTAATGGCATCTCCATTGTACACAATGAGTTTACACGGTGCAAAACAATACACAATATGAAACACACAGTATGCACACACATACAAACACCCATACATATACAATACGCAATTTGGACACACACACAGAAGAATCGTGCAGACACACATCTGCCGACTAATGGTGTCTGAGTTGTGCAGAATTAGTTTTTATGTGCGCACAGACATGCACATGTACACACAGCTCTTTGTCTACAGGGGACACAAAGTTGTCTCCATAATGAGTTTCATTTTAACTGAAATTTTGTTTAACCAAATGTACAAAGAATCCTTCCTAAAAGGCAAATGTTGTATTTGTCACTGCATTACATATGTTCCTAGCTATCACCAGCGAGCAGATGGTTTATTATTCCATTACATCAGGCATTTGCAACAACTTTAGAGGACAAGTATTATTGCAAATTTAATATCATCGCTTTGACCTTTTGGTTAAAACAAACATTGTTCTCGCTTCTGAGGTGATGGAACTTGGCAAAATTTCTACAAATTTAACATTGCGAGAAACAAAGGTAGTTTTGAGACTTCTTTTTTTTTTTTTGATCAAGGTGTATCACAATTGAAGTACAATTTAAACATTGGACAGTCAAGTGAACTCTTGCTTATAGCAAGACATCCAAAAACCTATGTAAATATATATCATATGTTCACAGATTCAAATATCCATAAATAAAAAACAGATACAATAATGTTATGACCCCTTGGGTCCTCTTGGGATTTATGTGTTAGTAATCTGCCTTTTCTTGCAAGGACAGATGATTAAGGGATCTTGAACACCTGTGGCACCCAGGTTCCAGTTTATATAAGGCTGGTTTCAGTCATCTCTCGCTCTCGGTCCTGCTTTTGGCCTCTCTGCTTGCTGCCCTCGGCTCTTCCCACCCATCTTGGTTTGTTAGTGGCGTTGAAGTTTTAGGATGTTTTTGCACCTCACTACATTCTCACACATACATACTCCACTAATGCACACCAATTTAGTTAATACTTAAATTTGGTCTCATTTGCTTAAGTTTGTTAAATAAAGTATTTGGTTAACTGCGTCCACGTGGTGTGTCTCTTTGTTTGTTGTGGCCATCTGAGCCAGGTCATAACAAATGGGGGCTCGTCCATACCGTTTATTTTGTTTAAAGCGTTGTGTTGTGCTGTAGCTGGCGTGTAGTGATTAGTGAGCAAAGTAGTTGGTCTGTTTGAATGTGCTCAGGTGTTGCGCTGGGTACATGGGGATACTCCATGTGTGATACAGAAGCATTCGTTGTGACCCGATTTTTGTGTGTTTATGTGCCGATCAGTAGGTAAGTGTTACTGTCTGGATACCCTACAGAGATTTCTCCGTTAGGCTGTAAGACACTTCTCCTTTGGGATGTGTCTGTTTGTTATTTTTTGTAATGTTGTGGGGAGCGGTTAGTGTTGGTTGTCTTTGAACAACGATCTTGGGGGCATATCAGCGTTGTCTTGTGGGGTGACCTGCTTGCGGGACGCTTCACAGACGCGCTGGTTTCATTGCTTAATACACCCAGCGCAGAACCGCATGAAGACTAGGGGTTGAATTTAGCAAGCTCTGGTTAGGCAGTTAGAGGGAAATTCTCTGTGGGGTTATCATTTGCCCTTAATGCGTGTCTGACAGTGAACAAGTTACTTTCTGTATTGGTTATTTGTAATGATGGCGTCTTTGTCTGGGTTTTTTGGTGTGACGGTAAGCTTTCTTCGAGGTTTTGTGTAGATCCTGATTCTGTTAATGCTCAGTCAGGGGGTATTGACATTGCTGCTAACCTGCGTTTAGTACCTAAAATAAATGAACGAGACCCTGAGACTTTTTTCACCCTGTTCGAGCATATTGCTAACACTAAAAAGTGGCCAGATCCAGACAAAGTTTTCCTGCTTCAGTGCGTCCTCACAGGAAGAGCGCAAGAGGCTTATTCAGCCATATGCGCTGAGGAGGGCTTGGATTATGGTAGGTGAAATCAGCTGTGCTTAAAACATATGAGTTGGTCCCTGAAGCGTAACCATGATATATATAAATTAAGGCAAAGAAAAAAAGAAGAGAAAAAAGACAAAAAGAAAGACAAATAGAACACATATACATACATGGGTTACATGTAAGCTGCCATGCCTTCCACAAAGGAAATCAATGGCTGGATGCAGCACCTCCTACGTTTGGCCAATGGATCAGAGAGGTTATCCATCTATCATCCACCTAGGAACAAATCTGATATACCATTAGAGCGTCCACCAGTAAATTATAATGTATTCTATGAATGAATTATATGAATTATAAATGTGTTGTCTGGAGGAATAATGAGAAGTTGTAGAAATATGATTTAGAATAAAAGTCTGTCAATAGCCTCACAGATTGAGGGTGTTCTTTGCCTCTTTCTTCAGTAGACATCTTCTCATATTAACACTTCAGGACTGGTATAGTTCAAATCTGATACTGTTTTTATAGCCTTTAAGCTTTGTACTGATTTGTGGAGAATCTGTTCAGCCAGAAGAGGACATCTATACCTCTTCACTGGATGAGGTGGGAAACAAAAAATGAAAAGGATCATGAAAGAGAAGAGAGGTTTGAGAATCAATGCTGCAAAAAGACGCAACTTTTCAGTGGTATAAAAGCTTTTAACTTAGAATTAAGACTACATTTCCCAGAAACCCTCATGCAAACATGCATTGCTGCTTGTATGCCTCTTTTTTATGGTCCTCTCTTTGACTTTATTGAAGAATCAGACTGAAGCTGATGGCCCTCAACCCTTCCCCAATAAATCTCAACCATGCTGTCAGAACAATATCTGATTCTGTTTCATGTCATCCATTCATCATAGAAGATTTGTTGCTGCCTGTCCAATCACAGTCAGATATTTCAGTTTAAAGATGTTTCAGTCAGTCCCACTAAATGCATGGATGTATATGTTTTGCCTTTTCTGGTATCTTCTTCTTTAACCCTTCTGTTGGATCACTAGAAGCTTTCTGTCAGCTCAGATTGGCTGCTGAGGAGAGATGTCAGCTAAAATAGAGACACACATTGTTCTTCCATCTTCAGCCAGTTTATTAGTCCTCAGTGCCTCCTTTTGTCTCTTCCTCTGTCTCCATCTCTCTGTTCCTCACTGTTCATCTCTTCATCGTCTCCCTATCTCTTCAGATAACTATCAGTAAAGGAGTCCTTTGCAGAGGGCGGTTACCATAACTGTGTAACCTTGTTCACCTTAATGTGCATGAGTGCATTTGTGTGAGCGTGTGTGAGAGTCACTGGATATGGTTTCAAGTGGGGGGTCACTACAACACCACACCGACCCCCAGCGGAAGGCAGAGAAGGACCCGAGCCACCACGGCGCCCCAAAGAGCATGAAGGGCCCGAGGCCATGTGCCCCTGGACGAACCACACGCCCACCCCAAGGGAAAGCCAGCCAGGGGCCACAGAGGGAGCGCCCCAGCCAAAGACCCCAAAGGATGAGGCAGAAGCTGCCCTCCCCAAGGTGCCAGCTTCCCGACTAGCACCCACACTCATTCCCACCATCAGCCCTCCCAGTCAGGGAGGAGCCAGGCCTACTCGGCCCAGGGAGCCATGCCAGAACCACCCGGAGCATCACCGGAGCACCGAGACCGGCACCGCCCCCACCCCACAAGGGCTAGGCATGAAATTCTCACCAAAGATGGACCCCATCATATCCTAGAGGTGATTACATTTTGGTGATGTTCTGGTGAGAGATAGGTCTGGTACTGCTGGAATAAGGGCCTGTGTCCACCAAAGTGAAAATTTCCCAGTTGAAAATGCCAGGTGTTCTTCTGAAAACACCCAGCTGGGAGCATTTTGGAGGCGCAGCGTTTTTCAGCTGAGGTGCTTTGGTTGCTATGATATGGAATATTTGCTGAAGACTCTTGTTATTTTCTTGCTTATTTCATTCCATGCTTCACCTAGCATCTCTCAACTACAACTCTTAATCACAACTAGCTGTCCTTTGGTACTTTGTGCAGGGAGTGAATCTGCAGTCACACTTTTGTTTAAACAGGTAATGGACATTTTTATTAGGGCTGACTTCAGTTCATTTAGATGATTTGTGGATGATGTGCTCTAATTCAACCAAATTCTTATTTGTCGGACAAATGCTCGTGTAACTTTCATTGGGAAAAAGGCTTTCTTAAAACAATCAGCTCCACTCTCTCACCAGAGCAGCTCCAGTTTATTCATTAGTTCTCCTCTCGTCTGTCAAGAACAGTAGCCTTCAGTAGCGATAGAATATTACTCATGGCATATAACCAGCCAGATACTGTAGTACCGTGGAAAGGACCTTGAGCAAGATTACAAAGTGGTGTCTACAGTCAGAAGCTGTTTTCTCGTATGAACTCTGACAAATTCTCACTCTGGAAATATAATTTTAAAAATAAATTTGACTTAGGTGAGGGGTGACACCTGGCTACAGTGTGCCTCCTGCCTGCTGGGTTGCCCCCTGGGTTGCTTGTAGTTACTTGTCTATGAACTTGTCACTCATAGTGATGAACCCACAGAGACTCATCGCCTAAATCTGCAGCTCTGTTCGGATTTACTGAGATTTACAATGAGTGTCAGCAAAAAAAGCTGTGTACACTGCTCAACATCTCAGACCCAGTTAGCGACTAGCTGGTGAAAATAGTCAGGCATTTACAGTAGTGCCTCAAGAGCCATGTGCTTCATATCATTCATATATAAATTTATATATAATTAAAGCTTCCCATTGTGTATTCCGCTTGCAAGCCTTTATTTTCAAACAGCTACAACTTTTGTAGTCTGACATCAGGGATTGGAAACCCTCCTAGCTGCCATTCAGAACCTGAACTCAAACCCAACCCTAGTGCACATATGTTAAGTAATCTTATAAATGATGTATTTGCATGTGTAACAACTACAGTTTTCATGTGTGAAAGTCTGAACCAAGGTCCAAACAATGGTTTGGGTCTGTATAGTGTGTTTAGTGTCAAGATCAAACCAGATCAATTATATACAATATTTGATCTGGTTAGTTTTGGTTTCCCATTCCAATTTGCCAAGCGTGTTACAGAACTTTTCATGACATACCTACATTCTGCTGTCATCATCTACATGGGCTGCATCTCCCTCTACTTGGTGACTGATTGGCTTGTAGACCAGCATCCATCTGACATCTGTGTGTTGTCAATTCAGTAGATAACCTTTCCTATAAAGGGATGAAAAATTAATGAACAGATTCATGTTGTTGCGACTATACTATTATTGTTATGGGATTACTAGCAGCGGGACTAATCTAGTTTCAATTCACCAAATGAATCTCCTCATTGTTTAAAATACCGTCGCTGACAGGTATGGAGGCGAAGACAGCAAGCAATCCTTCAAGCCTTGACAACTCAGGTTCTGGAGAGACCAGTAAGGTGAGTGGTAGTCTGTTTCAAAAGATGAACTGCCATGTGTGATTTATTATTCTATATTTAATACAAGGCATTTTTATTGATTTTCAATTGTCTTCATTTGTAGATGCACCACCTTTTCTGACGGCATTGTGCACCTTCATATACTGCTGCTGCAGTTTCTTTATCTTCGGGTAGCATTAATCTCCTTCATCCTCTCTCATCCTCGCAAAAAGTAAATAAAACTTTCAGTGTTTTGATGTATTTTTTCCTGTTTACTTGATTTCTTCATCTGACTATATCACAACAAAATTCCTTGTCTCTTCTTCTGCCCATTTTTAACTTATTCCTTCTTCCATTTGTTTTTCTTCTTTTGTTTTTTGCCAGCACTAGCCTGCGGCAACTTCCTGTTATTGGTCTGAAAGTCAGCGATGGTTCAGTTTGATCCGGAACAACACCCCCTCATTTTGTCCGACCAAAATCCAGCTGTTTGATCCGGACATTGGACTGGGGGAAGTTTCACATCTGCAATCATGATTTGTATCAAACTGAAAAGTCCAAAAGTCTGAACCAAACAAGATGTGAAAGCGCCATTAGATTTAGTTGTGTGAGCTAATGTTTTACGTGTGTGTTGTTCCAACAGTAGCAGCTGATATCAAGCACCGACAGCCTTATGCATACAAATTGAGATGGTATGGAAGACACACACACACACACACACACACACACACACACACACTGTTTAATAAGGAGAGTATGTCCTGTGATTAATATCCAGTCTTTCTGCAATTTACATAATATGTATTACATTCATTTGCATATCATACAGTCATGTTGCTCTCTGACCACTCAGCAGTATCATTTTCCTTCCCACTGCATAAAACTGTAATCATATTTATTAAATTAGCTTTCATTATAAAACATTTATCATCATGATCATTCATGATTCATTCATGATATGATAATACAACATCAACATTCATTCATTCATTTTCTGTACTCACTTATCCTGTTTAGGGTCACGGGGGGGTTCATCACAGGGCCACACGGAAAGACCATTCACACTCACATTCAGACGTATGGTCAATTTTAGAGTCACCAATTCTCCTATATTGCACCTATATTACATGTTTTTGGTGGTGGGAGGAAGCCAGAGAACCTGGAGGGAACCCACGCAGACATGGGAACAACATGCAAACTCCACACAGGAATGTCCCAGGCCCACAGTGGGATTTGAACCCAGGACCTTCTTGTTGTGCGGCAACAGCGCTACCCACTGCACCACCATGCCGCCCAAATATCAACAAGATATGCAAATTTACGAATAACTAATCAATTCCCAAAACATTTTACAGGTTATTCTGGGACCTGATTGGTGTAGAGATGTGGTATAATGCATGTACTGCTATCCTATCTAGCTGCTAATCTTTTTGTGCGGTAGTCTTTTTTTTTTTACTTGTCACTGATTATTGAAATGAGTTATGGATCTTGAAACATACAGTCTCACTGTATCTGATTTCATGAGTAGTTTGTAGTGAGTAGTAGTAGTGACAGTATGAGCAGCAGAGCTGGTTGGAGTAGGCCTGACCTATTTTGTCATATTTATAAGAACCTGTTGTCTTTTTACATTTACATTCATTTATTTTAGAGCTACCTAACAGTGCCAAACGTCAAGAAGGTGTTGGCTGCCAATATATAGTCATTTTACTCTTGTATAATGCCAATAAAGGTGCTCGTGTTCAGTAAAAAGTAAACCTTACAAAACAATGTATTCAGTTTCAGGCCTAAGTGTGTGACTTGAATAGTGTCTTTTTACTGCTCATATTTCCACCAACACTGGGACCCTGGGGCTGAAACACCCATTAACAATATACTGTAAATAACAGGGAATGGATGCCAGTCTGAATACCAGCCAATTATTTTCTCAATGTTTTGAGATGTTTACTCTTAAACAACGAAAGGCTGCCATTGGATTGTCATGTTCTTTGAGTCTCATTTGTGAGAGCAGTTGAGAGTATAAGGCACAGAAAATAGCTTGCCTAATGACTAGTAATGCCCTGTGGGAACGCTGTGAGCTAAGAGGAGGAGTGGAGTCGGAGCCAGGGTAACACAGCACCAGAAAATGAAGAGAGGGGGAGACAGAATGTAAAAAGAGAGGAACATCTGAGGAAAAGAGGAGTGTATTGAGCAGGGTGTGAAATGCAGAGGCTCTCTGGGGTTAGTATTTAGGATTGCCAACCATACTAAAAAGGTCATTTGAAAGTAGGTTAATAAATTGCTTTTAAAGTGATAATACACTGGAAAACTTGTGACACTGGAGAGTTAATGAAATACCAGGGCAAAAGAGGAACTGAAATTAGATGGCACTATCACTCTAGTCATCACAGGACCATAATAAAATCAAATTTCATATTTATAATGCAGATGTCCGAATCTGTAATGTCTGCACATCATCATTATTTCATCAGCATTTTGCTAATGGTAAAGTTGTATCGTGTATAGCTTCATTTTCACATGAAAGTCATAAGTCCTTAGGATCTCTAGCAGTGCCTCTGCTGTGTTGAGGAGAGAGACAGACTGTGACAAATAACGGCTATGCTGCAAACAGTCGTGCCTAAATAATGTATCCTGCGTGTCTAAGGACACAGAACGCTGACAGTGACTTGGAGCACATCATTGACACAGTGCTGCTGATGTAGAGGTCTCAAAGTAACGAAAATGAGGGCCAACCTGCAAGAAAAAAAGTTATGAAAAATGCACTGGCAAATAGTTGCTTTAGCTCATCAAAAGGGTGCAGAGGCACATTCCTGGTACAGTTGATTCCACGGTTTAACTTGCAACCATCAAGATGAGCTAAAAATGTTTTCTTCTGTCCTTGCATTCAATTTAACAATTTCTTGATGCAGAGATATGCAAATTTAAAGCCTATGGGGTGCACATAGTGCAGTATGTAGAGCCCCATACACAGAGGCTACAGTCCTCTGGCAGTCGCCAAGGGTTCAGTTCTACTGTAGCCATTTGCCACATGTCTGTTCCCCACTGTCTCTCTTACATTTCCTGTCACCTCTTGGCCATCTCTCTAAAAAAAAACCTTTTGAAATAAATTGAAAACTTAAATTGGATAGTTTTAGGAAAGAAACTCAATAGTTTTATCCTGTATGAAAGAATATGAAAATTTAAACAAGATTGCTGATTCAGAAAACTTACTTTTATGTGTTGGTTTGCTGAATAGGTGGTTTTGATTTCTCTACACATTGTCTGTACGAGTCAGTAGTTACTGTTTGGATTTACATTGAAGGAAAAAGCGAGAGAGAGAGAGTAAAAGAAAGTGGAAGACAATGAGGTAGATTTGGGTCAGTGTTGCACAGAGAGAGTTCATTCATTAGTATGGACAATGGGAATAACCACATGGAGGGAGCACAGACAAGGGGCTCGTGCATTCAGAGAGGGCATCAAGCATAAAACCCTGAGACTGAGAGGGTTTATATACGAGTGCTTAAAAAGAGAGTGTGACAGAGCGAATTAGAGAGCAATCAGATGCTAGTCTGACATTAACCGAATCCCTAATGAAGGTGAGAGGAGATGATTGGCTAAGCGCGTATCCCGATGAGGTCTGCCACGGTGCTGGGCTGACCTCAGTCTCCACAGGACAGACTGAGTCATCTGGCTTTCCTAATTGGCTACATGGATGGCAGCCAGATAGTGTTGCCCATATATGGACGTGATGACGTGCAGCGTTCATCAGGGTTAAAAGGACGAAAAATGAGAGGATGACTATTGAGACAGATGAGACAGAAGAGTGAAGGTAGAGAGACATCAAGCGATGAAAGTGCTGATGTTAGAAAGGGCGACAGAGCAATACGGGCTATTGGAAAAACAATAGAGAGAGAGAGAGAGGCAAAAAGAGAAAAGAGCATTTTCTGAATTAAACAACACTTTTTGACAGCAAAAAAACAAACAATTTATTCATTCTCAGCTTTTATGTTTTGTTTTGCAGAGATCTTTACTTAGCCTTTTTCCAGACCTCAGAGTTGTGGCCCACATTTTACAGCAGTTTAAATCTGTCTATTTGCTCACAAAGTCACATCATTACTGACGTAGAAACACTTACATAATGAACCCCCTGATATTTAATATCAGCAGGATGGCATGACATAAAACAAACATGCATTTCTACTGTTGCTCAGTATATACAGTATAATGAATATATCTATGTAGTTGTACAGACAGAGAGGAGATGGTTAAGTCTGCTGCTGTTCAAAGTGCCCTGAATTACACCATATAATCACTGAGGCCCACATATGAATTAGACTCAGCTCTTAAACACAGTGTGGAGCCAATTTTCACTTTTACCTCCACTGAGTTCTTGTCTCATGTGGCTTGTTTCTGTCACATAAAGAGCAAAGCAGGGGCCTTTAACTTTTTTCCTGCACTAAAAGAGCATTCTTTTGGCTTTGTTATTCACTAAGGAGCTGGATTGGTTGGTGGTAATGAAATTTCCCAGTGACCACATCTCTGCAGTACCTTTCTTAGTCCTTCTATTTTTGTCCATTTAATTTGTAAAACTCTTTGAGCAGCATTTTGTGTATGAAAGCTGGTGTATAAATAATGTTTATTATGATAATTATTATCTTTAGTGTTTGTTTTGCACTGTGGAATATGCTGAGCACACCCATAATGCAAGGGTATTAACCCTATGTGTTTTTTAACCTTCAAGCAGCATTTTTATTCAGACCAAGACTCCACAGGTAGTCAGTAGTGTTCGTCCAATAAAGTCCAGGGGAGCAAAAGTAAGTATAACCCAGGGAAAAATGAATGAAGGAAACAAAAGTTTAAGCACAAAAATGTGTTCACAAAGAACAAATAGTAAAACAAAAACACCAACAACACAAAACTAACTCTCCATTAAGAAACAGAAGCCAGCCCAAAACTAAACAAACTACAAAACAACCTCATCTCAACTGCTAATAATGACATCAGCATTAAATATACCCTCCCTCAGATAAGGGGGGGGGTTCCTCTACAACTCGAGGTAGAAACACACGGAGCCTGAAAGCTGCTGCGTGACTCACTGGTACACACAGGCACCGGTTAGCAGGAGGTTTTCAGAAACAGACAGAAACCCGCTGGATAAGTTTGTGAAGTCAGTCGACGGAGCAGGTTGACAGAGAGAAAGTGAAGAATAAAGAAAGACAGGAGTGAGTGTATCTTGTTTGTCACAGAATGGAAGAAAAACAGAGAGAAATTGTTTCCATTTGTTGTAGTTCAGCCTAAATTTTCCCCGAGGGAGTCTGCTGAAGAGATGGCTCCTGACTAAACGCATGTCACCAGCTCTCTCCTCTTTCTTTACCTCTTCATCTATTTGGTTTGGCGATGGTCCAGCCAGGAAATGAATGGATGATGAGCTCGATGGACATCCTGAACCTTTTTTAGCAACCACACATGAACATACACAAGTAAAAATACACACAGACATAAAGACAGAGAGAAAAATGAGAAAATGAAACAGTCCTTTTACCAAAACCAGGTGTTTCCTATGGGGGCTGAAACAATCAGACACATTTAATATTACTGTATTATGTTTGGATTTTTAAAAAACAGACCTGGGGCCTGTTTCATAAAGGACGCTAAAAAAGTGAGGATTAAAGTCTTACACCAGACTTGACTGAGCAAAACAAATCAATCAGGGCTTAAGCGGTTCCATAAAAGCTAAATTCTAGCTCATCCAGCCAGACTAACTCTAGCCAGGCTCAGCTAGTCAAGATAAGGTCAGTCCGAGAGGTTGAACATAGATTAGATTGATCCATCGTATCAAACTCTGGTTCAACAAGAACTGAGGCTTAGCCTCACAATTAGCCTGCCAGGCTAGTTCAATCAGTAAGTAAAACATATGAAAGAAACAAAGATTGTAGGAAAAAATAGCACAAAAAAGAAACCAAAAAAAAAAAATTAGGTTTTAGGTAAAAAAAAAATTATTTGTCAAACTTTTTTTTAAAACACATGAAACTTTTAATCTAACTCAAACATGAATTTCAAAATCTTATCTTATCTTAAAACACACTGATGGAAGTTTTACTGCTGAATACATTTGCTAGAATTGCAGAGATCGAATCACAGTGAACAACAAACAACAAAACAAACAGCTACACAACAATATGGTTTTAAATGTTCATCTGCCCTCTACCTGACCTTTCCTGAAACAGCATTACACTTTTTTTTTAATCTTTCTCTCCAGAGCATTGGAAATATTCAGTGATGTCACTCACTAATATTTTAATTTCATGGTCCAAGTCTCCCCAATATGTTTCTAATGGCAGAGAAAGAGGGAACGATGAAGAGAGAGAAAGAGAGGGAGAGAGAGAAAGAGCAAGCAAGAAAGACCAGAGTGAGAAAGAAACACTGAGAGGAAACAGAGAGATGTGAATGAATGAAAGGGAACAAGTGAGGGGAAGGAGGGAGGGAAGTGGAAGGATGGAGGCAAGAGTGTGTAGAGAGAGGTAGAGAAGAAATAGAGTGGGAGAGAAAGAAAAAGTGAATAGTTTCCATTAGCCCTGCTTAGTTGAGCCCAAAACAGTGTTAATTAATCTGGAACTTTCTTTTCAAAAGTTTCTCTATTACTTCTCCATCACCTTGTCTCTGACATTGACTGCTTGGGTTATCCTTGACTCACCTCCACAGTCTCCCCTTTTAATAATCTATAGGCACATGAGATATTCTCATTGTTTTTATAATGGATGGAATATGCAGGCTATTTTAAGGGTATTTGTTTCTACAGAAAATGTTTAAAACTTTCCCTTTTACTTACTTCCCACTGTGCTCTTACAGAATATTGCATTGAAAATATACCTACTTCCAATTGCCTGTAATTGTGTTTCTTTGAATACATTTAATTGGTGTTTGAAAGGCTGCACTTGGCATTTGAAAAACCTCAAGAAAGACCTGCACTGGTGTTTCCATGGCCCTTCAAAGGTATTCAGGGACTAGTGTGCTCGAAACATAGGTGGTAAAAGCACATCCCTCTCCAGAGCTTGTCCTGGTGTGAACTTCCTCTCTTCTTAAAATGTAACGTGGATGACAAACAGTCCAAAACAGACACGACTACACAGTTGTGTCATACTAGGTTAAATGGCAGCTGGCAGCTTTTGATATAGTTATCAAATGATAAAAGCCTAGTGGCTTTTATCATAGTAACGTTTTTGTCATAGCAGAAGGACCAGAGAAACTTTAATACAATGAATGTGAAAGATGTCCCTGTTTGACATTCTGGTTCATAGATTTTAAGCATATATTTATGTACACACTGATCCTTTCACATTGATTGTCAGGACCGGCTGGATAAACAGTTGCCAGACCAGCAGATTCTTTGTTTGAACCGAGCCTGAAAATGTTGGATAGAAAGTCATTTCAGTGTCGTAACTGTAGGGTATGAGAAAAACCTCATCTTCTGAGCTTTGAGAACTTTAGACTCTTATCAAGTATAAAAATGGTTTGGCCCCTCTTTTTTTACGAGACTTTGGTTGGTTTCTATTGGTTACCTCTATAAAAATCCACTAGAATAAGTTCTATATGGGACCGTATTGTAGTCTTTAACCACAGTGCCTTTGGACAGTCTTTCTCCGCGAACTCAACGCTCTACCAGATGATATGAAGAGTTGTAGAAAGACTTCTTCTTCTTAGATTCTTTTTTATTTTTGCGGTATGTATATTTTGGTTTCTTTGTTGTATAGCTGTATGTTTATATAATGTTTTGCTGCTTTGTTTATATAGTTCATCCAGTGTTGTCTTGTCATTTAATTGTTGAGGGCATGTTGTAATTGCAACCTTCCAGGGGACTGCAGATGAACATTAGCTTAGGCTAAGTCTGGTACAATGCATCAAATGTTTACATGCATATTTAATACTGTACATGGTCCCTCACAAATAAATAAAAAATAAACAAAACATGTGGTTTTCTTACTAAATCATTTTAATGAAATTAATTACACCTTCGCTCCTCTGTGGTGTGAATCAGTACTTCTTTTTTTTAAAGTTTTAAATAAATGCATAAGAGGTTCAAATAAGCCAAATAACATGAGGCAAAATTACAGGATGTTTCACTTAAAAATACAATTGTTCAGTTGATGTTATAATCAATTCATTAGTAGTTTCAGATTCTCAACTCAAAGTCTGAAATGAGTTTCCCCATGTCTGAGTTTGTTTCTGGCAGCAGGTCTAACAGGACTACAGAGGCTGGGTGTAGTTTGTGTATCTCTATGCACAGAGTATGCAGGAGCTGATGTGTTGTCAGGACTGTCAATCTGTCTTATTCTGTGTATTTCCATAGGAAACATGCAGAGTCTGTTACTCAGAAAAGTGTGGAGGACACACTCATACTAACACACACACTGACACACACAGAGACCCCAATCTGCCAGCTCTATGACAGAGAGTTGAGTCCAATCAACAGGTGTAAATCTGACATATCGCACTCCTCTCTTTTCATCTCTACGCTCCGCTTCAGTCCAGTGGAACAATGTCAGAACCACCTGATTCATATTTCACTCACTGTTTGGTGATTCTAAAATGCATATTTGTCTTTCATTCTTTTTGGTAGAAATACTAGAGTGTTATTGCATCTTTATATTTAATGGGAAGCATTCAGCAAGGACCACAACATTACAGAGAAGTAGAAACGCCACTGATCAGTTCTCATGTGATTTAATACCTCAGCATCCCCCAGGAAGAGCTGGAATAGAAAGCTGTGTGGGATGGATGGATGGATTTTCATTTCAGTGACCCTGTAGTTTCTGTCTACAGTGTCTACCGTAAAGACAGACTTTAATTTTTAGTTTTTTTATTTAATTTTATAGTATGTTTTTAAATATTTCTACTTAACTTTTTATATATATATATATATAAATATATATATTTATATATATATAAATAAATATATATATATATATATAAATATATATATATATATATATATTTATATATATATAAATAAATATATATATATATATTTATATATATATAAATAAATATATATATAAATATATTTATATATATAAATAAATATATAAATATATTTATATATATATAAATAAATATATAAATATATTTATATATATATAAATAAATATATAAATATATATATATATATATAAATAAATATATAAATATATATAAATAAATATATAAATATATATAAATAAATATATATATATATATAAATAAATATATAAATATATATAAATAAATATATAAATATATATAAATAAATATATAAATATATATAAATAAATATATATATATATATATATATATATAAATAAATATATAAATATATATATATAAATAAATATATAAATATATAAATATATATATATATATATATAAATAAATATATAAATATATTTATATATATATAAATAAATATATAAATATATATATATATATATATATATATATAAATAAATATATAAATATATATAAATAAATATATAAATATATATAAATAAATATATATATATATATAAATAAATATATAAATAAATATAAATAAATATATAAATATATATAAATAAATATATAAATATATATATATAAATAAATATATAAATATATATATATAAATAAATATATAAATATATAAATATATATATATATAAATAAATATATAAATATATATATATATATATAAATAAATATATAAATATATATATATATAAATAAATATATAAATATATAAATATATATATATATATAAATAAATATATAAATATGTATATATATATAAATAAATATATAAATATATATATAAATAAATATATAAATATATAAATATATATATATAAATAAATATATAAATATATAAATATATATATATATATAAATAAATATATAAATATATATATATATATAAATAAATATATAAATATATATATAAATAAATATATAAATATATATATAAATAAATATATAAATATATATATATATAAATAAATATATATATATATATATATAAATAAATATATAAATATATATATATAAATAAATATATATATATATATATATATATAAATAAATATATATATATATATATATATATATAAATAAATATATATATATATATATATATATAAATAAATATATATATATATAAATAAATATATAAATATATATAAATATATATATATATAAATATAAATATATATATATATAATAATATATAATAATATACTTAAATCGGTATAAATGAAAATATCTGTGAACATTTGTGAGTGTATGTTATTGTAGTATTGGAGATAACCATGTGTGTTCAGTGTGTGCTATAATATTCATGTGCATGTTTGTATATGTGTCTCTATGTGGCTATTAAAAATATGAATTCACAGCAATACAGAGCTCCATTTGGAAAGTGGCCTTTTTAGCTGTTAGGGTGAAAATGTGTTAGTTTGTTGCACAAGTATTGCATTTCAGGATGCCAAATGTATAATGCTATGAGGCTGTTCTATTTGCTGATGAATAATGATGATGATATAACTGTGACGGAGATCAACGAGTGCCCCTCTGCTTTCGGACAAAAAAGGATGAGCCCTATTCTCTAAGGTTCTTCTTATACCTGGTGGAAAAACAGAGGCTTTGTCACACTGTCATGGCTCACTATGACATTTTAATGAGATGTAGCCTTTGTTAATGTTTAATCTTATTAGATACATGACATGTCAAAATGCACACTGTGAAAAAGACGTGTAGGAGGAGATGAAGCTGTCATTCAGACTAAAGTAATTAATACACTTGTATAAAACCCACCTGACCAAACCTTAGACAATGTGACTGATATGTAGGCAAACTGCTGGATTTAGGGTGATCCTCACTGACCTCCTGCTGATAACAGCTTCCTTTAAGATATCTGACAAGTATGCATTAAACTGGACAAACTAAGCCATAACAGGTCTGTCTGATGACATGCACTTCTTTTTGGTTTGCCTAAACCATTTTGTCTTTTCTTTAAATATGACATGAATCTGTGAAAGAACCCGTTGTATATTTTTATATGTTGCATTGAAGCGTATGTGTGTGATGTTAGCACTGCAAGAGTTTGATAGATAGAAGTGAGGCTTCTTGTGATAAATGCTGTAAATTAACATTAACAATTTCACACCAAACGGCACTGACTTTACTACAGAAATTCTTCTTATCATTTTTAGCATCATTTCTACCATTATTATTAACATTATTATTATTACTCCTCTTGATTCGTTTATGTTTGTTGTGTTTATTATTTATCCCAGCTCAATTTCATTCACCCGCTTAATCTATATTGCGATGGACCAACACACACACACACACACTCACCCAACATACAACAAATTTTGCCCTCTACATATTTTTTTTTTGTTTGTTTTTAATGTTTCATCTGTTTTCTTGCAATAAAAAAAAAGAATTAAAAAAGAAAAAAAGAGGTTTTGTATGACCTCAACTCTGCATATTAAACCTTCTCTTATAGGCCTGATCTTTACATGTGATCTCAACAGGCCACAACATAGCACACATCAAGATACAGTATTGCAACCCCATGTGCTCTTCCTAGTATAATCATTAAATTCATTTTAATTTGCCGTTCAAACTCAAAAAAAAAAAGAATTCATGTTATTCATCTTATTCTGGCCCAAAAAGTTTTAAATTCAACCTCACCAGTCTGGAGTCAAATTAAACTGTCAAATCACCTCTGTCCCACCAAAGGCCTGAAAGAAATATGAACTGCATGTCAGTCAGAGGTGTCAGAGTCAGCAGGAGGGTAACTGCTCATGAAGTAGGTTCATCTGTGGGCGAAGGACACCCATCTGTATGGGCTGTGTGTGTCCTCCCTGCTGTGAGTCGCCATTATCTCAGAGGGCTGCGTACAAATTGTGTGGATGATTGATTCAGGATGTTTAAGTCGCAGATCGCCTGCAATGAGTTCACACTCGTAATAATGGTCATGTCTGAAAATGTGATTAGTATGAAGGTGTCAGAGATGCTGAAGAAAGTGATTCATGTTGTTGCCTGTGTCTGTAGCTACTGCCAGTTGCTGGTAAATATGAGAAGATATTCTCAGACACAGTATTGATGTTTTGCTGTAGATTTTAAAGTACAAATGAAAGTATAAATAAAGCAAGGCTTTCTGGGGATTTTCAGTGAATTTCTATGTAAGCTGAGTTCTGACTTTTAATTTATCTTTGCCATCCTTTGTTTGGTGTGTGTTATGTTAATAAGGACACTTAGAGAGGGTGGAAGAATTTCAATAAACAGTGGGACAAAGTGAGACCAAAACCAAGGAGCGAGATAGGACTTCAGAACGAAGAGAAACTGAGAGAAGTGTGAATTGTTTTTCTGTTCCATCCCTGGATGTTATGGTTCAACAAAAATAGGACCCAAACGCAGACAACAGGAGAGCGAGACAGAAGATAAAGTAAACCAAAAATGTTTTAATGATGAATTCAGGATGAGTGTAGGCAGGCATGAAGCAAAACAAAAATGTAAATAAAGTCCATGATGAATACTAATATAGTCCAATTTAGAACTCCAATAATAAATCCACAACACAAAATCCAAAAACCAAGCAAAGTCCATAAAATACAAAACCCACAACAGAATAACTTACAGGGAAATCCAAAGTGAAAAACAGGAGATATCAGAGGCAAACAGGAGGCAAAGCAGGGCAAAAAAACAGCAGGGCAAGGAAGGGTAAACAGACAAACTGACAAGGAAGGTAAGAAACACACAGACTAAATACACAGGTAACGAGAAGAGATGGGGAACAGGTGGCACAGGGAGGAGGAGACAACCAGAGACAGGTGGACATGATCAGACAATCACAGTGGAGGGAAAATGAAGAGAAGAGAAAACCTTTAAAGTGGAAAACATGAGGAGGATAAACCAACATAAGACAGAGCAAACAAATGGTTTAAAGATCACAACCAAACACAGCAAATGCAAAGCAAAAACACATGGCAGGGAAAATACTTTCAAAATAAAAACAGGAAACAGGCCACCTAAATACAGAACCATGACACTGGATAAATTGTTGACCTAAAGTAAATCCCAGATACAAACACCAAAAGAGTCTAGATAAACTTTTACAAAAGACTGTGGCAGAAATCTTTTGCATTATGTTAAACCACTGCTGTGAGCAAGTGTCTGTGGTTGGAAGAGTGTGTTTATGTGAGACAAACAGCAGCAATCTGCTAAATAATGTCAGAAGACTGAATTACAGTTGATGGACTGGTTAAGCAAATATGGCAAAAATTCATTAATACACATTGTGCTACATTATCTTCACAGGTTACTGTGAATGACTTTAAATGATACATAATGTCCCTTTAATATATAATAAATTCAAGACTATGTTTCCAGATGCTATAAACATTTGCTAACATCAGTGATGCCTTTAAGCATTGAGGAAAACAGGCCTACATTTCCACCATAATCAAGCATTAAATGATTTAGTACTAATAATGTACATCCTATCATATTGTAGTGGCTAAATTTATGTATTACGTTTAAAAAAACAATGTTTACCTCAGCCTGTTGCCCAGGAGCTCGTCGTCTAGTATGGCTAGAAGGTTCCTTACATCACTCTAAAGTCCTCAATGAGGTGAAAGTCAAAACTTTACAGATCTGTGCGCAGCAGCAGCAGATGTCAGCATTATGCTTTAACTGTATTAAAGAGGAGGATTGCATTCACACTGGGATGCTTTTGCATGCAAGACAATAATACGTATGTTTTAAATCATGTTTTCCAAGTCATGGCTCACACATTTGCTACGAGCTCCTGTACAAAGAACAAAAAGAGGAAGTGTTTTTGACCTGCAGTAAACAGGGCATTCAGATCCAAACAGTTTTTACTGTTTACTGTCTGAGAGAATAAAGGAAGCTGAACTGCACACCTCCTCTGTCTTCTCTTTCTGTTATTTAGCCTTTCCTCTATTCCTGAGGTCAGTAAAAGGGCAGTCGCTTGTTTGAGTGTGGAACACCTGCCATGCTCAGCTGTTAGAGTGTGTGTGTTTGCCCCCTGTGTTCTGTAATCTGTGTTTTGAAGTGTTGGCAGTTGTGTGCAAATGTTTTCCAATGTTATCCATTTCCTACCTTAAAAAGTTTTTTTAAAAAGTTAAAGTTCAGTCTTTTTTCCAAAGGATACAGGTTAGGCTTGGACAGTGACAAAGAGAAATAGAAAGTTAAAGAAGGAAAGAAGTGAGAGACATACAGTATGGGTAAAGAAAGGCAGAAAACCAAAAGAAGAAATGGCCTTGAAATGAGAGTTATAAAGAAGGAAAAAGAAAAGACAGAAGGATGTGCAAAGCCCTAAAAAGAGAGATACAAAAAATCTGGGAAATGAGATTTTAGTGGAGAGATGGAGATAAAATGAGCGAGAAAAAGAAAGTTATTAAGGTAAGCAATAGAGAAAGACTGGGACCCACGCTAGAATAATAATAGGAAGTGAAGTTGGTGGAAAGAAGAGAATGAGAGAGGAGTAATAGGTTGGAGTCATTCTCTGGTATTGATGGATGTACTGTTGGGAGAGGGTGAGATGAAAGAGCACATTAGTGAGAATGAGGGAGATAAAGGAGGGATGGGGGGGAGACACGTCTGTCTGTTTGCAGGTTTAGAGGCGAGCAGCTGATGGAGTTTGCAGAGGAGCAGAGTTTGTGGGAGTTCAGGCCAAACAGTGAGTCAAAGCATGCCAAAGGTATGATAGTCTGATCTGTGGCACACATGAGCCACAACTACACTGACACTGAATTGGTCTCATTCATTGTTTTCATTATTTCTTTATGAAGTTCAAATTATGACATGTGGAGTACACAGGTCAAATAAGCTGAGCTAAGCAGATTTGGCACAATGCATCCAGATGCACACGTCCAGTAGACAGTTTATACACCTAGTTTAAACCAATGCAATCTAAAAAAAGTACTCCTGCAAGTCAACCCCATTGAATTACAGGTGTTTTTGTTATTTAGCTTAACCTCATTGGTATAAATGGGGTGGACCAAATAATAGAGACATCTGTCACTATAACATAATATAAGTCGACCGCACCACAAACTACATCCTGCAAAATTATTCACACTCTCATAAACATCATAAACTGAACATTTTAACCTCCATGAAGGTTGGATTTAATGCAGAACTGTTGTGTTGGACTGGTTTAAACTGGTTTTATGAACTGGCCACCAAATATTTATTAGATGATGCATCTCTCCATCCCAACCTAATTTTATTTATCTATGGTGGGTTTTTTTAAACAATGAATGTGCAATCACTGGCATTAAATATTATTCCTATCCAGACAGCATGAATTATGGCCTGAAGGTAGTAAAACGAAAAGTGCATTTAGAAAGACAGCGAATCACATTTGACTGTGTGATGCAAGCCAAGGTTAAGAGGTGTGTGGGTTCAAACTGAGGGGAAGAAGCATATTGATATTTCAGTTTGAGGGGGAAAAAAGTCACACTTATTTTGTAAAGTTTGACTCCATTTAATGAAGACAGAGACAAAATGTGGACAAGAAACAGGAGTTTCTGCTTTGAAACGCCTTTTTTTTCAGTGTACCTCAGATAAAATGTATCCACCTTACTAAGAACTGACTTGATTATGCCTATGAAAGGTTAAATGTGGTTGTAAGTGTTGTTTGCTGGTGCTGCCCCCTGCAGCTTTTTAAATGTGTCAAATAAAATGTGTTGAATGTGGATGAGAATAAACACCCGGTTGGTCTGCACCCTGCCTCAACCCTCCTGTTTACACGACCATCCCAACAACGGGCACCGGAGGCTTCGTGGTTCCACGGCACGTTATTGGCTTCCAGACATGTGAAATGAACACACACATTAAACTTTAAGACTTTCTACAATCAAACTCTGCACAGATGTAATTCTGCCCAGTGAAGCTCAAACATCCAAGTTTTATAAAGCAAAACATATTTTTCACTGGAGGGAGATTTATATACAAATATACAAAGATCTTCTTCACCATAGCCATAAATGTTAGATTTCATTTTTATATTTTCAGAAAGACTGATTTTGGTTAAAAGAGAGAGATTCATTTATTTTACTTTTTCTTTTTTAGAAAGGAAGGTTGGATGTAAATCAGTGGAAAGGTGCAGATGGAGGGAAATTAAATGAGTCAGCTCAGTCAGAGTTGTTGTTCCAGATTCAACCTTTACTCAATAATGCATTACCTCCTTGAATTATCTCATCTTCTCTCTTTTCTCTTGTATGCAGTCCAAATTGTCATCACTCCCTGTTTCATCTTCCTGCTGTATCTCACCGGCCTGACGGAAATTCCTCTCTTCTTTCTTTCCTCTTTTCTTTGCCTTAATTTTTTTCATTGACTTTCTTGTCCACTAAATCCTTCTTCCTCTTCTATTTGCCATCCCTTCATTATCTCTCATTGTCTGCGGCTTTTAGCTATTTAATGGAAATTAATTGAGGTGATTAAAAACCAAATCAATTGTTTTAATTTAGGTTTTTCCGATTCAGGTGGGGGGGGGAGCATCTCCAGTCTACCTTAAAGGGATTATATGAGGTTCTGTTCATGTGAAATCCCTCAAGTCACATATAAAAGTAAACTTCTCAGCAAACAATAACCTCAGTACAACGATACATCCAATGTCTCTTTCTGTCTGTTTCTTCTATCACCTATCAATTACACAGTAATATGCACAAATACCTTCCACCTACAACACAAAGTCCATACTTAGATCACATGAGAACTGATCCAATGAAATGAGTTTGAAAGCTAAGAAAAAGGATATTAAGTGGACGTGAAATTTCATTCACCACAGAATAAAAACAAGATGTATCACTTCGATATGACAGGCCACCGTTTCATAATGTTAGAGAGCATAAAATGGACTTCACATGATGCCACAGAATCAAACCCTTTCTCCACAAACAAGTTACATTTAAATCAATAATGTGTATTGCCACATAGATTTAGAAGTAAACATGATTGCTGCCGGGATTTTGCTCAGCGGATACAGGAGATGAAATGAATGCATTTGGGACGGATGTCAGATATACAGACTCAGAATGTTTGACTGTAGACTGGGGCTCATGTCCTGAGTTTCAAGTCACAATGATCAGAAAATTAGAAACTTAAACCAGGGGACAGGAGAACAAACCATTAAAATGCTCATTGTTATTTAGTACTAAAGAACTGGATCCTTGACTGCTGTTCTAGAATAAAACATTTCAGTCATATGCTACTAATGTAATATAGACTATGATAGATTAGTTATGTTGATTTTCATAACATAAAATTAAAGATTTAGACCCCATTAAATTTAGGTGTCGTAAAGGTTAAAGGGGCAGATCCAAGATTCTTTTGTTACTTTCTTTAATAATGCAAAGATCTTAATTTTAAAATTCAGACATATCTAGCGGGTTGGTATCTAAGAGTGTGAGCAACTTGGTGACAAAGGGGGTAGTCTTATCATAGCTGCTGTGCAGTAAAACATATGGCCAGAGAGCTGCAACATTCACCAATGTGTAGCTGAGACAATAAGGATTCAGGTTTCAGTGGTTTTGATGAAACGAAGACGTCTGGTGGACATATGCGCTCTACTGGCTGCTATTCTAGTATTGGTTTGGTTTGGTTTGTATTCAAATCAATCACAAGAGAGAAAGGAGATCATTATGCTGATACAAAAGGGTTGTTGTATTAATGTTCGCCTGAGATGTGTTTGTTGTATCAGGTACAGAGAGACACACTCACACACTCTGCATTTCCACCCCATACATTTTCATCATTTTGCTCCTGTGTTTGCAGCAAGACTTCTAAATGAAATAAAAGATTAAAAAGCTACAGAAATGACTTCTTTTTTTTATCAGTTTGTGTGAAGTTTGTTCAGAGTTTCTGTGTCTTTTGAGTCACTGAAAGAATTATGACTTTGGTCATTCAATCATTTCCAATTTCTCCTCTCTTATGGCTCATATGATTCTTAGAGAGGCATAGAAAATAATTTCCCTCCATAATTACCACCTTTGGTTCTTCACATTAAGTTGTTAAGCTCCATTTCCTGAGATGATTGAATTTCAGATTCTTAAGTTGTAGTTTTCTGTGTGTGTTTGTGTAATTTTGATTTTCACTGCACTGATGTGTACTGTGTGTGTGTGTGTGTGTGTGTGTGTGTGTGTGTGTGTGTGTGTGTGTGTGTGTGTGTGTGTGTGTGTGTGTGTGTGTGTGTGTGTGTGTGTGTGTTGGACATGATATGAGAATTGGAATAAAACTTTATCACATCTAAATGTTCAGCTTATTACACTATAAATATAATTTACACCATTTGAAGTAATGAATTCTTGAATATTGTCCATTAGGCTAAGCGAAACTGATGTTGTATGGATGTTTTATCTAAATAATTTTCCTCTCCAACATTCCCATCGCCGTTAAAGAGTGAAATCTCATGACTGCAAAAACCACAGAATATGAATCAAATCAATTTCAGTTGTATAGATTCAAAGTGACTCATCCATCCTTTAAAATATAATCATTGCTGATTGTTTAAATATATATACAGTATATATATATACAGTATATATATATATATATATATATATATATATATATATATATACGTATATATATATACACAATGTGCTGTATGTATCCTTGATGCATGTATATTTGGAAGTGGGAACTAAAAATAGAGACATCTCCATAATGTCCTATATTGTGCTCAGATTGTTACATCATCATCAGTGGTAGTGTCTATTAATCAGGGGTGAACATAAGTGGTGTGCAGGTGTGCATGCTTGGTCAAAATAAACAATGTGCAGCATGTATTAATTAAGGTGTAAATCAAACAACACAGGACATATTAAAGGGGCTTCTGCAACATGCTTATGGTTTATGGGATGAGAGGGAGACGACGTTGGTTTCAGTCTGCACACGAAGCTGTTGTCAGCGTTGGAATTTACAACGGGGACCTCCTTTGAGAACCAGACCAAAAATGTTATGTGTGCACCCCTGTCTATAATGTTAATTCCTGGATAATTAATATCTACAATTTTATGTAGTGGCCCCTGTAGTATTTGGTTGTATATTGTACCAATGTAGCATAGCACATGACAGAAATTAAGCTATTTTTCGCCAAAGATTTACTGAATGTAGTTGCAAGAGCAATACTTTCTACCATCTCTTAAGATGTTGAGCTCTCAGAATAATGTTCTATTTAACTCTTCCATCTTTTCTTATCTGTGGTTTTCTCTGGTCTTTCTAAGACTAGATGTTTTATTGTTGTTTTATCAGAGTGATTGTTATTTGGGGGGCTTTCACTGTTTTTCGTTCTCTCTCAATGCTGGACTGTAATAATATTCTCTGTCTCTCACTGCAGTAGATTTCTATGTTGTGGTCTAGTTTCATTCCCTTGTGGTGAATATGTTCACTGTACCTGTCATTTCTGTACATATGATGTATTAAGATGCACCACAGTAGCACTGAGACTCATTGGAGAGGTACAGTACTGATTATTCATTTCTGGTGAAGTGGGCCTGTGTTGTGTTTGCAGACGCAGTGGGCCAGGGACTACATCCTGTCGCACAATCCCACTATAGCTGTAACAGGAAATGTGTACACAAAATATAATATTAGTTATATACTGGACCTCCAGACTGTAAGTGTAAATGTGCCATCTAAGCTGTTAGCCCCACTAACTAAAAGTTAATAGGCTGACAAACACATTGATTTTAGCATAAATCTGCTTGATGCTATAGCCTCTTTTTCCTTTCATTTTTATTCAGGAAGTTGACTGATTCAAGATGCATATTTCTACAGTTGGTCAGGGTCATAGATTAATTCTGACCTCATTCTTTTGTCATAGCCTATTTTGCATAATGAGCCACCTCAGGCTAAAGCTGCTGACAGCCTGTAGATTGGCTGGGTGGCCATCGGATGTGATTTTATACCTGCAAAGAGTCAGATGGTAAAGATAGAAATCCCTTGATTGATTCATGGTATAGTGATAAAAATGAAAGAGAACATCTGAAGGACGTGGGAGGAATTTTACCAGGTACAGATGGAGCATTTTATATTACTGTGAGCAAAACCTGGTTCCATAATCCACAAGGTCAGACATGTCTCTGATAGATTACCATAACGTAGGTTGATATTTTTACATTTAATGCATTTTTTATGCATATTTTGCAATAATGTCACATGGTCTGCACATCCTACGAACATATGAAAGGATTTAATCTTTGAAATATGGGACCATCATCATGTGTGATGATGACTGCTGAATATGTTAGCACTCTGTAACCTAGGTATTAAACTGCTCAGGAATGACATGAAGCGGGTTTCAACCTACATTTAATCCTGATCTTGTTGGGTAGATGGGACTGACAATTGCCTATAAAGGAACTGAAAACTTAAACTATTAATGTTTCAGCTGGTAGGAGCATCACTGTAAAGCTGCAAATGTGGCACCATGAAGAAAAAAACACTATGAAAGACTTTGAAACAAAAAAAAGTAAAAGCCACAAAGTTTCATCCATATTTGTGAGTCCAGCCTTGAGTAAAGCCATTCAATGCCTTTTATGTGACAGATTTGTGTTTCTCTTTTAAGAACTAACTTCAAGCCATTTTTCAACCTGGACCTTGTCTTATTCACCGTTTTCATTATTACAATCAATTCAATCAATCTCTTAACTTGCCTCATTGAAGACATGTTACTTGGCTGAGTACATTACTAAAGAAAGGGCCATGCAGAGGACATTAAAACCGCAACGGATGGATGCCTTTTGCTCTCAATCTCCCTGAAGAGTCTAAGTCCCAAAGTCTTTCTGACACCAAAGTTTTTCTGACACCAAAGACTTTCTGACACCAAAGACTTTCTGACACCAAAGTCTTCTGACATCAAATACTTTCTGACACCAAAGACTTTCTGACATACTAATTATCACATATTAGTTGATGTAATAAACATTCTATTTACTTCAACCACTGGTCTCTTCTGATTGAAATAAGCTTTGTAATTAAACATATATGATGAAAGTTTGGTGATAAGAAAAATAGAAAAACTGACCACATCCAAAATTGCAAGATATTTAAAATTTCTTTAACCCTTGTATTATGTTAAGGGTCAATTTGACCCATTTCAGTTTTCGTGTTGACCAAAGTACTGGTTATCCTTTCTTTTTCTTCATACAATTTTGTGACTTTTCCTCATCTTGGGTCATGAACTGGTGTGTAAAATCTGGACACATTGATGTGTAGTAGAATGTCTGTGCAGAGTTTGTATACAAAGATGATGTTGCGGGTCATTTTGACCCAGACACTTTAATGTGGGTAAGTGGCTGTTCAGATCCAAAATAAACATGTCTCTTTGATGTACTTTATTTAGATTGCCCAATTATTTGTATTTTGATTGCCTCTAAATAGCTATTCAGACCCAGAGACCCAGGTGTGAGTAGAGGAGGAACTTTCTCTCCCTTGTCCTTGTCACTGTTCTCATGTCATCTCTTTGACAAACACACCAAAAATGAGCTCCAGAAGGTTTACAGTTGAAGAAACTTTGGCACAGATTTTGAACTAGGATAGTGATGCAGGGGAAGAGATTTCAGAGACAGAGGATCTTTCAGAGACCGAGGACAATGTTATTGATGATCCAGATTGTCAATTTTCCTCCGATGAGGAGGATTCAGAGGACGAGTCTGCCGTTGTCTCTCCATCAGATGAAAACCAAGGAATGCAGCAATCATCATCCACAGAGGGGACATGGGCATCTAAAGATGGTAATATAAAATGGTCAACATCACCACACCAAAGCCGAGGTAGACTGTCATCTTCCAATGTCATCAAAATGACTCCCGGTCCTACAAGATTTGCTGTCACACGAGTTGATGATATTCAATCAGCATTTCAGCTCTTCATATCCCCACCAATAGAGAAGATTATACTGGACATGACCAATTTGGAGGGGAGGCGTGTATTTCAAGAGAAATGGGGATGCGTGTCGTGCTGGAGATGAGTGAAGGGCTGCAAGGTCATAACATCACATGTGACAACTTCTTTACATCCTACCGCCTTGGAGATGAACTTCAGAAGAGGAAGCTGACTATGTTGGGAACAGTCAGAAGAAATAAGCCAGAACTTCCCAAGGAAATTCTGAAGGTGCAGGGCAGACCTCTGCATTCCTCAATATTTGCTTTCAGTGAGAAAGCAACAGTTGTTTCATACTGCCCAAAGAGAAACAAGAATGTTCTTGTAATGAGCACAATGCACACAGATGCATCTCTGAGCACAAGAGAAGACATGAAGCCACAAATGATCATGGACTACAACTCCACCAAAGGAGGAGTTGACAATCTGGACAAAGTCACAGCAACATAGAGCTGCCAGCGCAAGACCGCCCGTTGGCCCTTGGTGATTTTCTACAACATTGTGGACGTGTCTGCTTACAATGCCTATGTCCTGTGGACTGAAATCAACCAACAATGGAATGCCGGCAAATTGTACCGACGTCGGCTTTTCCTGGAACAACTTGGCAAAGCACTTGTCACTCCCAAGATGCAGAGTCGAGCCAGGCCACCTCGAACCCCAGCAGCTGCAGCTGTCATTGAAAAGGTCAAGCTCACGTCACCCAACCAATCTGCAATGGATCCATTGGATACAGGTGTGAAGAAACGGAAAAGATGCCAGGTCTGTCCCTCCCGAGATGACAGTAAAACAAGTACCTGTTGTGTGAAATGCAAGAATTACATCTGCAGAAAGCACACAATTACATTCTGTCCATCATGTGGAGAACATTGAAAATGTTGAACATTGAAAATCTGAGAAAATGGGGCAAGTCGAATGAAAAAAAAAAGTGTTCGTGAAGAGGGAAAAACTTTAAATAGTTCTTAAATATAGTGTTGGAATTAAAAATGTATTGTATGTCTCTTTTCTAAATGTTCATATAATCTAAAATAAAGATGTTATTGGTTTAACCTGTTTTTTTTACTGTTTTGAGTGGATTTACACAGTACGGGTCAAAATGACCCGCAACATAATCAATGTAATTTTTTTTCAACATAATACAAGGGTTAAAAAAAAAGAAAAATAGTGAACAGAATTTGACCGAAATGGACAATAAGAAATGACATTTGTGCAAAAATAGCAATTTTGCAGGATTGCAATAAAGGGAGAGGAGACAGTCCTCTTTCTCACACCATCATTTATTTTGATAAGAGACATATTTTTTTCATAAAAAGCTCTAAAGCTGCCAAGGTTTACGAGTTATTTCCCCTGTGAGGCTCACTGAGTTTAGATGGCTTTTACACTGTCAAGGCTAAAGATTGTATTCCTGTTTGATCAGCCTGTGCCCATAATATCTTTAGCCTCCACATACGCTTTCATACCTTCACATTTATTAAAAGTTCCCACCACCTGTATAATCTGAGCATGTAAATATGGAATCATATTTCTTATCTGGCCTTTCACAGAATCTGAGTTAGAGCTAGAGAGCTTACACATTCAGGATCACACATTCTCTGACGAACACACTCACAGACATACATGCTGTTGTGAATCAGAGCCACACAAAACACAAATACCTAAATGTTGAGCGCTTAATCGAAAAACATCTATGCTGTAAAAGAGTTAGTGGCTTTCAAGGAAAATGTTGTTTTTTTATCATCAGTTTTATTTTTTATTTTTATTTTTTAGCAATCATAAAGTGCCTCTTCATCACTTGTTTTAATGCAAGGGCCATGTAAAAATTGCACTGCACTGACACTTTGAATCACCTTTTGCAGCCTCTTCTTTTGCAGTAGTTTAATGGCATCCAGCTGGCAAATTAGCCTCACTTACTGTTGATCTCACTGAACTCCTAATATTCATATAACAGTGGTTGGAAATGCATATAAATTTTCATTTTCTTTAGTCCATTTGCTGCAGGGTCTGCCAACGTTTGCTCCACATTTGGATGGAAACCTGTGCATTATTATTTACATATTCATAACATTTTTCTCACCCTTGATGTGGAAACAACATGGAACCCACGAAGATGTGCTGTATTTATCAGGGTTAACGCAGTCACTCTTGGTGGAAATTACCTAATGGTCACAACCTAATACCTACCTTTATATGCAATATGTGCATTTGTAAAAGGTTTCTTGTATAAAAAACTTGTGTACATGATTGATTGATGTTTCTGCGACTGATTGATTGATATATGATGACCAGTATTCGCCTGAATTTTCGCAGTGTAGCCTAATTTTCCTGATTATTCCAACACCACATGAATGTGCCATAAAACCCTAAAGGCATGTACGTCACTGACTGTACTCTGCTTGTACTCTGCTTGTACTTAGTATCAGTATATATGTTGCATATACCCTGGTACACAGAGGTTTAACAGTATAACAGTCAAGGCAAAACTCTATTTCTACTCTATTGCTATTCTCACTGCATTTCTTCTTTATTTGTTCTGGTCTTTTTGCCCTCCCTCTCTGTAAATAAAAGCTCAGTAACTTTACAATGGAGAGAGTAAATGTCTCGTAGTACGGGACCATGTGATCAGCTAACTTGGAGCAGTTTTCAGGGATGTGGGCGGTGCACAGAATATGCACAATGGAATCCCAGATCGCCACCCTCTCACGCAATTTAGGAATGACCCCGTTGTAAACTCCAACACTGACCACAGTTCTGTGTGCAAACTGAAACCAACTTCGTCTTCCACTCATCCAATAAACCATAAATATGGAAGAGTTGCAGAAGCTCCTTTAATATGACCTTTGCCGTTGGATTAACACCTTAAATAATTAATTTATCTCTCCTTTGTTAGACAAGGACACAATGCAAACTGGTGGTACGCAAAAGCACTACACTACATGCCGTGCATCTTTTATTTTGACCATGCATTCACACCACTTATGTGCAGCCCTGTTATTAAATCATCTTGTGAATATGTATGTGTGGGATGAAAAGAGGAAAATACAGCCTCGGGTTATTTTTACCCAACAATTTAAATTTTAAAGACATTTTCTGGAAGTCTAGACCAGTTGGAAAGCTGCCATTGGTTAGTTGACTATCTTGAAAACCACTAAAGACATCGTGTTCATCTTTTTCCTTTTGAGACCTCCTGATTTTATTCATGCGAGGTAATCTGATTATTCTTCAACCATCAATGTCTGTGTGTATTAATTTTAAAGTACAGGAGGAGAGGGACAACTGTTTCCTCACCTACTGTCTAAATGCGGTGGAGGGGATGATAAAAAGAAAGAAAAGAAGGGAGAGGTGGAGATTATTTTAAATTCTCCCCAGATCCAGCAAACACGACAGGCATGAATTAACAAGTCAAATCAAGATAGGCATCCCAAAAGGAGGAGGATAAGGTGAGTCAATTAATGTCTAATAATGATGTGGAAGGATAACTGGCCAGCGGGGAGAAATTACAGTTTATTGATAATAAAGGTCTGTAAGATGAATTTTAAGGCGACGAGGAGCAGGAGAGCAGAAGAGGGATAAAAAGGAGACTGCAGTTTTTAATATATTTATTAAATGGTGGGGGGGAAAAAAGGAAAATGAGTGTTAGAAGAGGAAATATGGGAAAGAGGGGCAACAAAAATGTAAACATGAGTCCATTCATGGTGCAGAGTAATTCATTAGTATGTATTTGTCCACATTTGGATCATATCTGAGGTAATATCACAAAAACAAGAAGAAAAACAAGGTTGAACAACCAGACTTCTTTGATGAGGGATTAATGAGTTGAGATTGAATGTGACTGAAGTGTTTTTTCCTCCTTTACTTTAGCTGTTTTTCATCTTTTGTGATCAAAGCTGTGGTTTATTGCTTCCTGTCTTACTCTCCCTTTTAAGAGTAACTATGTTAATGGAGGAATACAAAAAATACTAAAAACGTAGAAAGAAATGGCCCATTGTTCGTTGAGCTACTTTGAAGGAAGGTAAATTGCATGATTTAAATTCAGCTTTGCAAAATTACTTTTATCAGAAGCCGCAGAAAATTCTTCAGCGAAAAGAGTTTGTCATTGACTTAATTCACTCAATAACAATCAGCAATGTTATCCTCATCAGAACAGAGTGAACTATAGTGAACTTGATGCTCACAGTTTCAGCACAAATTGTGTGTTTTGGGATCAACTTTTTTGTGTGATGTTGGGACATTTTAACACATTGCGGCATTCTTTTAAAGATGAATTTTAACAACTTTTTGTCATTTTATTGTAACTATAAAATAATATTAACCCTCCTGTTGTGTTTGTTTCCTGTTAGTTTGGTGTTCCTGGTCAAAAATGACCGCTCCATTCTAGCTGATTATAAATCCATAATAATACGTATATTATCACCTAATGTTGTGTTTCATCTTTCTATCAACTCAAGTTCTTGTGAACATTACTAGTTTTGAACTTCCATTTGTTATTTATGTCCTGTAGGCCTCATTGACCTGAGCTCATATCACTTAACCATCGTGCTGCTACAGAATAAACTGTGAGCAAGGCCTCAAAAAAGCTTTATATACCAGAGCTGTGAGAAAGTTGTAGATATCATTGAAACAATGTTGTGGTTGTTCTGGTGGGGGTTGAAATTAACTACATTTATTTAGAGAGAAAACTTGTAAATCTGTCACATTTGACCGGAACACAACAGAAGGGTTAACACAATTTTTACTGATAATGTAGATTTGACTGATGGTTTTAGACATTAAGCAAAACAATCTATTCAAATGTAAATGAAATATGTTATATTTATTAATTTCCAGCACAGTGTTGTGGGGCAGAGCAACTAATACAAAACCTTTGTATGTAATACAGAAAGAATAAGACTTTACAAGGTGGACATGAGAGAACACGCTAACAGTCTGTTCACATATGCTGCAATTTAAATACCTAGTTAAATGTAAAACATTATTAGTAATGTGTAATGCTAGGAATAGACTTACTTTAATCTACAAAAGTTATTTAAGCTCAAATGATGAGTTTCATAAAGGAAATTTAATTTGTTTGTCAGCATGTTTTACATTAATGCAGATGTGTATGTCAGTATATGGAGTTTAATTGTGACAGTCTATTGATAATGACTGAAAATGTTGCTCAAATGAATCAACTCAATTGAAGAGAATGTATAAAGGAAAAATAACAGGACAGCGTGAACTTTCTGAGTTACATGTATCACAGGATGATTATCGTTTGTATTGCAGGGGAGTTGAATTTTTATATGATCTGTGAAAAACTAAGAGATTAACAAAGAACAGGGAGGGATGGATCTGTGTAGTCAGTATTTCATGTTATTCCAATAAAAGAGGAAGGTTCTCTTCTTCAGCTTGTTTTTCAGTCTTGTAATATGTATGTGGTTGTTTGGATTAAAGTCCATGAATATTGTTAAATATATAATATATTTTGGTAAACTGGTTATGGAAAATTTAATAAATTTAATTATCAAATAATTAAATAAATGAAAAAAAATCATTTTTATCATAGGTAGGAAAATTCAATTTGGGCTCACCGTCTAAAATTTGTAAATCTGAAATGCATTTGTGACTCATTTCCTTCTGCAATGCAGAATAATCACAAAAAGGTTTCATTTAAATTTTAAGTTAGGATAAAAATATAACTTGCAATAATAGAAATACATATCAAGGTTTTTGTTTTGAAAGTTAAAAAAACAACTTGAATAATAAAGATAGAGAGAATGTAAACAAAGCTTTTTAAGATCACAACCTAATGTTTAATTTAACAGAGAGGAAGAGAGATAATTAAAGTTCACAGATGACACTGAGAGATGAGTTAGTTTGCCATAGTTCAAATAATAATGGATGGAAGGGAGCATGAATTAAGACTGACATTTTTTAATGGTTTGAAGCTAAATCATGACTTGACTTTTAATTGGATTTTCAGGAAGGAAAGCGTGGAATCACATATAACCAAAGAGGGTGGTGCAAGAAGCCATCATGTGTTTATAATGGTACTAACAATAATGAGAACAAAGGAGAACTGCAGCACTAAATGATACGTACAGAGGAGTAGTACATTTCACTTCCAACCATGTAAATATCATTTATGCTAATTACAATTAAAATTAAACAGTCCAAAGCATGAAAATGTAAAAACACAATTATGATACTGTAATAGTGCATACAGGATTCTGCTAAGGATGAGCAATCCTCTAAAAATGTCAGTTTTATAAAAGTGAATGTTCAGAAAAAAATGATTTGAGTCTGGATCTGAAACTGCATCAACACTTATAACAATTATGGATAAGTCATGAGATGCATATTGTAGTCTTTATTCATTAAAATAAGTGTAACAACTATTGAGAAAGTGCCAAAAAATTGCTTTAAAATGTCAAAGCCTCCACTGGTAAACTCCAAACTTAAAGCTAAAACTTTTTTTATATATATATGGCCGGTGTGACCCTAAATGGACAAAACAAACAAACTTCTGGTCTGATTCAACTCTTTAGCCGATTCCTGAAATATAAGCAGAGCAAAATCGCTGGAAGATCTCTTGCTTAACTTTAACCTTGGTCAGGCATTAGGCGACCATCCCTCCATCGCTGCCTCAACCCTACATTTATTACTTTCTTCCTTCTTTACCCATGACCTCTAGGGTGATGACATCCATGTGGACAAATCCTCTGGCCAAACACGGCAACAATTTCAGGAAAGTGAAGTAAGCAAAAAGTGTGTGTGTGTGTGGAGAAACTAGTCCTATATAAGGTGTATCTGAATTTTTTTAATGCATCTGGCCTTCCTTGCCTTTCGTTTTCAGACAAAGAGACAAGGAACATCAACTAAAGCCTAATTAATGCTCCTGTGCATTTCTATGTTTGTTTTTATATGCAGGAGAGACTAGGAGCAGAGATGCTGCCAAGAAACCAGTCTTTTATACAAGTTAGCTCCACTTTACACCTGTTGATCTGAATGACCTCAGTGCATCTTCCTGTTTTAAAGTGATACCTTTTCTGGTGAACAACTGAACTAGAAACCATCCAACACCAGGATGATCCACACCTGAACAGCCTTGAAGCTTTCTTGCTGTCATTTTCTGTCATCCTCCCCTGCAGCATGACAAACAGTGACATCATGATGACATTTACATAGCAATAGAAAACCTGCATATTATTACTGTAAACGTGCTACATTAAGGCATAATTATTTCCTCTATACTATTCTATCTATCTTCTACTTTTGGAAACTTGAAATCAAGAATTTTATTTTCCTTATTCGTTTACCTCTCTGTCCTTATTTCAGATTACAGTCTGGTTATTTCCAACCAGGAAGCTCTCCGACACAAATTAAAACTCATCGCTGATATTTACAGGCATCATGAAGCTACAGTATCATCTATGATCTCCAGCAGGCTGAATTGTCAGCAATCCGGTAAATCACACAATCTCCCAGGGTGGATGAAAATGACTTTTCACCAAAGCACTTAGCATCACGCTCACTGGAAGAATTATATCATTTTTTACCCATGGGCACAGAGAAAACAAAACCATTTGTTTGCTAATGAGAGGAAGTGTCACAGAAATCCTGCAGCTTTTAGTTGGTCTTGATGCACGTTGTGAGACACAAAGCTTCTCCAAACAGGGTGATCTTGGTCTTCTCTGGAACCCAGCGATCCCATGTTGCCTGTTTGTAGAGCCTCAACGAGGCCTGAGGATGAATTCAGATCGGCTTCACACTCTGACTGACCGTCTCTGTATGGGGGTAGGGGGCCTTTGCTGCAAACCTTCCAGCCCCTGTATAACCAAAGCGAGAGTTGTGTCTGTATTCACAAAACATGTTTAAGGGTGGAGTCTGCAGCGTAGTGTGAAGCGGCCAGTATGAGAGTCAGCACCTCCAGGTCTGAGGTCTTAATTCTCTGCCGGAAAATGAGCACTTAAAAATATTATGGCGTCTGGAAAAAAGAGCCTTCATGTGAATTGATGATATGAGGATGGTTTCAGAATGAAGTAAAAAAAAAAATAAAAAAAAAAAGAATCTCCCTCTGCATCAAAATAGCATCTATTGATACATATTTTCATTTTTATGTTCATTCCTAACTGTCAGTGAAAGCACCGCCCTCCAAACACACATTATACACTGTTTTCTAATCATAATGTAACAAGTAGCAACCAGCAGCATCAATGAAGATGTATATTTCTCTCACTCACAAACAAAACTAAATATGTTCTCCATCTTTCCTGGTTCCAGCAGGCATAGGCTTGGGGAATTAAATCACACACACACACACACACACACACACACACACACACACACACACACAGACACACACACACACTTGATTCAATCTCTTACAAACCAAACAGCTCCTTTTCACCATTTGGGAAATGGAATATCAATCCGAGCTTGAATACAATAGTTGATGGTTTAATTCATTGTGGCTGCTTCAGATGTTTTTCTTGGAGCCATTCTCTCCCTGTGTGCTCAGCGAACATAATACACATGTACAGCCTTGTTTCAAGCAGTAATCTTTCAGAGGCAATTGGCCCTATCCGGCGAGCCGCCACATCTTATGCCACCCGGTAACAGCTTTCTCGGGCTTTTGATAGGCTAAGGCGCCAGATGGCTAACGATGATGGATAGTTTATTTACCGAGCTGAAACAAGGTTGTGGGTGAAAAAAAAACAAAAAAACGCTATTTCTCCAGGCGAGGCAGTGATGCTGTCTTTAGTTTTCTTTGGTTGTTTGTGCCCTTGCCTGTTTGATTTCTTTATGATGTCTGTGTTTGTTTTGTTGTTTAATTCATCCAACCATCCATTATCCATAAGCGCTTACCGTTGCAAGGTTGCAGGGGGGGGTGGGATAAAATCCCAGCTGTCATCAGGCGAGAGGCGGGATGACAGCTGGACGGATCGCAGATTCATTACAAGGCTAACACATAGAAGACAAACAGTCGTACTTACATTCACACCTACGGGCAATTTAGCGTCACCAGTTCCCCTATATTGCATGTTTTTGGACTGTGGGAGGAAGTCTGAGCACCGGGAAGGAACCCAGAACCTTCTAGGTGTGAGGCGACAGTAGTAAGACTACACCATTGTGCCATCTTGGTTGCTTAATTGAGGGCTCTGAAGCTTGTTTGTTGCTTTCACACACATTTTCACGTCTTCCTGTCTTTGCTTTTTCTCTATACTTCCTTCACATTCCTGACACAACATCGGATTAAAGTTTAACCTTTGACAGACCGTCATAAATTTGAAATGTTACACTTGATGAGGATTGACCTGTGGGTTTGTGTGGATGTGTTGTTTGTCTGTTCTTCCAATGCGTGAGGAGGTCTACTACAGGTCTTTGTGTGAAAGTGTGAATGATGCTGTTTACCTGATCAGTTTGGCATGCATTCTCATGTGTGTATATTTGCCTCATATTTCTTTAAGCAAAGCTTGACCCCCATTAACACAGCTAGAATGATCTCTGACCCCTAAGAGCTCCCCCATAACCTCCCTGTTATTGCTGTCTATGTAATGATGCATGAGAGAGTGGAGGAACAGGTTAGAGGGTTACAGGCCTTCTTCAGAACAGCAAACATCGAGGCCAAGAGACCGGAGACTGCAGCGGGTCTCAGTTCCCTTTAATATGGTCAAAACATCAAACTAAAATATTCTTTTATGTTGAAGACTGAAAGAAAAAGAAGAAAAGAAAGAGATAGGAGAGATAAAGAGCCGAGAAAGAACAGAATTACAATTATATAATTAAGTTACATGGTTACTGAGGCGATCTGCAGTACATGACGCATTAAATATTATGCCTCTGAAAAAACCTGGCTCCAGTAATGGAGATAATGAAACCGGATTTTCCCAGCTTGAGTTTGATTTAAAGCCCTACTTACATTGAAATTGAAAAAGAAGTCATTTTTTTTATGTCTGTCTACGTTGGTTTCCACAGCTGTTGATGTGTCATTGATGACTGGTTGTAAGACTCAGACACATTTGTGCCAGGAGGAGAAACTGTGTCATCTCTCACCGAAGAGTCTCCCTGTGGTTTATAGATGGCATCCCCACATCTCCAAGGTTGATGGAGCGTCACTGGGATCTTATAATTCTTGGCACACTGTTCCTGTATCAGTAATATATACACTTTAAAAAGTAGAGTTGACATATCCCTGCTATTATTGGGATGACCGTTAGTATTGATTTAGAGTAAATCTGCCAAGTCAGTCGAGTAGGTGTTAGAGCACATCTCAAGTTTGAAAAGTCTTGTGGTAAACCAGGGTTTTTTGGGGGGTTTTTACTCTGGAAACGTTTCTCTTCCTTCTTTGGACACAGATTTAAATCAAAACATCCAGTACAGGTTCCCCATATCTCCCAGTTTGGTGTTTTCTCTATCTTGACTTTATTTGTAGATTTATATTTTGGGATTTTGTTTTTTTTAATTTGTGATTTCAAACTGTTATTTTTTTTTTTTTTTTGCACGAATTTCTTTTGGCTCAGCCGCAACACAGGAAGCACTTTTCCAAAGGGCCATGGATGTCCTTCAGACTCCAGGAGACATGGAGGTTCTGACAGCAGCCGCTCATGGCTGGATAGCTCTGACTGCCAGCTGACTGTTTCTGCTGGACTGAGTGGTGGTCAGTCTGTCAAACTCTAGATGTGTCGGTGTCTCCATCACCCCCACGTTACACACTCTCTACATTACTAAGAGGCTGTGGCGCTACAGTGTGTGTCTGCTGCAGTACCTCTTTTATCTGCCGGGGAGGGAGGGAACTAACAGATTTTGGTCCAGTCACCCCTTAATTTCTGCAATTCAGCAGAGTGTGAACAAAGCAGAGAGAGGAAGAGAGATAGTTAATGTCCACAGATGATACTGAGGGATGAGTTTGTTTGACATAGTTCAAATAATAATGGATGGAAGGGACGTCATGAATTAAGACTGACATTTTTACTGTTTTTTAATGTTAAATCGACTTGATTTTTACTTGGACCGTCACATAATAAACAGTGACTGTGAAGATACACAAACACACACCTACAGTATCACAGACTGGAACAGAAACACACAGACACACATGCACAAAAACACACACAAGCACACACATACAGCACACGCATGCGCATGCATACACACACACATACACCATCATCATCATCAACATCAGGACTGAAAACACACATAACCCCAACCATACACTATTTGCTTAGCCATCATGTGTTTATAATGGTACTAAGGACTGATAATTTAGTGTGAAAATGCACTAAACTGCACTCCCAGTCATGTAAATAAAATTTATGCTTGTGTAAAGTAAATGTAAATGTAATTTACACAGTCCAAACCAGCAAAATGTCAAAACACCGTTTTAATACTGCAATAGTGCATACAGGATTCTGCCAAGGTATGTGGTCAGTGTGACCCTCAAGAGTTTAATACAGAATTATTTGCTTCTTGCTACAATTGATTCAGTCTTCATGTGGTTGTATGATGCAAGCTGTAAGTAAATGGAATGCAAACGTTGTCTGAATAATGAAAACTGATCAAGATGTGTTTGTATTTCCCCCTTGTGTAAATGCAAACAACTCGCTCTCACTGCCACAATGTGATCAGATCTCAATATGCACATTAGCAGCGGAATGACGGATGAGTGACACAACCCAGGTCAACGTTATTGGTGTTGCTGTATGAGCCCTTCAAACAGAGGGTGGTTCATCTGTGGCTTTTTATAACACAGCAGCATGAGCGTGAAGAGGTGAGCCCAAAATGTTAGGGTGATGTGGTCACATTGTACACATTGCATGTACACACAACACCAAGTGAGCAAGACCTAAACCATTTCAATGGAAACTGATTCCATTTACATCAGAATTAACATCTGTTCCATGGTGTTTGGTCGCACCATCAGCATGTGACACAAAAGCTTTTGAAACAGTGTGGAGGGAGATGAGTTTATGTGTGCAGATATTGTGGAGACCTGTCTGTTAGTTAGTGAACCATTATGGCAGTTTCAAATCTAATAAAATGAATAATTCAATGAGAGAACCACAATTAATGTACAAAACAAATTCAGAAGTTGTTACACTCCTAATTTCAATCACAAAATAGTTTTTAATTACAGAAAGAAAATGTTTAAAGGTAAATTGAATTGAATTGGTTCCTTTTTTTTAAATTAAAAATAGGTCATGAATATTGAGCAAAATGAAAAATGTCATTGTTATATAACACCCAGGCGGAAATCGAACGCAAACTGTTGTGATGTGGTTTAAATTTAAAAGACACATAAATACTGATAGCACATCAGTGGCAAGAGGAAACTGGAAGCAGGTGATGGAGAGATAGGAAGAGAGAGGGAGAGAGAGGGAGGGGTGAGAAAACATGTTAAGCACTGATTACTTCTCTCTCCCCCTCTCTGTCTCTCTCTCTGTCTCTCTCTCTGTCTCTCTCTCTGTCTCTCTCTCTCACACACACACACGTCCAAAACCAAACTGGGAGCAATATGAAAGCTTTTCCATGTCAGCCTCTCTCTCTGTCTTGCACACTCACACTCTTGCTACCTCGCCCGCTCACAGCCAGTCTGTGGGACTTAATTGGGACCTTTCAGTTTACCACTGAGCTGACAGCTCAAAGCAATTACAGACACAGACAGTCCCCGCCACACTGCTGAGGAGCGCTTGATTTTTTAGACATCCATGCCTGAGGGGCACTTGTCATCTATAACCTCAACAGAGGAGGGGTGCTTGTTTTGTTGACAAGCAGCACTGTTGAGCACTTGTTTTACAAAACACTCTGTGAGGGGCGCTTGTTTTCTTACATACCAGGTACATGAGAAAATGATTTGCTCTCTGTTGCTGTACAACCACAGCAGGACAGCCGTGACGGTGTTTCAGCTAGAAAGGCTGGTTGATGACAGTGGTGAAAAAATGCAGTCAGTCCATTAATGCATTAAACAGGATAAAATACCAGGGCTGTCAATATTACGCATTAACACACAAGAGTAATTTGGAGAATTTAATCTGCGTTATAATTTCAAACGCAAATTAATAACGTCAAACATCATCTAATTTCCTCTCCTAACTTCAGCACAGTTGACTGAGAAGACGGTCAGTATACTGACGCCATGACCCGCCCAACTCCACCTCCCCTCTGATTGGCTTATTCTGATACCCTGACCGTAACAAATCATCACCCTTCATGGCTACATCTAACCAACCCAAATCCATGTATTACGCATGCATTTGTTTTAACTCCTCACTAAAGTACAAGTAAATATAAAAATACAAGTAAATGATATAAGTTTAAAATATTTAATGTATGTTTATATATATATATATATATATATATATATATATATATATATTTAAACTTGTGATTAATCAGCCTAATATTGTGATTAACTCAAATAAATTTTTTAATCGATTGACACAACTATAAAATACATACTAAAAGTACTTAAGTATTATCAGCAAAATATATTAAGTTAAAGAACAAAGTATTAATTTAGCAGAACGACTCCTTTCAGTTTGCTATATTACTATATTTTAATATGCGGGCAGCATTTTTTTTTAAATTACAATTTGAAAGTTGAACCTATAATAAACCAAACATATATAAGGTATAAGTACGCTGAATGTACTTTCTATCGCTGCAAGTTGACCAACAAGTTTGGCACCTATCTAAAATTTAAATTTTTTAAGCGCTCAAGAAACAAAGAAACAGGTAATATTTTATTTTGTGGACAAAAATCCTGCATGTCAGTTGTTATGTGGTTTCCAGGAGTTGGTGTTGGAGACTTATGTTGTCTGAGTTCCCGTTGATGTGTGAGTGCAATAACAAATAAAAAGAAATGAGACAGTTAAAGTGAAATATCACTCTGATCTTTGACCAGGTAGAGCTGAGGGAGCGCTTGATATATAGAATCAGCAGGGAAAAAAACATCTTGTTGTGCAGAGAGAGTCCACAGAAGAGTGCTTGTTTTGTTTTTTTACAGCACTGCCTTTGAGAGGCTCTTAATTTTTAGACGGGGACAGCTGAGGGGTGATTGTTGTGCACAACCTTTGGTGAAGGATGCTTGATTTATGTACACACACCACCGAGGGGCACTTTTTTGAAATGTATTTTGTGTCTGCAGTGTGTAGACCTATCCCTCTGATAAACAGACAGATCGCAGCAGGGCTTGATTTTTCAACAGTCACCCCAGAGAGGCACTTGTTGGTAGTAACCTCTGTACAGCGGGGTGCTTGTTTTTGTTGACAGGCTCCACTCAGGAGGGTTTTTTTTTCTGTGGACAAGCACAGGTGAGAAGCCCTTGTGTTGTGCATAGATGTTGTTAGATGTGTTGTGCTGAGATGTGCTTGTGTGTAGTTGGTAAGAGATTGATTTGGAGAGCAGGAGCCTCTGAAAAGCACTTTTTGCAAACCGGCTATTGTGGAAGCAGCTGTCAAATTTCCAACATAAGTAATGATTTATCAAAAGCAATTGTCACAAATGTGAGTGATGACCATCATCCAAAACACTCATTTTTGGTGATATAATGCCTTGATTGGTAGTTTTCTATTTAAGTGCATCTGGATGCACTTCTCTTGTTGTTCAAATCTGAAAACACAATACATTTGAAATTGCCAAAAGTACTTTACGGACACTCAAGACACACAAGGCAGGTTGCTCCAGACTTAAATCTGTGCCACACTGCTGGGTTGCAAGACAGACACACCAGAAAGGAAGTGATTAGCAGCCCACCTGTGTTTAGCTGCAACTGGTCTTGTTGCATGTTTTCAGTCTAATGCAATAGATCAATAGAATGGAATATGGATGGAATAATGGATCAAACTGTTTATCCTGCTGTGCTGCTATCTCCACACAGGGATGTCCACTGTAAACATTTTATGTGAGTCCAACCATTAATGCAAATCTGTTCCTGCACATATGGTTGCCTCCTACACAACTTTCCATTAATACTGGTAGGAAAAAAACTGGTCTCATCTTCCACACAGACAGTCAGAGAGTCATCTGGCATAATGGAAATGTTTTCTTTCTAATGGTACTTTATTTGATTGAGAGCACCTTATAGAGTAAGAACAAACAAAGATTCTGTATTTAAAACTCAGGCTGAATAAAAACCGTATTCTGTGCATCACATGGATTCAAGCATGAAGTAAATAAATATACTTTTTTTTCTACTGAGATACCACCATGTGGCATACATAATACTCAGGAGCCAAATACAAAAAATAACTGAGGAAATTCATGATGTAAATGTAATGAATGAAAATCAATATAACTTTCTAGGAGCCGTCTCTGATCTGGAACCCCCTGACGAATGTTTCGAGGAAACGTTTTTTCTCCTGTATTTGTTGCCATGCTGATGACTGAAATTATAAAGTGAATGGATGAAAACCTGTCAGGCTGCTGCCCTCCCATGGTACGGCCTCCAGACAGGATTGAGAGCACCGACACATGAGCTGCTGGGCTTTCAGTCAGCTTTGACTTTTCATTTTCAGTCTCTGTCAGACTTACACACATCACTCCTCAGCTGAGGGCCTTTTATTTCATCCTTCATGAATGAATTATCCTGAACCATCCGGTCATCATCCTGAATACAAGTACCATTGTGTCTATGCTAAACCACATGAATAACCTCTCTTGGTAATACTGATGGCAGAGTTAGGACTACAGGCCACTGGAAGAGCACAAACCTCTGCTAAGACAATGAATGAATCCCACTATGGTGATGCCTTGGTATGACGGCTTCGTATGATGATGATGTTATGTTATGTTATGGATCCTGGATCCATATCATCCTCTGGATAAGCCTCAGAATCTAATCCCCTCTTTCCCTCCCCAGGGCCCTCCTTTCCAAAGAACTGGATTGAAATCCATTCAAAACATTTTGAGTTGTCCTGCTTACAAACAGACACACAAACAAACTGCACCAAAACCTCCTCCTGAGTGTTGATGCGGTAAAAAGAGAAGGACATGATACACAAGTTAAATGCCTTTAATCAATATGTTTATAATAATATGACAATGTGAAAGGGGTCACTCTCAATCTACAATCACCTGAATCTTCAGCTCCTCTCAGCTTTGCAGAGTTTTATGATGAATACTATAGAATAGTTTCAGTTCCTCTTCACTACTTTCATTCAGCTGCAGCCATATTCAGATAAAAAGCTGTAAAAGCGTTCCAATACCTGCTAGCCATCAAATGTTACCTCGATTGTTTTTTGTTTGTTACTTTGTTTAATTTTGATATACACCTCTCCTTTGAGCCCTCCCTGCCCTCGTGTTTCCCACCTGTGTCTTTATTTGCCCCACCAGTCCCTCACCTGTCCCTGATTAGCCTTCCCCGCTCATGTTAGTCTGTTTTCCCCTGTCTCAGTGCCACTTTGTCTTTGTTCCCAGTGTTAAACTCGCTTGGTGATTTTGGATCTTTGCTTAATTTTCCTTCACCTTGCCTGTTTTGTTTGTTTGTTGTTGTTGTTGTTGTTGTTGTTGTTGTTTTTTTTGGGGGGGGGTTGTTGTTTTTTTTATCTTGCCTCCTCCTGGATGGACTTATTTGCCTGTTTTGCAGCAAAATTGTTGAACAGCTCCAGCTCTGTCTGCATTTGGGCCGTATAGCCGGTGTTCTTGTACCCTGCTGGCACCAGCAGTTATCCAACTGGCAGACAGACACAGTTAGTCCCTTGCTGGTGAACATCATGGATCATTTAGCAGCTAAAGAGCCAGTTATTTTTCACAGGAGCCTCTAGGAGGGACAAGAAAACAAGCTTAAAAAAGAGTTTTTCTGGATTTCTTTTTTGTTTTTTTCAGGTTTCTCCTCACAGCAGTGAATTTAGAGCAGCCCCTAGTCTAGAAAAAAACACTGGAGATTTTTGTCACAATCAAGCTTTTAACCAGACACAGTTCAAGTAATGCAGGCTTTCATGATGATACTGACACTCAGCAACTTAGAGTGTTCTCAGAGGGGAGAAATTGTGTGTTAGTGTGCATGCATGACCTTTCTTCAACTATTTTACTCCAATGAATTGATAATAACTTTTGAAATGATATATATTAAGATATATATATATCACATACTACAACCGTTGACATATCTGGCTAAATGTCCATGAGCACTGGAGAATATTTAGTTCTGTATTTTTAAAACTAAATCATTTGATAACCACATTGGATAAGAAACATTACTGTAATGTTTAAAGCCACACCAGCAAAATCAAGAGGGAAAATTTATTGACATATTGATTAAAGAAAATTTTAAATGTAATTGCGACACTAGTTATTTTTTTCTTTCTCTTGGCCTCTGGGTGTACAGCACTACCAAGCAGGTTCAGCACAGACAAGCTTTGAGTTAAACAGTTAACAAAAAATATCCGGCAAGAGTTGTTTAGAGATTACACAGAAAACACAGCCTGTCACTGTCACAATAGTTATATATAATTATCAAAAATAATTAGCTAATCATGGGACAACAGTGTGTGAATGAGGACGTCCAGTCAGACAGGTCATCAGCTGATCAAAAACCTATCCACCTTTAGACGCCTTGTCCAGTCCACAGTGGTGAAAACTGCTTCCTCCAACTGAAATATAAATTAACCTTACCCGATTACTGCGGCTCAGCAGGCTATCAGGAGAACCAAACTCTTTTCAGATGATCAGACAGAATGTCAGATCCCCACAGAACCTCAAAAAGATACTCTTTTTAATTCATACAGTTCCATTTCAACATTTTCTTTATCATTTCTGCTGGTATGTATGTATGGGAAAAGGACTCAGAGCCTGCTTTATGTAGTCCCACAAGTGCAGTGCCTTAGACCGGTGTTACAGCACATCCAGAGTCTGACATTTTGGAATTCTCGCTAGCTCAAGAAACCTTTGTCCCAGAAATAATAGCTCTGTTGCACAGAGCACAAAGGGTGCCACTGCAGCACAAAGACTTCCTGACAGAGCTGAGTGTGGGCTCGGCCCTGAAATGAAAGCCTTGATGTAAAGGATTAGCCTCCTACATTATTAATAGAGAGTAGCAATGCATCTGTGAGAGGCCTATTACAATAAATGTGCGAGCATTTGACCCGCGGTGTAATTCTGGGAATATTCGATATGATCCAAACCTTCACGTCATGAAACCTGGCACTTTGTCAGGGTTCATGATTATTATAAAGACTGACAGTCATCTTCCCACAGCAGACTGAGTTCCCAGTGGAGGTTTTCTAGTCTGCACACAACCACACACACACACTGGAGGCCTTTTCATCCGATGTGCACCGTGAGCTTTCCACTACCTGTCACAATGCTCTGAGATGGTTAAAGGTGTCTGTGCACCCAAGGGTGGTGTGCATGTTAAATTCTCAAGTTTTCTTACCAACCACTGTTGTCTGACTTCGTCTGTACAGATGGTGGGTATTGAATTGAATAATTTATCAGCCAAGTGGCCTGTCTCTCTCTAGCTGGAATAAAACTCAATAGACATTTAACAAACACAGCAAACAGAAAATCTAAGAGAAACTCAGAACAAACAATTGAAAGGAGCACTGACATGAAGATTGTACTCCAAAATACAGTAAAAGACGAGGTTCCTGCCTGAATTATTCAAAAGAGAAACAATGAAGTCCTGTATATGTTGTGTTTTCAGTCTGGTCATATGTCATTTAAATATGTCAATATACTGTAAAATCATTCTAAAATGTAGAAATAGAAATAAACTTTATAAAACTGGTGGAAGATTCTGAGAAGGAAATATGTGTAAGAAAAAAAAATTTCCTCATATTACTTAAAGCAAGTACTTTTTCAAAACAGCTACCAAGGCTTGTAACTATAAAATCCTGGCAGACTCATTTTCTCTGAATCTCCCAACAATATTGCATATTGCACACATATATTCAAAACATCTCATGCATGTTCAATCTTACTTTCCTGCTGTCATGGTCAGGGGCCTCAATTCAGTTATCAGCTGTTCTCATCATCCTGTCACATCTATCCAATAGCAGTGACACTCCTTCATTGTCAGCCTATCATGTTGCTACTGTCTTTTTAAATATGACTCTCTCTGTTCCTTTATTTCTTTCATGCTTCTGTTTTACACACCCTCCACCTCCCCACCACCGCCCAGTGTTCAAAGATTCACCAACTTCATCAGTCATCAGGTTCACCAGGGTCATCAGCCACCACCACCAGTGTCTGGACTCCAAGAGTGGATATATGCCCTGTACCTGCTCAGTACAGATGCCCCTCGATCTCAATCTCTCTGAAGAGTCTAAGCGTCAAAGACTTTCAGACACCAAATGCTTTCTGACATCAAGGACTTTCGATCATTCTAATTAATACATATAATTTGATGTAATAAACATCTTATTTACTTCAACCGTTAGTCTCCCCTGATTGAAATAGTCCTGAAGTCACCAAACATACTCAGTTAGGCCAATATTTTTATCACCTAAGCAAGCTAAGGTTAGCGAGTACTTTAGCATCCGTTGTCCTCAAAGAAGATGGTAGTATCAAACAATAAATGAATGAAAACAAAAAGTGTATTGGACATTTTGGTTGTGTTCTTGCATATAAATTCAACATTTTATGTGTCAGAAACAGCAGGCTATTTTTAAGTAATTTAAATTAAGCTGTCTGTATTTTTCATATGCTGCCTTTTGTCTTGAGCAGCAACACATTCAAATAACTTTTGTGCTTCACCACAATGTGCTCTCTCTCTCTCTCTCTCTCTCTCTCTGCCTCAGTTTTAAGAGCCAGCCACCTCTGTGGAACTTGAGGAAAGTCAAAGTCAGACAAACACTGCGATCTATCTATTTCCTCCTCACACCGCTAGCGGTCTTCAAACAACTGCTTGGAACTCTGTACCCAGCAAGGCGGTCTATTCATCTCACTCTCATTCGCTCTCTCTTTCTCTCCCCATGATATTTTTCACTCTTTTTCTCTCTGTCCTCAGGGGTCGTCTTTTCATCTTGACCTCTTAGCCAACTAATCTCAGGTCATTAGACAGCCATTTGTCAACGTCCAGACATCGAGAAGTGTAAAGTCTGCTGGCCTTGCTCTCTCCACTTCAGATTCGTCACCCTCTCCTCTCCTGTTGCCTCTTCGCTTGCTCTGCTGGCAGGCCTCAAGGCCCTGCTCTCGCTCCTTCTCATTTTTACCCTGTCTTGTTTTCTTGAAGTGCTGATGGACAGAAAACTACGAGCTAGGCCTGAGGGAAGGCTCCGAGGTAGCAGAGAGCTAAGCAGGACGGGAGATACCGGGGAAGACATAAAGAAATGGGTTGAAAGGCTAAAAGATGGATGAGGCGACAGACTGCAAGACAGGCTGGGAGAGGGACATAGGAGAGAGAGATGGAGAGGGTGCTAGAATGACTGAGAGGCAAAGTAAGAAAGAGATAAGTGACAATAAATATGAGAGGAAAAAAGAATGGGATGATGAGAGAATTAGGAGAGAAAATGATGGACGATTTCAGTGTTTAAAGAAACCTCTGTTCTTTTAATACACCTCTGTTGTACAGAGATACATAAGTATAACATAAGTATGACATCATACAATATATCATTCATTCATTCATTCATTTTCTGTAACCGCTTATCCTGTGTGGGGTCACTGGGGGGCTGGAGCCTATCCCAGCTGACTTTGGGCGAGAAGCAGAGTTCACCCTGGACAAGTCACCAGTTCATCACAGGATCAACACATAGAAAGGCAAACAACCATTCTCACTCACTTTCACACATATGGCCAATTTAGAGTCACCAATGCCTTTAATGTTAGGAGAGCCTGAAGAGGTGACAGGAAATGTGGGAGAGAGAGTGGGGGGATGAATCGAACCGGCGCCGACCGCTAGAGGACTATAGTCTTGGTACACGGGGTGGGCTCTAACCACTGCGCTATCCCATATTACATGTTTTTGGTGGTGGGAGGAAGCCGGAGAACCGGGAGGGAACTCATGCAGACACGGAGAGAACATGCAAACTCCACACAGAAAAGCCCCAGGTCCTCAGGTGGATTTGAACCCAGGACATTCTTGCTTTGAGACAACAGCGCTACCCACTGCATCACCGTGCCGCCCTATACTATATATCAATACTGCAATATGAATGCAATACTAGAGCCTTGGTGATAAGCAGCCCACACCAAGAAAAAAATATTCTTCTATCAACTTAGTGTTGGTCTATAGATCTATTCTATATCGGTAGCATTTAGGATCGAAAGTCAGGGTTTATTTCAACTATAAATTCATTCTTTTCTTTTTTTTTTGTTCTGTAAGCAAATTTCGTGTAAAGAAAAAAACAACAATATCTTTGTCTGTCTCTTGGCATGCATTGCTGCAGCCATTTTCTTTTGGCTCACTATATTGTGAAATCTGTCGACCTCCACAAAGTGGAGTGCACATCGTTTTGCTTAACTGTGCCCTTCCTCCTGCTGCAACAGTGAATGGCAGAGCACCGTAGACCAAGTACATACCTAATAGTTTGTTTTTTTTAAAGGGCAGTCTCTCCTGACCTATTCTTTAAACTGAAGCTGAAAAACAGGTCACAAATATAGAGTTGGTATTGGAGCATGGATCTTTGGATGCAACCATTTTTCCTAGAAATGATGTCATATACAACTAATTTGAAACAGTAAATTGTAATGAGGAAATAAAGTAACCTATCTGTGAGACACAAAAAAGTTGATACCGAACATATCATTAAAACATCATATCACTGAAACATTCTTTTTTGTTGTGTGCCTAAATATCCATACTTACAACTTAATATTCTCTTGCAGTGGCTCTAGGATTATTAAAATATATTAAATTACGCTATCAGCTGGAGACACAACATTTTCAACCAAAACCACGATCCTCTTTGAACCATAATGGAATGAATTCAATTAATAATTGAATTCACTAAAAAATGATGGTGATTTGTTTTATACTTATCAGTCGGCACAGAATTACATGCTGAAGAGAAAAGACATATTTTGTCATCTCCTTGGTGGGAATGATCCAAATATTGCAGAAAAGAAACAGCCAGTGTTTAAGTCACAAAACTCAAAGGTGGTTCTTGAACTTCTTAGGCAACAGTGTGGTGAAAATATTGGAAGTGAAGACAAGTCATCAGAAACGCGTCACCAACAAAACCATTGCTTTCCATCATCACGGTTTGCCTGGCATGTGTTCCTCTTTTGAGCTGTGTCACATTTTTCAGGCAACTTCAGACATGGATAAAAGCTAAAAGAGGGTTTTTTTGTCTCTCCAGTGGGAGTTGTGGGAGTCGCACCACTTTTTCCATTAATTATACGTCATTACCCGTTTGCACATGCAGCACCACTTTAATTTGCTTCTTTCCTGCTTCTCCATGGTGTTTTGAAAGCTGTTACACCTGTAGAGACGAGTCTCTGTGTGATCAGGGCCTAAGAATGAAGACTTGCTGATTAATCTATCTCTTGTATTTCAACTGTTCAGCTGATCTTTTTTTTTCCTCCGTCCCTGTTTTGGTATTTCTCTTTCCTCTTAACTACCAATTAATTCTTCCCTTTACTGCCTCTCCATCACCAGCTTACCACTCCCTCTTCCTCTCTATCACTTCTTTCATGAATCTGTTCTCCCAACATTCAGCCCACCCATCTGAATCCCTCTAAATCTAACTTAAACATGTCTTCCTGCTCCAACTGGTCCCTCCCTTGTCTTTTTTTTTCTTTTTCTCTCAAAGCAGTGTAGTGTGTGTGATTGAGCAAGTTTAATGTCTGCCCAAGTAATAAATCCTAAAGCAGCCATCTAATAAATTATTCAATTAGAGGACTGCCATTTGGGTTGAGCAAAAGCGAGAGAATGGGGGAAAAGAGAGAGATGAATGCATTATGCTCAGAAAATAGGAGGGAGAAAGAAATAAGGCCTTAAGAAAGAGAAGAACAGTGACATAACTACAGAGGTCAAATAAAGAGCAGTAAATCATCCCCTGGCAGTAACAGGTGATGTAGCCTCAGATCAATAGGAAATTAGAGTCCATGAGATGGCATGATAAAAGATACATAGGGAATCAATCAACAGGATAGATGTTTTCATGGTTTCCTCCAGTTACATCACGGTAATCTGATATTTTAGAGCAATTTCATGAAAAGTTCTGCCAACAAAGTATTTGTGGCAAACAAGCATTTTTTCTTCTAATTCTAGAAGCCTACTACTGACTGAAGAAGTTTTTTTTTTTTAAAGTAGCACAAAGGGCCCAAAATAATTTCACTTTTAGATTACTTTAAGATAAGATAGTTCTTCATTTGTCCCACAATAGGCGAAATGTGTATCGTTACAACAGCAGTAGAAGTAAACAAGCAATCGGAGGAATTAACATAAAAGAAATGAACGGTAGAACAACATAAACAGTGGAGGTATTTAAAATAGGAAGAAAATCTATCTATGTACACAATGTATACAATGGACAGATTCATCAGTTGAAGAATACTGATATGTCCATGAAATGTTAACACTGATGACTGTTATTGCACATTAGAATAAAAACTGACCTGAGCACAGAATGATTGCACAGTAAAGTAGGTGTATATTATAGCGCAGTTATTGCTTGTTTAATGCAAGTTAGACTGCTTCTGCTCCACATGGAAGTTTTATTGTAAGGAGATTTTCTTTTGTGTGTTATTTTAGTTTGTGCTGATTTTTCAAAGTAAAATACCTTCTGTTTCTGTTTCTTTCTGGAGTGAGCAGAGCTCAGCAGTTTGATGTGGCTGATTGGTCGACATATTTGAAGAACAAGGCTTAAAGGTATGCTCCCACTCAACTAACAGCCTAGGCTTACAAAAAGCATTCCACCCAAAATGTGGCATATAAATTAATAAATATCATTTTATTATTTGGTCAAGTTTAAATGCATAATTCAAACAAAAACATGCCAAATGAAAGGGAATTCCGTGGGTAGATTTGTTTTGGATTTCCTACCTTGCAGCCATTTCCCTGCAGCTTCCTGTCCCTTAAGCATGTGCGCAAGTCAGCCGTGTGTCCAGATTTAGATTTCAGTAGCTCCCATCGATCCTTCTGCTCTCCAGTATTTACCAGTTTTGCTCTCCGTTTCTTTTTGTCAGCTACTCGACGCCTTTTCCTCGCACTATCTGTTATTTTATGTACAAACAAACACCAACCAGCCAGAGTGCAGAAAGAGGAAGTGACCCTGACCTGACCCGGATATATATAGTGATCCGGGATCGGACAGTTAAAAAATATAAGTCATAAATGAATAAAATGACTTTTTAAACCTGGCTTACATTCTTCACATGCCTTGAAAAGGAAGATACTGAGTAGGAGTATATCTTTAATTTACACAGAATTCTGAGAAAATTTAGTCAAGAACTAAAAGTTGGACATTTGAAATCTGGCTCTAAGTTTGGTCTAAGTCGTAGTCAAAGTCCACCTTAGTGAAACTGGCCTCAGATGTTTTTCTCCTTAGCTACAACCTCCAGTTCTCCGTGGGTCACATTCCCAGGCCAGATGGAATATCTTTAACCCCCCCAGGCGTTCTGCCTTTAAAGCACAAATACTCCATCCACCTTCCTTCACACTCTTTCGCCAGCCAAGTTTTGGATGTCAATGACGATGACCTTAATGTACTTATTATCTCTGTTCTGTCAAGAATCCCTGCATGAAAGATATGGTAAAAAAAAACTCCTCTGTCTCTCCTGTAAACAGCCAAACACAAGTACAGATAATCTGTTTACAGGAAGCCACATTTAAAGCTGTGTTGTGTTGAACCACAGTGGAACCTCGACACGATTGAATTCTTGTACCATTTGAGTCTCTATCTCACCGGTCCCAGAAGCACCTCATGTAATGAGATTCTGCAGTTGTTCTCTTCTTTCCAATTCTTCCTATGGTCCCAGCAGTACCAGTGTGAGATGCTCCACACATGAATTTCTAGAAACTACCATGACATCACACTGCGTTGCTCAGCTCTGCTCAGCTGTGATGGATTTCTCCTGGTTATTTATTCTCCATCTCAAAGTAACGCAGGAGCTTCGGCATCATGTGGCAACGCTTGTGTTGCCACATGATTGTGGCAACAATCATGTGTTGCTCTGTGTTTCCCTGTACAGCAAAACCGAGTACAGAAAGTGTCAAAGAGGAAAAGGAGATGAGAGAAAAAGAGACAAAGAAGTGAGAGTGGGGAGACGGTTGAAAACAATGCAGGGGAGGCTGCACAGGGGGATGGTATCAGGCAATCTGGAGAGGTCATAGCTCCGTCTCTCTGTTCATCTCACTAAAGATGGACCCATGAGCTCTATGATGGATGGAGAAGCATCAGTAAATGAGTGTGACAGCTATCACACTGTCTGTGTTCACTGGGTCTACGGTGAGTCATCTGTCAGTTATACTGCAGTGTGTGATGGAGGGTGTGTTTGACTCTGCGTGTATCTGTGTGCATGTGTTTGTTTGTTTGTGTGTATGCACATGTGTGCACATGGCTAGCAGGTGGAAAATGGCTGTTAGTGCGTGTGTGTTTGAGAGAGAGTGGAATAGAAATGTGCTCACACACAAACACAGGCTGATGTATTGAGCTTTTAGAAGTCCTTGGTTTGACATATCGTCCGACCTCAATTTTCACCCTCTAGCTGAGGTGTCTATCATTGCAATTTCCTCAATTTGTGAGTGTGTTATTGTGTGTTGGAGTTCAGGTGGCGGTGTTGTGGGATGTGTGTCTGTAATATGTGTGTCTGTTTGCGATAGTCAGGCTGGAATGAGGGCAATGAGGAGGAAGAGACGAGGAGCTGACAGCAGCCTGGCAGGAAAAAAAACACACACATCTGAAGGTGTGAGATGACTTCAGGTTTTCCTGAGGCTCATAAGTCACATTGAAGAACCCCGTTTGGCCGAGTGGATGTTCAGTCTCATCCCCACGGCCGTAATTCTGCGGCCATTTTGTGTCTCACCAAATCACAGTGGATTGATCTCAGAGACAATATGGCAACTCCTTTAAACAGCCTTGTGTCTCTGTCTTCTTGTGACTCACATTTCTCACAGGCACAAACAAACTAGGGTCCTGATGTGTTCGCCTAAATGTAATTAAGCTGTTCATGTTCATTAAGACGTGTGTTTCACAAGTCTAAATGTCCAGAATTACAATGGTCTATTAAAACAAGGAATCCTTTCATTGGTCGCTGCCTCAAGCCAAAGAGTTTAAGGATGCGTTCACACCTGAAAGTCCGAACCAAGGTTCAGGTTTCTGTTACCTTGTATACGTTTGATCAGGTTAGTCTTGGTTTCACATTGCGATTTTCCAAAGAACTTTTCATGACATACCTACATCCTGTCATCATCATCTACGTTGGTTGCTTCTCTCTATACTTGATGATTGATTGTCCAGAATTCTGTTTAGGTCATCATAAAATGGATGGTCATATAGATGGACCTTTTTTATTGATGGCATCGTGCACCTTTATCGCGGTTTTTTTACATTCAAGTGTTATTTTTCTCCCGTCCTCTCGTATCCTCTCTCATCCTTGCAGTTTGACCCACACCTGGGTCAGTGTGCCTGGGAACACCCTGGGTCTTGGGCCATGCAAGATACAATGGAAAGTGATGCCTGGGAGAGGGACATCACCAATACGCGACCCAAGCCTGGCTTAGCAGAAGAAAATGGAAGAATGGCCCCTTTCATATTCAAGCAAGTGTCATCTTCAATTTGTATCATCTATAATCCTGCATCCTATATAACACATCCACACAGTAAGGTGCACTTAACCACATGCATTTAGAGTATTCACCTAGAAATGACCTGTATCCAACACTGACATAGTGAACACACATACAACACTGTGTGCAACAGTTTTTGCAGGATGGTATTCGGTACTGCAACACAAGCAAGCAAAGCGCTGCATGCTGATGTGCGCCTCACTCTGTTCTCCAACACATGGGCTTCTCAATTGACTGCAGCAGCATTGTGCACAGACATTAAAGCACCAACTGCACACCTGTCACATTTCCATTGTGAGAGGGTGTTAAATCAATGAAAGCAGACAGAGCTCATTGAATTTACATACTGAAGGCTGGGCACAGAATATGGTTTAACTCAGAGAAAATATGCGTGTGTGTGTGTGTGTGTGTGTGTGTGTGTGTGTGTGTGTGTGTGTGTGTGTGTGTGTGTGTGGTGTGTGTGTGTGGTGTGTGTGTGTGTGTGTGTGTGTGTGTGTGTGTGTGTGTGTGTGTGTGTGTGTGTGTGTGGTGTGTGTGTGTGTGTGTGTGTGTGTGTGTGTGTGTGTGTGTTTTAGAGAGAGATCTGACTGGGGAATACTTGCAGTTTGTATTGAGCTCCTTTATGACGCAAAACTGATGCAATGACATAAATACCATTGTATGTAATATCACTGTATGGTTTTGTTACACATGATCAAAAGAATGCCCTTCTCTCTTTATCTTTTGTTCCTCCTCCTCCTCACCCTCTGTCTCTCTCCACTCCATTCCTCTCCTTCTCTTTCTCTGACGCTGATTCAGTTCGTCCTTTTTACTTTACTCTCCCACCCTCTCTTTCACAAACCCTCCCACACCCCCACCTCCCCTGTGGTATAGTGTTGTCAGACTCTGATCAAAGGCCAGCTGCTCTCATTCACTTTGCTTCTCTCAGACCTCTCTGTGCTTTCTCTAATACTCTTTAGACTTTAATGAGTGCTATGGGCCTTGTTAGATACTGCTTCACAGACATTATAAAGACATGCTACCCTGTCACAAATTCGTCTGTGACATAACTCTGCACAATGAGTCTACATGGGAAAAGTGATGCAAAATAATATGCTGACTGTACCTTCAAAGAGAATGAGGCAACAATTAGCGCTCACTTGCAGCGGTGGTGGAGGACGATGTAGCCGAGCATCGTCGTAGTCCTCTGCTGTCCTCCAGAAACTAAGTTAGACAGAATTACAATTCTTAATGAGGCCATGAATGTATGTAATCAGTAGTACAAATGTAATCAGTAGTACAAATGTAATCAGTAGTACAAATGTAATCAGTACTTTCTATGGAGAGAGATAGATAGGTAGATACTTTATTGATCCCAAGGGAAAGGATGTGAAATCCAAATGAAACTGATGTTAACATAATGGATTATATTTTGCATCATATATGCTCTCCTCTGAACCAACCAGAGAATGTTCTCTGTAGCAGTTTGGCTCTCTGCTGCCACTCTTCTCTCAGCGATGACGTTTGGTACCAGTATTCTACACAATTAAACTGAAGGTAAATACAACTAAAAGCTTCTACAGCAACAGGAAAAAGTCTTATTGTCATGTACCCACACCAAAGAAAAATGCAAAGGCAAAAGTTGAGGTTTTTCTCCTATTTTTCCACCAGTTTTAGTAAAAGATTTAAGACTTTATGCAAACAAAAAACTCATTTCTCTCAGACTTTAAGGCAAAGTTGTTCAAATCTGTGTTAGTGAGTGATTTAAGATAATCCAGTCACCTGACAGGTGTGGCATATTAAGATACCGGTTAAACAATGATTATTGTTCAGGTGTGCCTTGGGCTGGTCACAGTAAAAAGCCACTATTAAATGTGTAGTTTTGTTTTGAAAAAAAACCAAAAACATATATTCTGCACTGAACTGTGGTCTAGCCAATCCTCATAGCATTGCTATAACGGGAAATACAATGTGTTGTTATGAAGTCAGATAAATCTCCAGTCTTCTCATCAAAACATGAACAAGGGGGAAACACCCTGACTCTGTCCAATGTGAATAACATGCCTACCAACAGCTCCAAAACTGACTAGCACTACAGCTCATGTGTATCTGACTTATCCATTGTAGGTGAACAAGGGTTTTGTGAAGGCTGTACCAGCAACCTCACTGTAACAAGACTCCTGAAGGCTGTGCACAGTTATTTCCCTGGAAATAGTTATAGCATCTTTACATGCTAAATTATTCATTTAATGGGCTACATTAGTGGGCAAGCTACCTGTTGCACCAGACTCAAGTCAGGTCTCTGTTTCAATATTAAAGATATAATATGTCACATTTCCGAATTAAAATGTCAGAAAGCAGCTATTCCTTTGTTCTATATTTTTGATTGGTTGTTACATTTTCCTATGCTTTCAAAGCCAGAAAAATCTGCAATGTTTCAGGTAATGGTCTGTTTCATTGGTTACTAATAGAACTATATAACATTACCTCATCAATGAACATTTCTGCTTGAGTTTTTATAGACAACTATGTTTGTTTATGGACACAGTATAATGACATGGGTAATGTTAGCTACACAGGTTAGTGCATTTATATGTGGCATGCTGGGCAATGCAGGAAATCACTATAGCTCTCAAGCCACTGTATGCTGTGTATTAAGATAAACACAGAGTACGCTGTAAGTGTGTCATGCAGTTGAAAGCTTGTAAGGAGGGTCGAGCATGCGTCCATCGTTGGCCTGTGCTCCCACACTGGGATGGTCTTCAGCTCGAGGACACTGTTGTGCATGCTGGGCAGAAACGGTCCCTGGCGGCTTTCTGCCTCCGTTATTGTTCAGTGCACTCGTACCATGTGCTCGTGCCTGGTTTTCATGTGTGTGGCTTTTTTTCCAGACTAATTAAAAGCTGTAAACCAAAAGCTCACTCACACTGATTTTCTTTTCTCACAACCTTCACAGTTTTGCACAAAACTTGTTAAGCATTAGTGTCTCATTGTTTCCCAAAACTCATGCAGTTGAGCAGTCAGTCACACACACACACACACACACACACACACACTACTCTGTTTTCCTTTTGTGTCCTACAAACTTGCCATAGTCAAGGTCCAGGTGTTTTTATATTTCAGTAATATGAATGACATTATTAACTCATTATGACATTAGGAGACCCACGGAAGTTTATACGCTTCCAAATATCATGTTGTGTTTAGTGTTTCATAGCTCTGCGATGATTTGAGCTCAAGATTAGATGGTTTTTTCTCATAAATTAGAGAATCGGTGCTTTCAAATGAGGCCGTTTGTGTCTGTGGGTCATTTACTTCTGTCGAAAAATGTACCTGTAAAGTTGTAAAAGATTTGCATCATTTCAACATCTCCCTTTGCGGATTTCTCAACTCAAACTGCTTGTATGTCCATCAATTCAATAGTTCCAGGAATAAACGTCCACAGACACTGCCTATAATAATGGGCATTACTTATGAAGGGATAAAGCTAGAAACTTCAAAACACTCAAAGTCCGTTTTTGTTTCTATTTGATTTATGGTCTAATATCCCCTACAATAGTGTATAGAGGTGTTTGAGTGACATATTTAGTTAGCTGAGGTTGAGCTGAAACTGAATCTGTGTAGTACTTGATGATACTGTAAAAAACGCTTATCCTGAGTAGGGTCATGGGGGGACTGGAGTCTATCCCAGCATTGGACATTGACATTGGACGAGTCACCGAGTGACAACGAGTCACAATTTAGAGTCACCGATTCACCTCTACTTCAGGTTTTTGGTGGTGGGAGGAAGCTGGAGAACCCGGAGAGAACCCACGCAGACACAGGGAGAACATGCAAAATCCATGCAGTAAAGTCCCAGGTCCTGAGGTGGATTTGAACCCAGGACCTTCTTGCAGTGAGGCAACAGCGCTACCCACTGTGCCAAGGCAGGGGAACAGTCGTTTGGAAAAGAAGGGAAGGGAGAAGAAAATGAGGGAGGAAAAAATGAAAAAAAACAAGGGAATATAGGTTCAAATCCCATCCAAAGCCCTCTAAAGTTGAATTGACCGAGATTTATAGATGGAGTTTGGTTAGTTTGGCAAGAGCAATGAAACTGCTGTTTGTGTTTAAACAAACGCATCTTACTCTTTGGAAAGCCATGGAGAAAAATAGCCGTGAAAGGTGGAGATCAAACTGAGCACCGGTAAATTAAATTCAGACATGTAGAAGTTTTGCTTTAACTGATCTCCCGAAAACCACGGAGAACAGGAACATTCCGCAAGCGCTTACAAGGAAGTCAAAAAATGGAGGGCTTTGCGTGATTGGTAGTTGAAAGATGAAGCTCAGCATTGGATTGGCAAATGGAAAGATAGAGCTCGCTATTGATTGGCTGTCAAAGATGGACAAACATGGACCTGGACATTTGATTCGCTTGCCAAAGATAGAGAATTCCACACAATTGGTTTTCAAAAGATGGAGCTGTGCCGCAATTTTCAACTTTATAAGGCAAAAGACAAAATGGAAATGCCTTTTTGTGGGTCTCAAAAGGTTAACACACATATTGTTCTGTGTTATGATTATACATGCTATGCTTGTAGCACATGAAAATTAGTTGGCCCACTGAAAAAATGTGCATTTAGATGTAACAGCAATAACAATACAGGAAATGTGCATTTGGATCAGATAAAACTTAAATGAAGTGATGTTGGGTTGCTAGAATTACAAGTAAACTTTTCTAGTGTCTGCAAAATATGTCTGCAAATCAAACAACACTTTTTGTGTTTGTTTAAATCTGTGTTATACTGCAATTGGTAAAATACCCTGTAAATGTATTATTTATTGCTGGATGACTGCTGTGTATATTTTATGAAACGGCAGCATCCTAAGATGAATAGAGTTATTCACAGGTTTATCTGCGGTGTGTGTGTTTATCTGTGTGTGACAGCAGCAGATAATATGATCTGATATCCTCTCTGGTTTTAGATACATGAGCTGGAAGGTTTTATATTCTTGTAAATATATAAGAGCACTGGGGTTGAACTTGTTCCTCCTTTTAAACTGTCCTGAGCGACACAGAGAAAGTATAAATCCAAATATTTGTCATTCTTAGTCACTCATGATTAAATGTCAGCTGTATGATATTTATATTGTTATATTTTATGTAACTTCACACAAATATTTCATGGTAAAATGTCCCTCATTTAAAACACAATGGTTGCTGGACTTATAATTTGTCTTTGCAGGTTCATCTCACCTTGCTGCAGAATGCAGACGTCCATGTTATGAGACACACAGTGGCATCATTGTTGGATGTTGTTACAAGGTCATCAGAACACACTGTTGATGCTGAAGGAGACCGTTATTCATGTAGAGAAGTATCTACCAACCATCCATATTGGCTATTTTCAAATCATTCCGATTTTAATCAAAGTATAACTCCATACACTGCCCTCATATCTGGATAAGTAGCTGGATATGTACTCCTGACAACCATAAAGACAATGTGAACAATTGCTCACAGGCAGTGGGCGTTTAATTCATACATTTCTATTAATTCAACAAAGGGAGAGTGTTACCACTGACACACACACACACACACACACACACAGACACACACAGACAAAACCCTCAGCTGCTAGCTGTCAGCTGAGTTACAGAGGAAAACTAAAGGACTGCTGGCAGTAAACACAACTTGTCCTCGCAGTGCTCGCACACAAACACACATGTAGAGACAGAGAGTTAGCGTCGGGCTCGAGGCTGTCCTGTGGCACGAGGGTGAAAAGTTTAAGGAGTCTTCTGGTTTTCTGACACACAAGGGAACTAACATTATACCATGATAAGTGTGCACATGGGCGCACAATCAAACCGACAGATGTAATTCACAGACATACACATGGACTCACACACAGAATGATATCTGCTGGCAGGTCTCAAGCAGAACAAGGAAGATGACTGCTGCCACTGGCATCCTAAACAGCCACACACACACACACACACACACACAGACACACACACACTTTGTATACCATATTTAAAGTGACTTGTGCAAACAGTAAAGTCTGTTAGATGTCTATCAAAAGTGCTTTAAGGAGATGCCTGCACACACACACACACACACACACACACACACACACACACACACACACACACAGACGATGACAGAGAATGATTGGATGAGAGGAGGAAGGCTCAAAGTGTGTGTGACATTAGAAATCACAGAGGATACGGTGAGACTGCACACATGGACACACACAAACACACACAGATATCAACAAGAAGCAGAGCAGAGCCATGCCATGGCAAATGAAGCAATCTGAAATGCAATTCCCATGTGCTTATAAACACACACATATATACACACATGCACACACACACATATAGGCCAGCTGAGCAGCCCCTGCTTTCTCATTACTGCAGATGGATCGTTAGATGATTAGGTGAGAGAGGGTGGAATGAAAGTGGAGGAGCGTAACAACTAAAGACAAGAGGGAAAGGATTAAAGAAAGGAGACAAAAGAGAAACCAAAATGGACAAAGGCAGGGGGAATGGAAGGAAGGAAGGAAGGAAGGAAGGAAGGTAACAAAACGAGAGCGAGGAGGATGGAGAATCCAGGTGGGATCTGCAGATGATAGAGAGAAGCAGGGATGAGAAGATGATATGAGATTGTGTTGAGAGATATATTAGACAGAGCATGATGGCTGTATGGAAGGGGAAATTGGTGTGTGTGTGTGTGTGTGTGTGTGTGTGTGTGTGTGTGTGTGTGTGTGTGTGTGTGTGTGTGTGTGTGTGTGTGTTTCACTCTGGTGGTGGAAATTTGTGTCGCCAGCACCCCAAAGGGCTGCTTTCCAGCCTGACAGAAGATAAGAGAGAAATAAAATACAAACAAGGTAGCGGGAGGAAAGTAAACAGGAGGTGAAGGAGAAGAGCTCAGGCTTGTACACACACCATACACTCCTGAAAATCCAGATCGCTGTTTTCCTACAAAGTTAATTGGCATCAAATACTTTCCAGTCTGGTATAGTACCTGGGAACAAAAACAAATAGAGGAAACACACTCCTTCAAACCCTAAAACACAACTTCACTCAAACAAAGCAGCTTCTTTAACAGAGCAGGAACAGATTTGATAAAGCTTCCCTTGGGTTCTCCTCTCCATAATTAAGATCAAGGTTTCCTATGAATCTGCTGCAGTGGCCTCATGTGACCCTTCATCCTTCGTCTTTGCTTCTTTCTACAAATACAAAGGGGAAACATCTCATTTAGACACAATATAGAGATTAGAATTTTTTTTTAAAAATCAAAGGCAAAGTTCGTACAAGGAATAACTTGACATTTTGGCAGCAACGTTTCCGTTTAAATAACTTGGCACACAGTCCCCACCATACCCTTTTTATCTTTTTCATCCGTCACGGTTCAGTATTTTAGGTTACTGTTTTATTCTGAAAGTCTGTTTTCCATGTTATGTGCTTTGCATTTCCTGTGTTTTCTTATGATCTGTTTGACCCTTTTGGCTCCTCTGTCTGTGTTTTAGACTTCCATGTTTGTAGTTCCAATTTTGTTCCCTTTCCCTGTGTTTATGTTTGCTCCGTCTTATGTTAGTTCATCCTCCTCATGTTTTCCCCTCAGGTTTTCCCTTCTCTTCATTTTCCCTCCTCTCTAATTGTCTGATCATGTCCACCTGTCTCTGGTTGTCTCCTCCTCCCTGTGCCACCTGTTCCCCATCTCCTCTCGTTACATGTGTATTTAGTCTGTGTGTTTCTTACCTCCTTTGTCAGTTCGTCTGTTTACACTGCCATGCTGTGCCCTGTCTCGTTATTCTCTGTGTACTTCTGTGATATTCTGTTTGCCCTGTTTACCTGCCATGCTCTGCCTTGCCCTGTTTTGTCCAGTTTTGCTCCACGCAAGTTTTGTCTTTGTGTTGTTTCTGCTCGCCCTTTGGATTTTGCCTTGCCCCTCCTCTGAAGTATTTGGATTGTTTGTTTTTTGGGTCATCTTTGCATTTTTTCTGTTCATTGGAATTTTGTGTATTTTCCTGTTTTTGGATTAATTTGCATGAATTATTAAATCCCTGAACTGCTACTTGTCTCTGGCTATTCTGCATTTGGGTCCTATTTTTTAACTGCACATAACATCATCAGTCCCTATAAACACTCCAAAAAGCTCTTCTTTTCCCAGCTTATTTGTGCAGAGGAGCCTTTTTAGCTTAGTGTCAAACTATCTGCAAGAGCTCAAATATACCCTTATGTTTCATGTAAAAACTTTAACATCATCTGCATATGTAAAGAAGGCCTACTGTAATTAATGTAATGTAACTAAACTATGTAACATAATTTTGTTTTGTAATGTTTTTCTTCTCCTTTTTATCCTAATGATTATCTCAAAACCCCTCAGGTTTAATTTGCCGCTCATTGACAGAGAGAACACACCAAAGCCTGAGCAACACAAAGTCTCTTACTTTACTTTTTGTCACACTGCGCCAGCAAAACCTCAGCTAGAGATTTTGGGTTTTGCATATTTTTTCAGCATCACACATGCGATTCCCAGCAAAAATAGATGTGACAATGATCTCTGATAGTCATGTAGACATCATACCAGTTTTTGACTGCACTTTCAATAATTAAAGCTGAAGAAAATGTCATACATGAAAAAAAATCTTGTGTCCTACCTCGTGCAACAGCAGACATAAACTCTGTTTTCAATTATTTTTCCATTTAGACAAACAGAACGATGACAGATAAAACATAATACTTGCATTTCTAGTATGAAATTGGGATGCACCACTTTTTGTCAGACCTAGAACGAGTACAAGTACTTACATTTGAGTACTTGCCGATACCGATTACCGATACAAATACTTAATAATAACATTACAATATACTTTGAAAACATGTTTTATTTTCATCAGCTGTTACAACTTGGTTTGCATGAAGGACGACTCTGCAGAGTAAAACCCACAGTCCTTTCATTGTCCAAAATCAGTGCAGGTTTTCTGCTTCAGACTGTGGCCTGTAACGTTGGTCAATGGTCAAATCCAATCCCAAGATTCTTTGTGGCACAAGTCACAAAGTCAGCCTCTCTCTGGGTTCACCTGTCTCACTTTACAGATTAACCCTGGTCTCAGATCACACATGGCCACACACAAATACACACACACACACACACACATATTGAACATCTAAAAAAGCTTCTTTAAGGAATATCCTCTCGCACAGCATCAGTTTCCAAAAACAGTGCGAATCCACATGTCTAGGAATATTTGAATGTTCCCTACAAATGCAAGAAATTCCAGTCAAACATTATCTGTGTTTAAAAACAAGTCAGTGACACCGCTGATGTCCTGTATGAACAACCCAATGTGTCGGTATGTGACGACCAGGGAATGAGACTCAGTCACTTTTACCACGATTGCTCCACCTTCAATACAATTCAAATGTGTTCTTGTGTTCAGATAACAAGGCAAATTTTTGCCTTGAGTTCTTCAAACAAGTTTGACCATGAGATCATTTATTAATATATAAATATATAGCATTTATTCACCCTGAACAGCCAGAATACTTTATTGTACATTAGTCGTAAGCTTGTTGGCAGATCAGGCATGGAGGGTGTGTGTCTGTGTTTGTGTTCAGTTCAGGCTCTCACTGAACCGAACACTCACCAGAGACCTGATTCTTTTTCCCCTCTCCTCTCTGCACCCTCATGAAATAAAATACATTTCATATCCAGTCAGAAAGCTAACAAGGATGAAGAGAGACTAATTACAGTGTATTATAGAGCGGCTCGCTGCTGCAGACAGGTTGGGAGAATTCCAACATTTTAGAAAGAGCTATCCTCCTGCTGGTAAATGGCACCGGATCAGGACTGAACCGGGTTGTTTATTTCTCCAGAAGGCCCGACACTGCAAAGTCCTCCTCTTTTGGGTCAAGTTGAATATTTTCAACTCATGAAAATACAATTTGCATTGAGCCTCTTTATATACTTCACTTCCTATTGGCTGTGAACACAAGAGAATTATTTTCACTAGACAGTAACACTGCAGAGATGTGAGATTAGAACATAACCTAAAATTAGATTTTTATTCTATTTCACTGGTTTTAGTGTAATCATTTAATCTGATTTCTGCAAGGCTGCAAAATAGCATTTTATGCTTACATAGCATAGCATAGCACAGCATAGTACAGTACAGTATAGCATAGCATAGCATTAGTCAGTACAGTACAGTATAGTATTGTACAGTACATAGTTTGACGGTGCACAGTGGCCCCAAAAAATGTCATGACATTTGTTTATGCCTTCCAAGATAGATGGATGGATGGCTAGATGGATAGAGGATGGATGGATGGATAGATGGATGGATAGAGGATGGATGGATGGATAGAGGATGGATGGATAGAGGATGGATGGATGGATAGAGGATGGATGAATGGATAGAGGATGGATGGATGGATGGATGGATGGATGGATAGAGGATGGATGGATAGAGGATGGATGGATGGATAGATACAGATAAATAGATAGATAGATAGATCGATCCTCATTCATACCATTAAAGAACAGAAAGAAAAAAATTGCAGCAACAGATAAATAGGATTTAAAAAAACACAACAAGAGTAAACATACATTAATTACAAGTTAAACAATAAAGGTTAACAAAGTGGTTAAAGTACAGAGAGCACAGTCCAGCCTAGGGTGTATAGTATACTACGTTATGTGCTTGTGCTGTCTCCATCCTCCCTGTCCCCCCTCCTCCTCCCTGATGTGGTTTTGTACAGTCTGATGGCCCTGGGCAGGAAGGATCTCCTGAGTATGAAACCATTACAAAAAAATACTTTGTGTTCAAGGACACTGATGCCTCCCATACTATAAAAACTGACATGAAAACCACCTAAGTTCAAATATGCCTAAAAATGTAAAAAAAAATAAGCAGCTGTGAGATGCACACCTTTAGGGCCACTGAAGCCCTAAGGCCACAGAAATTCCACTGAAATCAGTGCAGCAGTCTCTGAGGACAAACTAATCCTTGTTACGTGCACACGGACTGATGAACAAGGGAAAGCCATATATGCCCCCTATGGTGGGGGCATAAAAAAGAATAAAGAGGTCTTGCCTTTTGGTTTGACACTGGATCCTCTCTACGTAAATGTCTTCATAACATCAGCCGACTTCCTCCTCTGCTTCCCAAAAGCAAAGAAAATGAATGAATACATATATTTAAGGGCTTGTGTCTTCTCTCAGGTGATGCACTGAGATTGTACTTCCTGACATGTTCAGTTAAAAAAAAAAGTCAGAAGCCGAGAATGAGGTAAGTACAATACATGACAAATTACTGGTAGTCACTGTTTTTCTTATAGCACTCTGCCACGTTATCTAAATCAATTTTGTCCCAGCAAACACGCACACCTCTGGAAGCATCCCGCCTACCTCTGAAAGCAGACATCCATATGTAATGGCTGCAAAAGGGGGAGAAGAAGAGTAAAAAATTGGCACTTTCCCTCTTTTTCTGCGGTGGGTAGATTGTCCTTCACAGCCTGATGAGTTCTGAAGGAGTTGAGCATAAAATGGAGGCAGAGACATTCACAGGCCAGCAGGTTGACTCATAAATAACACACCTGAGAGTAGAGGAGGGAGGGAGGGAGGAGGAGGAGAGATGGGGAGGCAGAGATAGGCAACCTTTAAAAAGCAGTGAAATATATACAGCAAAAAGCAAAGGCTATTACAGAGTGTGAAAAGAGAAGGGGAGAAAAAGAGATTTAAAATGTGAGACATGTTTTTATAACATGAACAGAGTTGATTTAGTTATACAGCATTATTTTCAATTTACAGTTCAGATGGACGAATATTTCACTGTTACCTTGTGATAAAGCAGCATTTTTTTGGCCACTAGGGAGCAGAAAAAATCCACGAAAAGCTGACAGATGCACAGCGGTGACATATCTTCTCATACAGTACTGTTGTGATGAATAAGAAAACATTCATAGCATTTATTTGGGATCGTGTTTCTGTCAATCTTTAGAATGGAAACCCATACTTGCCCTCCAATTAGCTCAGGTTTGGTCTTCTCTGGGATCCCTGGGGGAAATATCTCTCGTCAGCGACTACATGCTCCACCAGCTAGTCACACATTGTGACTTGTTACACTGGAAACAGATGCCTGAGATACTGGACCATACAGTAAAAGCTCTGTAAAGCAAAACAATGTGTTGATTTTGGCTATAAAGTCCAATAAAGCTGATGAAAAAATTTGATTCATAAAAAAAAGTTGAGTTAAGAAAATTAAGCTTTTAAAATATTTTTTTTAAAATAACTAAAAAATGCTCAAGAGTTACCCTGAAACAAAGGCAGATTTGTATATTTCCTTCACATTTTTTTTAGATACAGCGCTCTTATGTGGACAGTATAATAATGTGAAGACAATGATGGAAGGATTTCTATGAATGCCCGCATGGATGCATTAAAATGGAAAACATACTGTGTGCATGCAGAGCAAACAAGGACAGAACGAGAGAGCAGTGATATTTCCATAAGTAGTTTGTCTACATGGCTTCACACAAATGCAGGATATTATGCATGAACACAGACGGGTAGGGAGAGACGGACGGACAGACAGACAGACAGACAGAGGTAGAGCATGTAAATGGCTCAGCATATGCTGGATAGTTTACATAGAGCCAGAAGGACTGAGAGTCGGTGAGGCAGAGAGAGCAGCAGACAGAAGGACAGACTGAGGAGGAGCATGAAGCTCCGTGCACTCAGCAAAAACCTGGACACAGCAAAGTCCAACTGGAAATTTTATATATATATATATATATATATATATATATATATATATATTTGCATGCTCTGGAAATCAGTTCTCCTGTGTTATGCTTTTAAAAAACATTTATTTTAAGATTTGCATTAATAATAAAGTGTCTACATAGATGGAGACATGCTTTCAGTAGAGCCAGTCAAATCTCACATGGGTCAGTGATGTCATTGTATTATAGGCAGAAGAAACCATCACATTGAGCCAGACAGAAGCCCGCAACACTATGCAAAAGCCTAGTTTTGGTTTTAGTAATAACTTGATAAAATCTCTGTTATGTCACACAGCATGTCTAAATCACAGCCAACAACGGTTTCCTTTTAATTGCTGTAACTTTTATGAACATATTCTGTTGAGAATGCAGGCTGCCTTTTAATTCGTGGACTTTTTGTTGCTTTTCTTGGTGGCTAAGGTTAGCATACTTGGCTCCGTGTTTGGTGTTGAAGTGCCGCCATACAGTAAATTGTATTCTTTGGGCAAAGAAGAAATACTGGCTTGTCTCCATTAAGCACAAACATGTACATATATATCTAGTGGCTAGACATCTTCAGTTGGCAGGTAACAAAATCGAGATTCATTGTGGGACATGTAGTTTATGGACACCATACTTCTGTAAAGCGGCATAGAATTATAAGCAAATTATGTTCTTTGCCAGCTCCCACAGGCCACATACAATGAGGTGGCGGGCCGAACTCGGCCCGTGGGCCTTGAGTTTGACATCTGTGCTGTAAACGAACCATACCATGGTTCAGTTTGATCCGAACCAAGACCACCTCTTTTTGTCAGACCAAAGACTGGCTGTTTGATCTGGACCTTGGTCCAGTGGAGGTTTCTTGCATAAAACAAGCTTATTGTCTTATTTTCTTGCATAAAACAAGTGTCATCCAGAAAGTCCGACAGAGAAACTAGTGCTTCTTACTCATGTGCTTTTCATAAACTGAGTTAATTACAAACTAGTCACAAACTAATGACTAGAGGAAAGTTTTTGATTCTATCTATGTTGTTTTTATTGAGTTACAGTGATGATTATCCATTAAGATGCAAAGGAAATACACCACAACATACCCCTCACTATGCACAACGCAACTAATTCACTTCTCAAATTCTTAATATTCAACCCATCCTGTGATGCTGCTGAAATATGATAATTTGAAGTGTGTTATTCTGCATAGAGGCAGCTGTTCTGTTACTCTGTTATAGTTGTTAAATACTTGGGTTTTTAAAGAAAACGACTCTCTGAATATATTTTGTCTTTAATTTTCATGTTTTACACATGAAATATGACAAGACTCCAGATTTTCTTCCTGTTGTGACAAACAAGAGGCAGTCAGCCATAACAGGAATTGATTTAGATGTTTTCACCTCACAAACACACAATTAAATATAGAACTTTGACAAGAATACATGAACCACCCTGCCATGTACACATCTGATTATCAATGGTCTGTGTTTTCTTTAATTAATGCATTGGAAGCCCTACTATCTCCTATTAAAATCGGCATATCTCTCAAATAAGTGTAAAAGTGAATGTTAAAACTGAAACAGATAGATATGCATAACGCAGACAGTGGAGAATGTCTGCAAATTACCTAATTATTCATTCATGATTCATTAGATAAAGACATCTGTTTCTAAATTACTACAAAGGAAGCTCTAAACTGAGGCAGAGCAAAATGGCTTCTGTTTGTACAGAAAATATCGCCTCATATTATAAATGGAAGAGGGAGCTGTTGTAAGTTTGGTGTCAGTACACTTAAATTAATGAGACACCAGCCCACATAATCACCCCTCTGTATGACCTCTTCAGCTCCTCTCCAGACAAAAAGAGACAATCAGCACTCAAATATGTGTCTTCTGCCCACAACAGCTCAAAAGGTCCATATGACACGAAATAAGGCCTGAATTAAGTGGAAAAGTTTGAGAAGGTTTAAGAAAAATAGGGACATTCCACGTAAAAAAAAAAAAAAAGACAATAGTGGCCTCGTATTGTTGCAGGTTTTCACATGAAAAGCAACACATGCAACATTTGTGACCTTGAAACCAAAGCGGAGATACAAAGAAATACATGTTAGTGCTAGTTTATAAGGATCGTGTTAAACACTACTAGACGTTTGAGTCTTTTATTTTTCATAGAACAGGATGAGTGAAATAATTTTTAATTTTAGTGGAGTTGTAGTTTTCAAGGATGGTCATAATGTATAAAACAAAAGAACATCTGAGCTGCTCATGGACAAATGTTTTTACAGAAAGTCTCCCTCAACAAAATTATATAACTTCGATAGAATAACTTGTATGAAGTAGGAGAAAAGGTAGCATTAATTTGAAATTATGGCATTAATTGGTTTACATTTGATTAAGTGTGAGATCGTGTACTAGAACACCAAGGAGGAGGTTATAGCCCCACCAAACATCTGACATACAAACATCTGACTGATTTCTGTTATTCAGCTGCTGTTTCTCCAAACTCCAGTTCAGTAGCACCCCCTCATTCATCATAGCAACCTTCATGCACATGTTGGTCACATCATGCAAGATGTCTTCACTGTTACTCATATTTGGTATCCAAACAACGTGATAATACGTCCTACCTACTAGATCTCTCAAAGTGCTGAATATCACTATTTTAAGTCATTTCAAACAAATGTGTCTATTATTCACAGTGAGTAATATTTTTAATCACAATAATGGGCTGTGATTAATCCTGATTCATCTCAAAACACTAGTGTTTGCTTACTTGTGCTTTTGAGGGGAGTTAAAACAATTGCATGTGTGGTGTTGGAATTAAGAAACACATAATTTAGCTATAAGGATCAGAGTGTTTATACGGAATAAGGTTTCAGTTTAGTTGTGATGATTCCCTAATTGGTAGTAGAACTGGCTGAGTGAGAAAGTCTGAAGGACTTACAGTATATTAATTGTATTTGTCAGATGATAGGGATATCAGTGTACCTGCATGGCTCCAGCAGTGTTCCTAACTTTGCCAGCCTGTCATATTCAGCTGAAGGTAGCATGGCTAAGTCATGGTTCTGCTGTGCCAGCGTTGCCTTCAGTGGGTCTTTGTCCTGTTTATCATTCTGGGTGGGTACATCCTGGACGGGTGACCCCTCCTCTTGACCATGAGAAGCTTGCTAAACTTTCAGTTCTGCTTTGTTTGCAGGACTGTTTCAAATGTCCAACTATTTTACTGCTGGTGCAAAGTCACTGTGATAACCCTCTGCACTACACAGCGGTACACTCCTTGCTCATCATCATATTGCAAGTGTCATCCAAGATACTTCAGACTAATCATGCTCCAGTGGAATGGCAGCTCATCACTGCAATATGTGCACACAGCTGGTTTTATCTTAAGCTTCTTACATGAGGGTCAAACTTTTTTTGATTTGATTAATTTACTTTTTTTTTAAAAACATGCCTTAACGTATTCATGTTGACAGCCCTAATTTTTAATCATCAAAGGTGTTTGTAGGAGGGCTATAATTCTTGAAATGGACTTTTAAATGTACACGAACATGCTTTTACTTTGGTATTCCTGTCTTTAACATCAACTCCATGGTCTCACCAATAAATAATGAAACCCCAGCAAATTGCAAACCCCGAAGTAACAATGGTAGGAGGTACAGTGGTGGAAGTAGGTCAGGTCATAACTGTGTGTGTGTGTCTACAGGTACTGTAGGACAGCTATAACAGGACATGCAGGCTGACCAGCTGACTGGAAAATAAGAGGGAGGGCAAAGAGGGAAGATAAGCAATGGTGAGAGGAGGAAGGGCTGCAAGATGTACTGTAAGTGGGTCATGTAACAAGGTAGATTGACAAGAGGCAGCGGGGGTGATGGAGGAGGGGAATTTTGAGAGATCGAAGGGGAGGTGAAGTGACACCCAGGGGTTTTCATGGCTGTGAGAGAGGAGTTATAGGAGGGAGTCGAGAGGTTGATAAAACCTTGGTTGACTCGAGGGGTGAAAGCAGTAGGGAAGGAGAGGAGAAGGAAAGGTGACAGGAATACTTGGTGGTAACAAGAGTCAATACGGGAGGGGGAGGGAGAAAATGACAGAAAGGGTCTACAGGGGTTGTGGCTGCAAGAGGGACGGAGAGAGAAAAAAGGCTAAAGGGGAGGAGGCAAAGAGAGAGTAGCAGGTGGGAGGATTACAGGAGGTCAGAGGAAAAGGTCAAAGAAAGAGGTTCGGGGGGGGGGCGTTGCTGTCAGCAATGACACATAGAGGGATGGAGGGGGAAAGAAAGGGAGCAGAGGAGGGATGCTCCAGCTCCAGCTGTGACACCGTTCGCCTCCTGTGATCTCTGTTTCTCCCTCAGCTACTAGGTATGTTTGTTTGTATATGTGTGTGATGGAAATCCTGTATGTCAGCTCGTGTGTGTGTGTTTCGGAGCAGAGAGGGAGCATCAGTCAAGGAGGAGGGCCTCACAGGATGCTCACCCTGCTGTAACACACAGTGAAGAGCTGGGAGGCCTCTCCCAGAGTGATGGGCCTCCAAAAGCAACCTTTCCACCAGGCCACCTGTCAGTCACCGTTATCTCTTCTGACTGACGCTTAGAGGAAGACCCCCCTCTTTTCTTTCTCATCTTGCGTCTTTTCCTTCTATCTGGAGCTCAATCAAAGCAAACCAGGACATCTATATACTGTCTCAGATGGACAAAGTGTCATCCACGACTGGCAGGAGGCATCTTTTTTTTTTTCAACCTGTGCATGAGCCAGATGTACCAGGGATGAGTCTGTCTTTGTGGGTGAAGAATGAATGTTGGTCAAGTAATGAGGAAAAAACAAAATGTTAACTAAGACTGAATTCGTTAATATGCTGATGATTAGTAATTATTTTAGAAAGAATGTGACCATTTTTAGCTATTTAAAACATTCATGTCTGTTGTTCATGGTATTTTTTAACCATCAAACCAGTTCATAGGAGGCATGAAGTTCTTTAAATTGATTGGATGAAAAATTCTGGTCGACTAATGAAAATCAGGTGTTGGTTTTAAAAAGTAAAGGCATGTTAAACATGACTATATGTCTATAGACACAGTGGCCAAACATGTTTTACTCTGAAGCCACTTATATTCATAATTTCCGGAGAAAAGATTTGTTGTCATATATTAATCCACAATTAGTTATTATTCATCTTTGTGTGTCTTTTTGAGTGAATCGTCATATTTGCCTTTTTAATTTCTGTTTTCCTCTCCCATTAAATATAAAAATACAGTATGTTTATTTCCCTTGTCTATTTAAATAGGACTATTCTAATTCTTAAAGATTATCTACTTTAATTATCAACAAAGTGCTTTTGAGGATATCAGTGCTGCTTGTCTTGATATTTTCATCTCTGGTATTTCCTCTGGTTCCCTTCTCCCCCTGTGTTACCTCATTCCTCCCTCGTGCTTTCTTTCTTTATTTACTTTTTCTTCACTTAGTCTGTTTGCATGGTCTTATGGAGCGTGCGGGTGTTTGTGTATGTGAAGATAGTATGCATGAGTATTCATGCATTTATGCATCATGTATTTACTTATATACATATGTACATGTATGTACATATATCAAAATGTGCAGCTACATGTTTGCACCTGTGATCTGTGCATTTGTATATTTGTATGTGCAGCAGGTGCAAGTGTGTGTGTGTGTGTGTGTGTGTGTGTGTGTGTGTGTGTGTGTGTGTGTGTGTGTGTGTGTGTGTGTGTGTGTGTGTGTGTGTGTGTGTGTGTGTGTGTGTGTGTGTGTGTGTGTGTGTGTGTGTGTGTGTGTGTGTGTGTGACCTGATAAATCCACAGCTGTCTCTGTGAGCTGACTGCTGCATACAAATGATGTCAAAGGGCACAACATACCAAGCAATGCTGATTAAAGCTGACATTACAAAGATAAGCTTGATTAATTGTGCCACTTACTACAGGTTGACAGCCTATAACAAATACTGCTGGTTCATTATGAAACGCTGCCAAGAGGGAGAACTCTCCATGACTGATCCATGTCTGATTAATTCTGCTGAGGAAAACAGATTCCTGATTTTATTTGCTGTTTGCTGGTGTAGATTTCTGATTTTTAAAAAGCCATAGAAAGCAATACACATCAAGTTAATTTAAAATCCCAAGTGAGTGAGAAATACTTCACCATGTAGTTCCTTTTTAAGAACATATAGGTCATATAGGTCCGTCAGTGAATTGTTGATGAAATAAATATTTTCTCTCACAATGTTGTTTTTTCTGTTGTTGTTATAAGAATGGGTTTGGTTGTGTTTCTTACCTTGTAGGACTTTGTTAGAGTGATATCACTACTCTATGAGCCATAGGCTAACAAAACCAGACAAGGCGGCGGATGTTCCCACCTGCATGGCACGTACCTGAAGCATACATGGGCAATCAAAGCTCCAGAAATAGGAGAATGGCACAACAGGGATTTTACATTAATAAAAGCTTGCTGACATTCAGATGATCAGTTGCATTCTGCCTTGGTCTTCAGCAGTTCGGTCAGAGGAAACACAAGAGTTGGAAAGTTTTTGCAGAAACTCCAACGGTATGAAACCCAAAAACCATGTTGCAGTTCTTCTTTCCTGTTCTAGGCTGTAGATACTTATTGACTGCCATAGCCTTGGTCAGGACAGGAGCCACACGTCATTTCCTTCATGCAAGATATACAGTGAACTGACAGCCAGGGCGCACACCATTCTCAACAACTGGACCTAAATCACTATTATGCTTGTAATATGATTTAAAAAGATTGGCATGACAGAGATGTGACCAGAGCCTAGTCTTCCAGACTAAACTCTTGCCGTTCATGTGCTCTTTTTTCATTTTGCTCTGCGACAGGCTCAGCTTTGTCTTTGCCATACCAGCTACTACAAACAAATGATGCCTGAACCTGATTCAAAATCAATTACAACAGTGTTTAGACTGCTGAGTATTCATCTAGTTATCATTTAACACTGCAAAGGAACCCTGCATCATGTTTTCAAAACCCAGCTCCTTCTGACTAAAACCAGCGCTCTTCTGCATAATCTCTTTCACCGCTAACATCAGCAACGAGAGAGTCTCTTCCATGTCTCTATCCATTTCATTTCAATATGCATGCAGGTTGGAGATGAGTTACTGCAAGTATTTTAGGGCCTTGTTCACGAGTGACCGGAAAATGGACCATGAGATGGGCAGGCGATTCTGTGCAGCATCAGCATCAGTTTTCTGGGCACGTCCATGTGGGAGGAGACCCCGGGATAGACCCAGAACTCAATGGAGGAATTACATATCTCCTCTTGCCTGGGAACGCCATGGGATCCCCCAGGAGGAACTGGAAAAGGTTGCAGACGAGAGGGATGTTTCAAATACCCTTCATCTGTTGCCACGGTAACCCAACGCTGGATAAGCAGAAGAAAATTGATGGATGGATGGATGGACTTCAGAGTCTGGAGGAATCTCTCCAAAGTATCCTGGCTTTGCTAGGCTGTCAGCAATGACACATGTGACTGTGCTTTAACCACAGAAGTTGTAAGTTGTAACACAACCAAATGCAAAATGAAGAAATGTTGACACTTTTTCACTCTGGATAACCTTGGGATGCCAAACACTGAAATAAGTCAATGTCCTTATCACTGCTTTAAGTGTTACTGACTTCAGGGTATAAGCAGGATATAAAACATAACTGCAAGAGGTTCAGCTTTCAGGTTAACCTGCACACATGAGAAGTTTTAATTAACGCAGTAACATGTCGTTTTACATATGGACAAAAAAAAGTGTCTGAAATGTTGAGATTAGAAAGTAGCCGCTGGCCCCACACTGTTTATTTCAGCAGTAGGTGAAACATGGACAAATATCTCGCTCTGCTGCTCACAACTCAGCAGGTGACGCTGACTAAAAAATATATATATATATCTGATCTCATTAACAGCCCCAACACATATTAATAACCGCAAGATAGTTATAACAAAGCAATACTCAGAAGACCTGGAGACATGCCTGACCTGACCCTCACTCAACAACATGCCAGCTCTGATCATAAACAGCCAATAAATACCCTCCAAATCTAAGCTTTGCTTTCTCACATTGCAGTCTGGTTACAACAACATTCATGTTTGTGTCTCAAACATTAAGCAGTGGGGCTTGAGGTACAATCTCCATTGTCTCCAGCCTTAATCCAAATTAAATTAATTTTGATCCTTCATATTTTCCTTTAGATGCTTGTCCCCTCCAACCACCACTGAATGAAGTTCTGCAACAGGAGGAACTGCTCTTTTGCATTAAGAATAAAACAAAGCAAAAAAAAGAAAAGAAAGAAAGATGCAGACGCAGGTGTGGACGTGAACGGCATGTTGATATCCTGTAGAGCACTTGGGTACTCCAGATACCCCAGATGTAGCTGGATACTGCAATCAGCTACTGCTGTCAGCTCCTCTGGTCCCTCAACGACAGGCACAGAACCCAACACCGCAAAACTCAGGAGGAGCATGACGACTGAATTACTGAAAATATGACTCATGTTGTAATAAACTGGATTTTTCCTTTAATAACATGGAACAGAACTCATAAAAAAGGCTTGAGGTGCCACAGGCAGCACGGGCCCTCAGGGAAACAGTTAATGAAATGGCTCTTTTCTCACTAGTTGTGGTTCTTTATCTTTACTTCTTTTCTTTTTTTTAAATGGACTCAAACTCATGACCTGAACACAGTGTGCATGTAACCTGAAGTAACTCTAGATTTCTAATAAAACCGTGTTATAGCACCTTAGATACCAGACTCCCACAGGCATTCGCCCACTCAAAGAACTCAAACCCACAGCACATGTAGAGCACCCTAACCCCTTGATCCCCTATGTTCACTGTCGTCATGTGTTGGAATATAGATAAAGCATACTCACAGGGCTGCAGGTATCTCAGGCCCAAAGGTGCACACCCACTCTGAAGACTTGAACCTATACAGCCAGATGCAGAGGGTGAACCTTAACCTGCTGAGCCACTGTGCTCCTCCACAGCCAAATGTTGGCTTTTTTAATAAAGCAGCCTTATAGCACCACAGGTACCAGAGGCCCTCAGGTAAACAGCTAATGAAATCCCTCTGTCCCTCTTGGACTAAATCATCCAAATAGCAAGCGGTACCTCAGGCACAGAGGCAGACGGATGGCAAAGAACCAGGGAGAGACAGAGAGCAGGGGGGAGAGAGGGAGAGGGATATGGAATAAAAAGAGAGGGGGAGTGGAGGCACGAGAGTGATGGAGGGAAACAGCAGCAGAGGTGAATGGGGTTGGAGAAAAAAGCGAGAGAGGATTTTAAAGATAAGGAAACTACGGCGTTCTGTAACCATGTAACATTAACATTTATTGATACCTTAAGCATCTCAACTGCTATAAATCAGACATTAATATACCCACCTCTGAGACAGGAGCAGACGACTGCTGGTAAGAATCGAACCTTTAATGTGAGATGATGTCGCCACGTCTTGAGCCACCTCCACCTTTCTCTAAATAAGCATCCTATTGATATAAAAAAGAGAAACAACAACCCACAACCATTACTGGAGCCTAATGGCACGTCCTTTTTTTCAGTCAATTCTGTATATTTTAAATTGTTCAGCTTTTAGCCCAAAAACAGTCCTAAAGCATGAGAATCATCACCCGGTGATCCAGAACATCCCACAGATGCTATATTCGGTTGAGATCTGGTGAATATACTGGCCAAGGAAGGACAGCGACATTGTTCTGGTCCAGGTAGGCTCCTCCTGACAGACATGAGCCACATGTGGTCTGGCATTGTCATGCATGAAGGTGATGCCTGATTGCTGTATCCTGGGTATGACATGTGAACCTAGGACCGTATCTCGGTAACGGATAGCTGTTAGTGTACAGTGGATGTGGACACGGTCTGACCGCCATCCATTAGCAATGGCTCCCCACATCATGACAACACCACCAAAACGGTCCACTTCCTGGATGTATGCTGCAGGGTAGCGTTCCCCACGGCGACGATACACACGCCTACGACCATCAGCTCTGTGCAAGTTAAATCTGGACTTGTCTCTTAATGTGATCTGCCTCCACTGTGCAATGAGCCATAACATCTGTAACATCTGTGCTACACGTGTCTGCAGAGTTCCGACCATCAGCATCATCAGCATCCCAACTGCCTGGTCATGTAGGTTTTGTGGAAGTCGTGACATCATCTGTTGTTTCAGTAGGACATTAATTAGACCCAGGATTTTATCACCTTGGCCAGGTGTTTTCAATCATGCACAAAAAAATCTCACCATCATCGTTTACTCTGAAATGTACCAATGACTGTTATGGCTATGTTATTCATGATTTAACATGTTATGGTTTTCAGTACTTAAAAAAGTCATTCTAGTGTATCACATGTTTGTTTGTTTCAGATTAGGGCTAGCGAAAGGAAAATGTTGAGTTCTTAAAGATATGCATTATGTTATGTTTTAATTTGGTTTCAGCAGGTCCAGCAGTTTGCTCTGGGATCCCACCCATGCTGAATGAATGAAGCTAAAACTGATCAGGGGTAGATGGTTCAAGAGTTAAAGGTTCATTGAAGTAGAAAAACAGCTGTCAGGACCTGGAGATAAAGGATCTTATTAGATCTCTTATTACTGTTTACTGTCTGCCAACAGATTCAGTTCTAAGGTAAAGTTGAGATGTGACCTTTCATGCAAATAGAGACTGTGTTTATGCCAGTTTGTGTCATATTTAATATTTCACTGGATTGCATACAACAGATACATAGACATAGTCAGGATGTGACAAAGGCTAAAAGTAAATAAATCATAACATTGTGCTTCAGTGAACCAGAAATGATTGTTCATCTGACATCAAATTTGGCAACACAGTTTATGACAAAATATTGCTTTCACAAGCTCTTTTGTGTTTGCTGTCACTTCCCCTCCTCACAGTTGTTACATCAAGGTCCAATTTGTTTCATTTATTGTTATTTAGAAGGATATTAAACAGAAATTTGTCAACACATTTCAATTAAGTCTGGTTGAAGCTCAGGCCACATGCCAAGGTGCATGTGATCAGGCTCTGGTCTGGATCCAACACTGAGAGTTTGTTTATGAACATTTCTGCTTTCTTCTCATGAATTGAGGCACTTAGTTAATTTAATTTACAACATTCTGTCATACATGTACAGAATGTTCCAATGACTGTATCATTACAAGTATTTTGATCCACATTTTGAATAAATAACACTTGTTTCATAATTGAATAAGTTTAGTCTCTTGTCTTTCCATACACAGAACTTCTACCCTCCATTTTAAGCTCTTACAAATATATGTATTGTCCCAGGATAGAATATTACCTGCAAAATGGCCAACTTCTTACTTAACAATCACATGAAATATCACAGAATGTATTCAACCCTAAAATTAGTCGAGGTTCAGGTCTTTCCTCTCACTTTATCCCACAGAGCAGACGTCCAGAAAACATCATCCATTCATATTAATCTTCCGTCACTCTGTGCAAAGTCAGCATTGATTACAAAGCATTAAACGCTCAACAATAAACAATCTATCACCGTTTGACTTAACTAACATAAATCTGCTCAAGCTTGACCTCACTGGTAGCTGGACTACTTTTCATTCACCACATAGCAGAGTAAACCTGAAGAGCCTCTCCCTTCTGATTCCTGATTGTGATCGATATCTGAGTCCAGACTGAAGTCCGGTTTGTTCAAGCCAACTCAAATAAAGTCAGGTCTGACTCTCCATTTATTTCCCTGGTGTTCCCCAGAATTAAACCTGGACTTACCGCTGCTGGAAAGAAGATATGTACAACATATTTCTGTCGCTAAAGAGCATCAGTTTACCTTGCATGGCAGAGCTACTGTTTTTATTGTTTCCCTGAAAGGCTATATCCTGTTTAGCATTTTAACAGGTGACTATGAGACGTTTTATGATTTCCCTGTTTCCCTTTACCTTTGCTTTGTGCACAGTGACATGGAGCCTGCGCTGCGCATGTCAATGTGTCTATTGCTGGAGGTTTTCGAGGCAATTTGAGAGTCGACATGGGCGATTGATTTTTCATGCTTCAGCAGAGCTCTTGGTAAACTGTTTGTGTCACAGTCCCCCCTTCAACCCACACGTCGTCACTGCCGGAAGAGAAGAGAAGGCAAGGAGAGCGAAAAAGCTTGATCTGGCTGGAGACAGCCCTTCTTTTTGCTAATACATTACTAAGGACTGGCAAGATGTTGGAGGCCCGGTGTAAGATTTTCATTAGAACCACAGCTTTTGTGTTTTCCTAAAATAATGTTTGAAAAAAAATAAAACAAGAAATATCCATGAAGACGACCGCGAGTAAAGGTGCAGTACGGTGCAATTACAGTCAGTCAAATTGAAAAAGAGTACATGAGTAGATGATATCCAAGGGTGCACAATTATGTCATTAAGACCTGGTAGTTATAGCTTACATGATAGCTGGGGTCAGCTCCCTCACAGTATGCACTCTGATTAGAGTCACAGCTAGCCAGGTGGAGAAGCTACGTGGTGTGTGAGAATATAAGTAGATGTGACATGATTTGACATGAGCCATAGATGACAGAGCTGAGGCAGGCTAGGTCTGAGCCTCAGTGCTAATCATTCATCACAGTGCAAAAAAGTCTTACGCAATTTGCAAATCGATGAAAATGTTGACCTTAGGCACAGATAGCATCTCAGCATAGCTTGGCAAAAGCAGCATACTATATATAATACACTACCCTTTCAAACAACTAGTTTTATTGGAGTGTTTGTGATGAAGATCTGAGTAAAGATAAATCACTTCATGTCTCTGACTCTTTTTTAATTTCTTTTAAACCCTGTTGAAGCACTGCCAGCCCTGACTGCATGTCACTGGTTCAGGCTGAAATCAGCCCTGTGTTAAATCAATGCAGTCATGTTGTTTAAGGCACCAATGAGGCAATGACTTCGCAACTCTGAAAAGTTTTCAGGATGGCAACTGTTTTATTCAACAGCTGTGCTTCGATAAGAATAAATAAAGTCATTACATAATATGACAGTGAAATTACAATGCAATTAACGAGATAATTAATGGACAGTTTAAAAATAATAACATTTGCTGATTGCATTGTTAAAAATAGATATGTCAATGACAGGGACGTGATGAATAATTATACTAAAAGTAAACTTTGACTCATTACTTTTATGTTCTGTACGGCATCGATGAGACTTAATGATTTTACAACTCTGGAAAGTTTTCATGATGGCAACTATTTAATTCAACAGCAGTGCTTTGATAAGAATAAATAAAATCATTAAATAATATGGCAATAAAATTATAAAGGGATTAAATGGATAATTAATGTATGTAATAAGTAATTCAGGAATGCAATTTGTCGATTGCAATGTTAACAATAGACATGTCGATGACAGTGAAGTGATGAGTAATTAAATTAAAAGTTAATTAATTTCTTAATGATTTCCATGATTTGTCTTTTAAATAAATGTCTGAATCCAGCCACAGATGTAAGGAAAGTAGATGGAAGCACAGGTATTGCTGCCTTGCTGCCTGCTGCCCCTCTGACAGTGTTATTGTGTCAGTATGGTGACAGTAGTAACATCTCTGCTCCCTGCAGCTGACCCTAAGACCTTTTCTCATCTCACTTTGGCTCCTTCCTTCTGAGAGAAACTCCTTGCTCCGTCCTCTGAGATACTTCAGGAACTGCTGGGTGGATTTTTCTGTTGATCTTCTGCAGCCAAGTACTTCCAGGTGAGTGGAAACCTTCCAGCCACAGATGGCTTGCTGTGTTTCTCCTTCATCCTCTAAAAGATACGTCCATACCCACCTCCCAGTAGAGGGTGAGCTCAGCCATGATCAAACATCCTGGTAGAGATTGACCCCAGGACGTCTGACCATAAAGAAGCTGTAGTGAACTCACATGGGAACATCAGCTGTTGGTCCAAGACCCTCTCATGTTCCACTCAAACCAGGTGTCAGGACAGACCACTCCTTCTGCTTGATGTAAAGGGGTCCAGCTTCTTGCCTGAGGAAGAGTAACCCACTGCAGGGATACTGACAGGCTGCTCCTATAAACTTCACATCTGTGTGTCCCCAAAACATGTGCCAGTTTTCACAGGACCTGGCTGTGATGCCATCCAAAACAGCCCTGGGTCAAAGCTGCCTTGCAGCCCAATAGAATGTGCTGCAAACTGTGGTTCTGGGCATCACAGAGATGGAGAAAAAATAAAGTAGCCAACAGTTCCCTCTTTTAGCTCTTAATTCTTTTTATAATGAAAAAAAAGTATTTTCAGTCATAAAAGATAAATAACCAAATAGGTTGTAATACCAGCATAATTTAAAAGGACTTGGGAGCAACTGGAGAAATATATTATTAATTTTTTTTACTCAGCATACATATGACCATTACCACACATGAAAATGAGTTAATAGACATGTGCCTCACCAAGTAAGGTCATAACATAAATATAACTTCATGTATCATTAGCTAACGATTCATTAAAACAAATGGTGATATCACTTTTTTTCACTAATGCTTAACTGTGCACTAGTTAAGCATTAATGTGTGCCTATTAGTGCACCTGTATTGTGAAGTGTTACCGATCTTCCTCTCCTTCCTCTCATCTTAACTTAATGTGATCACATCGTCCACAGGTAGAATAAAAACCTCATCTCTGATTTATCTTAAAAGCCTGTCATACAGTACTGTGAATTCTGCTCATGCTTATATTATGAGGAGGTAAAAACATATATCTTAATATTAGATGTCTTTGTTTCTCTTACCAACTAATTCTCCTAATTCAACATCAGACAGATAAAAAATAAACCTATTTCATATTTTTTTCACCAAAGCTTCTACACACAACAACCAGCATTGAAGTGAGGCCTGTTGCTATTTAAGGGTTTTTGTTGTCTTTATTTTTTGTTTTTGTTTCCATAGTTACAAGTTGGACTTGAGCTCATTCTGAGTGTGATTTCAGATGAGGGTTTTTCATAACTCAAAAACTATCTGTACACATCTCCCATTTACTGGAGAGATGTTTTTTGATATTTTGAGAATTTTAAGTATTTTGTTTCTTAGTTTTCACTTTTTTTATTTTGAAAATGGAACTTTTTAATCATATATATAAGTTACAATTGACAGCGACAGCTTAACAAACTTCTTTCTTGATTGAAATGCTCCCGTGGCGAGGACCTCCGGAGGATTTCATCCTTGTTTTTAATATTGTTTGTTAAATTGGATTGTCATCCTTTTTTAATCAACCCTAGGAAGACTAGAAACCACTTTGTGGAGGCTAATGGGGATCCGAATTAAGACTAAAGAATTTCTACAACTGTATCTTAAAATGTCATGTTCTCAGTAATGATGGCAGCCTTGGTTTCTTTTTTAGTCTAATGTGGTTTGTAAGACTTTTAAAAGGTCTCAGAATCATGTGAGTAACACACAAACTTGGAATCAAGCAAAACTGATAATGCTGATGACTCACATGATGCCCCATTAGGCAAACAAGCCACTTGTGTCTTCAACGATGTTAACAACCCATAATAGTGCTTTTGAGTTAAGTGTAAATGTGTGACCTTGATGACTGTAAATGTGTTAACAACTCCAGAAGAGTTTAAATATCTGAAACTCCCCCCCCAAGACAGTCAGAACTGAAGAAGCCTCTTGGATGAGAGATGAAACATCTTCAAACCCTAAACAGATGTCCAGTTGTTTCAGATTCAACCTTCAAGGATTAGCATGACCTGAATAATAGAAAATCTACACCACTGCTTTGGCAGATGTGAAGATTGGAAGCTTAATGTCCAAACAGGAAATTTAATTTTTGTACTGAATGAATCATAATAAATGAAGACTCCTTTTTTCTGACTGCCTCTGCAAAAAATCCACTAACCATAAAGGTGTAAAAGTGGGTTGTGGAAACTATCTCAGCCTGTCAGAAACATAAAATAAAATAATAATAATATTAATAATGATAACAATAATAATGAAATAATAAAATAATAATAAAAATACAAACAAATAACAATAATAATAATAATAATAATAAAATATCTGTGTAATAAAAACCAGTCACAACAATAAACATAGAACATATGTATTTGTAGATTCTATTTTTAGTATTTGACTACATTTTTACACTAAACATTAATAATAATAATAATAATAATAATAATAATAGTACATTAAATATACATTATATACAATACACCATTCATGAGTGGGGGCCTATCTAGATGGAGAAACAGTCCAAACTTTAGAGCTGGGTCGGGAGTATGGTGCCGACCTCCTACATTTCCCATCAGTCCATTTCACCCTGACAGGTGTGGCATGTTCAGCAATGGCCATGTGTCTGCAGTGAAGCTGGTGATCCGATGAGACATTTGGTGATCTTTGCATTCTACAATATATTTTCAGCACCAATTGGAGTTATTTAAAAGCAGTTATTATATGTTCGTCTGAAAAAAGGTTCCGACCTCGGTGACCTCAATGGTGGGTATACGGCCTTGGTCACCACACTGTAATAAACAATAGTGATACATTAATATAGAGAAAGTTAAGATTTCAACTTTAAACATGTATCAAGAGAAATGTGCTATTTATAAATGAGATAGTTCTTCAACAGGAGGTAACCTTGCAGCTCAATTTATCATCAAAATCGTATTATCCGTGTCTGAGAGAGTTTGGTTTCAAAAGTCTCTTGTCTGCTGTCAAACATGAGTTAATTATAGGCAGAGCTCATTGTTTCCCTGCAAGTAAGCCTGTGATTCAGGAAGCACATTATTGATAACAAATACAAGAGTAAGATGATGAAGGTATATATATATATATATATATATATACTGTATATATATATTTCATATATATATATATCATATATTTTTCTTGCTCTTTTCTCAAAATTAGACACTCTTTTCTTTTCAATCAAAGGTTTATTTTTTTGATTATATGCATCTTGAGCAACTTAAATGAAAAGCATGGGTCCTTATAAAGCCAACGCTTTCATCACAAACACAGAGCCAGCTCTTACTCGGATATTTTTGTCATGATATGTGGTGCGACCGCCGTAATTTCCTTACATATGGCAGCTTCCTGTGAACAATAAGACAAGATGAATTTCTCTATTTGTTTTTCTACAGTGCACAAGCAATTATTAACATATGTTGTATGGGAAGAGACAGAAAGTTAAATATAAAACAAACCAGGAGACAAATAAAATGAAGCAGCTGGTTGAGCTTTGACGGCAACGTTTTGGCAGGAAACCGCCAACTAAACATGTCACCACTCTAAAGAAGTCGTTTATTCCAATTTCTGGGGGAGGCTCCCTTGTTTTGTTTACATACCATGTCCAGTCATATAAGACATGCAGCTCCTGACTTTATTTGCACAATGTGTGGTTTTGCTCCTCATTTAGTTTAACTATAGCTTTGACCAACAGATTGAAAACAAATGTCTGAATCTACAGAAAAACTCAACCTTGGCATCCGTGGAGACAATAAAATGCTTTGCTGATTGTCTTAATGCAGAGGCTGCAGGAAAGCTGACTACTATGTCCATTAAAGGGAAAAAACACTTAAAAGACATGTGTATGGTTAAAGTGAAATGGTTCTTATAGGTGCAAAAGCCACTTAGTTGGATTCAGGCAAAGATTGGTGAAGTTTGATTTCACACAGAACACGAGGGTTACCCTCCACATATGGCTTTACAATAGAGCTAGTTTTAAGCCCATGATTAGGACATCTGCTGCATCTGGATGAGAAGCCAAGGTACGTGACCTTAGCTAAAATGGTAGACAGACCTGATTAGAGAGTGTGGCTGGACAGGAGGGACAGAAGGACATTATGTTACCTGCCCAGCACCAGATTAGCTGGTGTAGAAAATGAAACATTCAGCAGATTACTTGCCAGGTATTTTTCTCAGCAGATAGTGGAGAGTAAAAGAAGTCTAAGAGGAGAGTAAATACTAGACTTTAAATCCAACTGATGGACAGAAAGAGGGCTCCAACTTAAGGGTAATGTTGCTATTTGTCTGCTGAATGAGTAAATAGACAACTGTTTATTACCACATTTACCACAACAACTTAGGCAAGATAAAAACATGTCAGGCTGTGTGTTTGTCGATTGTGGGTGGAGTTGATCTGCTGCATAATGGCCAAATAAATCAATCAATAGAATAAAACAAGAGGAATAGGCTGTAGAATACCTACTAGTCCCAGTAATGTAACTAAAATGATCAAAGAACAATGATCTGATTGACATTCATGAAATGTGCTGTGTGTTTTCTTTTAATTTTATTTTCCCTTTCTCCAACAACACAGCAGTTTTGGGATACAGTCACTATAAACTACCAAAGTACAAACATTTGCATGTTGTCCATTTTTAACGCCCCCGCCCCCTCCCCCATCCCCAAAGAAACAAAAAGACAAATAGTATAAAACTAAAATGAAATAGGAAACAAATTAATAAAATAAAATAAAAATACTACATATATACACATATTCAAAGTATGTATAAAATAAATCATATGTTACTGTTAAGTGTTTTCATATATGTCAGAAATGGTTGCCATGTCTTATAATAATCATCTGTAGAGCCACCCAGTGTATATGTTAATTCCTCCATGTGTAAAAACCTCAAGTTCTCCAAACCACTGGACATGTGTGGGAGAGGCCTCACGGCCTCATGCTTCCACTTCATGAGTAAGAGGCATCTTGTGATTAAGGATGCAAAAGAAACAGCATTCGAGTAATAAATTTAACTCCAAAAACCTCTGAAAAGGTATTAAATACAGGTGTCCAGTAAGTATGGATGAGGGATCCTGTTACTGACTTACATCTATTGCATAAGGGATGTGCCCCTGGATCGGTCTCTGCTAACTTCTCCTTGGATAGATGCAGGTGGTGTAAGACTTTGAATTGTAGGAGCCCATGTCTTGCACAAATTGAGGAAGAATGTACTTTTTGAAGAATGGATACCATTTGTTATGCTATGTCTGTTATTTCAGATGCCAAATCATCTTCCCACTGGGATCTGTAATGGTGGAAAGAGAAGGGAAATGCAAAGTTGATTGATTTTAATAATTACATATAAAGTTTCAATTAGTAAACAAGTTATGTAACCTTCATTTATGCAATGTTTTGTTTAATGATGTTGAGTCACTGTGAATAAATTAAATAGCTTAAGTGAGATTAATTACAGGCGACAGAAAATCTCATTTGAAAGGCATTACTTTTATGTATAACACTTGAATCATAAACACTTGAATAAATAGATTATATCTATTTAGAAGTTCACTTCATATATAATAATTGTATAAGTTTGCATTAATGTAATTTGAACAGTTATTTAATTTGATCACAATGACTCAGAAACACTGGATTAAATGTGACCCTCTACATACAATTAGTGTAATAACATTTGATATAAATGTTTAAAGTGATTAGAATATTTTTTCAACCTTTTGGGCAATTTTTCTTTCTTGTTTATTTATTTGTTTTTTGAGTGCAGACAGATTTCCAGAAGAGTTGTGTCATTAGGATCCAAGAGACTTCAGGTTTTAATTATGACACTACAACAGACGATTGCACACTTTACTGCCTTCTATGGCTGAATGTGTGTTAATCAGAGAAATCAGCTGTTTCAGTTATTGCTTGGACTGAACACTAGTGTATCCCTGGGTGTGCATGGCACATGGCTGAGAACCACTGACATAGACAACATAACTGCATCAGAAAGCATTAGGCTACAACACCTCTTTCCTGTAGAGGAGAGAGATGGAGGCTATTTTGTCTGAAACGCTGCTCCTTTCTGCTCTGAACAGCACCACACAATTTGTAAAATTTCCCAAAATGCTAAAAGTAAGGACAGAGCTCCTCTCAGAGTAAAACACACCAGAGCACTGCAGAGAGGCGAAAACTCGGCTGCCGGGAAAATCCCATCGCCATCCCAGGAAAGTACGCCTGGAGCGCCAGGATGCAGAAGTCTGCGAAAGCTGCCCCGCAGCACTGCTCTCCAAATGGCAACTAGTGATGTGCCACCTGCTCCAAGCTGCAGATTCCACACCGGCGAACAGAGCCGTCTGCTTCCCTGCTTCAACCAGAGCCTCCATCCACAGGAAACCACCCGCTTATAGTGGAGAAGACTGACCCCCATCGATGAGCTCCCAGGCCTCACATGCTGCAGATACAGATCACACTCCTCCTCCTCTTTTTCTTCTTTATATGTCTCCTAATTGCTGCTTAAGGAATCACCCATGTGACCTGGGCCAGGTGGGGTCCAGCTTGCTGGAGGCAGTGCTACATCTTTATCTCCTTCCTTTTTCTTCCTAGACCTCACTGTCATTTTTACTTATGTCCTCTATTTGTCTATTATTTCTGTAAGATAACACTCTTGTTTTTATGCTTTGCTCCATCGCGCGCACACACACACACACACACACACACACAATGTTTCCAAGCTGCTGTGGTTTTCCCATTCTGCTCTCCTCTTCTCCTCTCCTTCTTCTCCTCCTCTTGTTTGTGTCGTCTCTGTCCATTTCGAATAAATGTATTTGCAGTATCACTGAAACAAATAAACACTAATGTAGCATAGTAAAATACAGAATGAATGTACTATCATAGAAGCTACTGCATCATCATCTTTTTTTTCCGTTATTGCTTCTCTCTTGTCTCTATTGTCTCTACACATCCCCTCTCCTCCTCCTCCTTTGCCTCAAAACCCTTCATCCCTTCTGTCTCAGCAGGATGACTATTGGCACATCAAGTGAGGAGGGATTCATTGTTATTTGGTGTTTATTACTGCCAGAGCTGCTTAACTCAAGCCAGCGCTCCCGGTGATGAGACGAGAGAAGAAAAAGAGGGAAGGAGGGGAGACAAAAGGGAGGTAAATATGAGCTGAGAGTGGAGAGTGTGAGAATTGATAATAGGTGGAGAGAGGTTCTAGATGTATATGAGGTAGAGGGAAATCCTGTAGAGGGTGAGACAAACAGACTGCACCCTGCTGTCAGGCAGGATGTCCAGGCTGCACATGGCCCTGACATTTCCCCCTTGTCTCAGCACAATTTCAGGCCTCCTGCTGAAGGAATCAGCCCCCCCCACACACACACACACACACACACACACACACACACACCTCCACATCACACAAATCCACGTATTCCCACAACAGCATGAGGAGAATTACACACCAAGGGCAAAGCCTCCAAGACCTACAGCATCACATCGAGATTATCCATCAATTGGTTAGAGCACACACTACTTTTGCTTAGTTGTGTGTGAACATAGAAAGTTCAGTCACTCACCTAATCTGCAGCTTTGGACAGTGGTGAGACTACTGTCATACAAAATGTTCGTGTTCATTTTACTGCTGGATTCATGTGCTTGTTGCATTTTTCTGCTGTATATGATTAAGTTAATTCCAAGTATATTACTGTGGGCACATAAGATGTTTGTTTGTTGTGCCCTTCGACAGTGAACGGAGCTTCCTGGTCTCAGGTAAAACCTTACACCTCCATTCTTTCTAATGTCTAGCTGGGGCCAAAAAGAAGTCTGATTATATGTGAGTGAGAAAATGACCCTAAACAGTTTCCTCATGAGCCTATGGTCTCAATCATTCGTTTTGAGTCATTTTCAATACAGCATTGTGCTCATTTTGTACATTATGGTCCCATTCAGAGCAATAAAGCAGAACGTGCTTTAGGACATCTTGTGATTGACAAGTTGCTACCACAGATTAGCGTCCTCTCTGTCAGATCTAATCAGGATAAAGACGTAGTAACATGCTTCCCAAATATGGTCACTTCTGGCTCCAAAGAATCAAGATGGTGATGGTGCCAAACCTCCATCCACGAGCCAATAAGCGACGTCACTGTGGGTTTACTTTTGATTGTGTCACTGTTGTGTGACACTGTTGTGTCACTGCTTCTGAAGAGCCACATCAGCTCAGAAAAACAGCCCTGTCTTCAGCTTTATGACGATAAATTTTGCACCTTATCCAAGAGGGATTTTAAATATTATAATATATAGTCAGTACACAAAATAATGACTAAATTTGGAGATTCATGGATTTCATAATTTTCAGTAACCTTCCTATACATCATATCAGTATGTGATTGAGGAAAAAGCTTACAGGTTGTGGTGTCATCTGGGGCTATCAGCAGCAAAATGTTCACACCACAGAGCACTGCTGAGTAATGACTGCTACACACAGACTGACCTCCACCATTGAATTCTCCTTAAGATTAATGTGGATGGAAACTGCAGCCAGAGCAATAAGGAAAACAGCGAAACAGTCAGAAATAGAAAACAAAATTGGCTTATTGAATTATTTAGAACTCACTGCTGAACCATCTAGATGCAAATATGTTGTAGAAGTTAAAAAAAATAAAATAAAGTGACAAAAATAAAAGATGGCAAAGAGGCAAAGAAGAGGTAGAGGCAAAGAAAAGATTGTCCCTGACATCTCATTCTTTACATTGTATCTGTTAGTCTCTTTAATAAGACCACATAAATGTAACTCCACAGGCAACCTACTGCTAACCAGCATGACCATGAGGATGGCTGCATCACCATTGACACCATTCACGGTGAGAAAAATGGATCATAAAACATCTGAGGGCACAGGAGGAAACAGGAGGAAATGTTGGCAACATGTGGCCAGCAATGACAAAAAAAGAAAAGAAAAAAAAAGCTCACAGACACCACTGTGTCAACAAAAGATACAACAAATAAAGAAAAATACAAGAAAAAGAGACAGACACCCCACTGGTCAACACTTTTTCAAACTAGAAGGGCACTAAGTAGAGCCTAACAGTCCCTATTAATTAAACCCTAATCCAAATTCAAATTATTAACCTCGGTCTGTAACTGAAATATCAGCCAAACAACATAATAAATGGTTGCAGAATAAATATATTACATAAAAATATAACTTCTTTTTTTTGCTTTTTTTTATAAGATTTTGAAAACACTTTGCTTTTGGTACACGTATGAAAACTGCAGCAAACAACAATGATAATTCCTGAAACATTATACAGTGTTTGAAAAGTAATGTGAAATTTGAAATCTGTGATTTATGATTCCTCTGGATCTACTCCAAAATGCTACATGCCCAACACTCCCACTGAGTCTCATCAAAATCTGTCAGATTATTCATGGTGAAAAAAGCTCTATCTCTCAATGTTAAAGAAAGTTTGTTTTTTTTTTAAATATCCTGGATCCACTTCAATTCAATGGGTTCCTCCCTGTCTCATGCCCACCAAGTTTCATAAAAGTCCATCGAGTAGTTTCTGTGTAATCCTGCTAACAGTCATCAGTATAAATTTGAAGACAAATCTCTTGAGATTTTATTTCAGGATATGATTAGATGACACATATTTCTGTTAACTGTGAGGCGCCGTCCTCTAGTGCTGTAGAAATTATGATGGGAGCAAAGGAGAAAGTCAGATGAACTAGTATGAAGATAAACGAAGCCTGCAGAAGGAAGTCAAACATGGAACTTAACTCATTTTAACCCAAACCATTACCTTTTTGTTAACCTAGCCGAGTAGTTTGGTGCCTAAAATCTAACAAACTAGTACGCCTGTCGCTGTACGCCCCAGTAGTATATGTCATTTCAAGAGTCATGGCAATCAACCACCTCAATAGTTTAAGTGTTTGGACGTGTTGCATACAGTCGTTCAATCGTCTCATCTAACTCACAGCAAAATGTCAGACTATTCCATTTACAGTCTCCTTTATTATTTAGCTGCTGGTATCTTAAAATATTAACAAGATGGTTCATCTCAAGAGCCTTATCCCTGAATTTAGAGATAAGTGTTGACGAGTCAGTCTAATATATTCGACTTTGTAAAGCAAGTTTCTGTCTATCGCAGAGGAAAATACTTGTACCGTAGGAACATTGCTATTAATTCTGACAGGATATCCCTTTATTTAGCCACTTTTTTACAGCTGCAGAGCTTGTTGGGCATCCAGAAACTATTCCTTCATGGATGTAATGTTACAAAATCCAAGTTCTGTATGAAAAATTAATTACCTCTATGTTAACCTGTTTTGATGTACTGTATGTCTCTAGAAATCAAAAATCAGAGGAAGAGATGATGCTGGAGATACTGAGGAATGGATGGAGGAGATGACAGAGGCTGAAAAACAAAGACAGAAGCCAGTAAGACAAAGACATTGGTAAGGAGGATAGACAGAGAGAGAGATGTGGAAAAATAAAGGTATAGTGGAAGCATTCAGGCACAACTGCCCTGGTCTGTGGTTTGTTAAATAGCTTTTTGATGGAACTGGTAAAGCAGTGAAGCCTGTGGCGCTGTTAGCTGGTACACCATGGGAAGGGAGGAAGAGAGAGAGAGGGACAGAGAGAAAGAAAGAAAGAAAGAGAGGTAAAGAAAGGTAAAATGAAGAAATCAAAGGGAGAAGAAAATGAAGGGGAAAAAAAAGATTAAAATGTGGATTTATTTATTTTACTGTGGAGTCATTCTGCCCTCCAGAGGTGATGAATGTTATAACAGCTCCACTCCTGAACCACGTGTAATGGTGCTCTGTGTGTGTGTGTGCCTGTATAGGTGTGTGGTGTTTGTGTTTTTCCTCACAACCTCTCAAATGAGAGGATGTAGCAGCAAGAGTTTAAATAAATGTAGTCAACCATCATGAGCTGTTCTTCCTATTGGTTGAAGGCACAGTCACATGTTGGCTGGGTAATGACATTGTTCAAAAACATGAATGAATATCTCTGAAGAAGTGACATCAAGTCATTTTTATTAAAAAATCATAAAATTCAACCAAATCACATCAATTCAATAAAATTTTATTTTTCAAACATAAATTCTTATAAAAATATATATAGATATATATTTACATATCATATATGTATAGTTATGTATAAGAGAGGAGGGCAGTGATGTCAATGGGTTCAAGGTGTTCCATCATTATGTTGCATCTGTTCTCCGTGGCCCCTGATTGGTTAGACGCTGCCTGTGTGAGTTAATAGACGCCGGCGAATGATGTGGACTCTGCAGTCCTTCATCACAATGTCAGGAGGAACGGCTGTCTTCATGGAACCTGCCTGTGAGGTGGAGGCCTGAGGGTGCAGGCGAGTGATGTGGACTCTGCAGTCCTTGATCACTACGCCAGGAGGAACGGCTGTCCTCAGGGAACCTGCATATGAGGTGGAGGCCTCCATCACTGGTGTCTGCACTGCATTACACACACGCTGCCTCTTAGCTGGTACATATGAGGTGGAGGCCTCCATCACTGGTGTCTGCACTGCATTACACACACGCTGCCTCTTAGCTGGTACATATGAGGTGGAGGCCTCCATCACTGGTGTCTGCACTGCATTACACACACGCTGCCTCTTAGCTGGTACATATGAGGTGGAGGCCTCCATCACTGGCGTCTGCACTGCATTACACACACGCTGCCTCTTGGCATCTTGAGATCCAAACGCTGCAACACAATAAAAGAAAAACACCCATCAGTTTTCTACAACAAGATGATGCTTCTTCAACCTGTAGGAAAGAACATTGAATAAGAAGGACTTTTAATTTGAAGGAGTCACTTTCTGCTTTGCTTTTAAATTTCCATCCACCAATCATCCATCAATCCACCCATCCATCCATCCATCCATCCACCCATCCATCCATCCATCCACCCACCCATCCATCCATCCATCATTCATCCATCCATCATCAATCCATGTTTCCTCTAAACTGTCTTTTACAAGATTTGTCTGAAAAAGTATAAGTGAGGTTGTTTCTCCTCCATGTATTCATATAAATGCTCAATAGCACTCCAGATGGATTATTGATCATTAAACATCCATTCACAACTGGTTATCATCACAGTTCACCCTGATTGACAGAAACGTGGACTTACCTTCAGCGATGTTGGGACACTTTCTCCTGTCTTGCTTTCTCTTCTTGCCCTACACAGAAACAAACACATGAACCTTCCATCAGATACCAGCTCATTCAAACTCCCTGTGCAGTGATGATGAAGTGATGAAGAGTGTGCGTGAACAGGCTGTACTTACATAGTTTTGTTTCACTGACCAGTCGGGGTGCTGCAGGTAGTGGAGTTGGCTTTCTATTTGGGCCTGTTCGTAGTACTTAGCCTGCTCCTTCTCTGACAGTGACTTCCACTGTGGACAGACAACACACTGTTACAACACACACACTGACAAGATGAATGAGCGCAGTCTAAGTGACATATTGACAATAAATGTCAAGCACACATCACCGTAAAGATGTGGATATTGGTAGAAAAGTATTTCTTTTTACCAAACAAAGTTTGGTAAAAGACTGTCTCAGAACCAAAACTCTTACCCTCTTTCCCAGCTCCACATTCACAGCAGATCCTCCTCCCCTCAGGATATTGGGGTCAACATTTGACCGTTGCTCCCTCATGAAGAGCATGAAGGCATTTGGAGGCTTCTTCACATACTTGTCCCGCTTCCTACAGCACAAAAGAGAACTCATGTTATTGCTGTGAAACCTTGTCTCTGCTGTGTTGTATGTTGTCATCCATTAAAAGACATTGATTATAGTTAGAATTCATGCAGAGATATTTTGGAGCAAATAACACACACATGAATTCAAACTAAAAATGAAACATCACAAAAAAGAGAGGAAAAACAATTCCTGACCAAACTGTCTGGAGCAAACTTACTTTGAAGTGAAGATGTGTTCTGAAGGAGCAGCAGCGGCAGGAGGAGCAGCAGCGGCAGGGGCAGGAGGAGCAGCAGCGGCAAGATCTCCTTCGTAAAACCGACAAACCATCTCTCCATTCCTACACAGACCTGTGGATGGTACGATGCCCTCTACAGGCCGTTGGTCCAGCAGGATCTGGGGAGAGAGAGACCGAAGGTTAACCATCATCACCTCCGACAAGGAGCTCAGGTTTCCACCAGCGTTGGTTTGTTTGTCTGTTAGCAGGACTAAAAAAATATGTACTTGACCGGTTTTCAGGAAACATTGAGGGATTAATATTTATATTGGCAGATTATATTTTTGACCATTCGGTCTTTAAGAAGTTGGGAAAGAGTGAAAAATCAATCCAAATGTCAACATATTCTGTTCTATTCATATTCTATTCTATTGATCAGTTGACCTCACAGCTGTCAACAAAGTAATCTTTCATTAGCATTTTTTTTCTTGCCTTATTTTGCCTTAAAACATTGACATCTTACCTGTCCCTGGCTAGAAGCACCTGCCTGTCTGTACAGGTGACCTAGCTGCATGTCTTCCTGAAGTGGTTGATGAATGTTGTTGGGAACATCAAACGTCTGACCAGCTTCTACTGGTGAGATGCACTGGTTATGTCCTCCAGCTACACACTCTACTGGTGGAGGCTGGATGTTGAATTCCCATTCACCAGGGAAAGATAGAGGAGGTGCATAGTAGGGTGACAGCAGGTCCCGAATGGTTGTATCAAGATACTCATCGTACTCTCCTGTTTCCATCTGCAGAATCATCTCAACAATCAGTTCGTCCATTTTGCTGTGTTTTGGATGTTTCCTCACTGATTATTCACACTGTAAAGTCTTAAGGTAAAAAAAAAAACAATTTGCTCCAACGCATTTAATATAGTGTTACAGGGTGTCTATGTCATGAACACAGCAACAGGTAACCAAGGCAGCTATTGGCTGCTAATTTAACGTTAGCGCGCTAACGTTAGCTTAGCAAGCTGTTGTGGCTACCAGTACGCATCGGGGACTATTTATACTGAAGAAATCACACCAAACTAGTTATCGGGACTACTGTAGAGAGCATTGTGTGCGTGCCAGCTTGCTAATTTAACATTAGCGCGCTAAAGTTAGGTTAGCGAGCTAGCGCGCGAGCTAGCGCGCTAGCTTAGCGAACTAGCGCGCTATCTTAGCGAAATAGCGCGATAGCTTGCTAAGTTCACCTAATTATGAATTTGGGATTGTAGCTTGCCTCTTCTGTTTCATGTCAAACATTGAATATCTAATGTGACACGTCCCAGGCAGCTGTCTAAGTTATTCTAATTTAAAATAAAGGTTGTAGCTAGCTGCCTGCCTACAAAAACGGTGCGAATACCTAACTTACCGTAAAATAGTACATGTAGTTTGCATCTTTCTATGGTGTGGGTTGTCTAAATTATTGATATACTGTAGATTATATGGTGGAGGAAACACAATGTTACTGAATTTTTAATTTTGAATGGCTAGGCATCCCTTGGGATATTCTCTTTACGTATTCTTTACAGGATACAAATTGATATCTTGTGATTATTTCTCATTTCCTCTGTTGAAACCACACATAACTTATTACAACTTGTTATGGAATAGGGAGATAGCTGTAGTGGCTACCAGTAAGCATCTGGGACTATTTATACTTTAGAAATCACACCAAACTAATTATGGGTCTACTGTAGGCAGCATTGTGTAGCTATAATATACAGAATGGTATGGGAAGCCTGAGTGTTTGTGACTATCTCTCAAACCTGTTCAGCAAGTTATGATGATTTATATTCATATTATCTATTGGTCATAGATTCAATACAACACAATATAACAAATCATTTAAAGTGGCATTAGTGTATGTGTGTTTATGCTATTTCAATATGTTCATGTGGTCGGGTACACCTGTACACCTTGAATTTTGGACGTCACACACACGGTAAGATGAGAGAGAAATAGAACATGACTTTTTTCTGTTCTTTTCAGGTGAAACTGAATTGATTATTAAATTGGATCATTTCTATGGGTTCAATTCTTCTGAAATACCGATATTTAAGTCACTGACATCATGCACCACAAGCCACTTTTCAGCACTTTATGGCGTTAATAGTCAGTGGAATATCTCTGCTAGTACATTAACCTGTCTCGCTCTCTCTTCTTGCCCTACACAGAAACAAACAGGTGAACCTTCCATCATATACCAGCTCATACAAACTCTCTGTGAAGTGATGATGAAGTGATGAAGCCTGTGTGTCAACAGGCTGTTCAAACAGTAATGTCGTCAGATCAAATAAACCAATCAGCTCAAACAAATTTCATATAGTGTTACAGGTTAATCAACCTGTTACTCTATCATATACGGAGATCGAATAGCTTTTGATGCCTCATCAAAAAAAATCATTAGACTGTAGGACCTTTTTCAGCTCTGAACTTTGTGATATATCAAAACCACTTTTCTGCAGGTGGTAAGCTATAAAAGCATCATCGTTCTCCTATTGGGTGGAGGCCTCCATCACTGGCATCTGCACTGCGACACGCACACGCTGCCTCTTAGCTGGTACATATGAGGTGGAGGCCTCCATCACTGGCGTCTGCACTGCGACACGCACACGCTGCCTCTTAGCTGGTACATATGAGGTGGAGGCCTCCATCACTGACGTCTGCACTGCGACACGCACACACTGCCTCTTAGCTGGTACATATGAGGTGGAGGCCTCCATCACTGGCGTCTGCACTGCGACACGCACACGCTGCCTCTTAGCTGGTACATATGAGGTGGAGGCCTCCATCACTGGCGTCTGCACTGCGACACGCACACGCTGCCTCTTAGCTGGTACATATGAGGTGGAGGCCTCCATCACTGGCGTCTGCACTGCATTACACACACGCTGCCTCTTGGCATCTTGAGATTCAAACGCTGCAACACAATAAAAGAAAAACACCCATCAGTTTTCTACAACAAGATGATGCTTCTTCAACCTGTAGGAAAGAACATTGAATAAGAAGGACTTTTAATTTGAAGGAGTCACTTTCTGCTTTGCTTTTTAATTTTCATCCACCAATCATCCATCAATCCACCCATCCATCAACCATCCATCCATCCATCACTAACACACACCACACACATGGTAAGACGAGAGAAATAGAACATGACTGTCCTGTTCATTTAAGGTGTAACTGAATTGATTATTAAATTAGATGATTTTTGGGGCTTCAATTCTTGTGAAATACTGTTATTTAAGTCGCTGACATCACGCACCACAAGCCACTTTATGGCATTAATAGTCAGTGGAATATCTCTACATTAACCTTATCTACATTTGAAATCATTTATTTTGTAGATTATCACACGTTTATGTCAGGTATGAATAAAACCTGTTCAGGATTTCCATGTTACTCAATAATTAAAAAATTGAATCAGCTTATATAAACACATCATATAGGCCTGATAAACATGTAGCCTATTCAGTTGTAAAGATATATAGTAATGTAGGCCTTTGTAAGCAGAGGTTAGCTACATTATTACCTAAAGCTCCTTGGTGGCTAACGTCAAAATCAGAATTGCAAAATGTGCAAATTGCATGACTTAGCAGGAACGGTAACAATATTTCTGTGGTACATACCTTTTCCTACCACAATCAGCTTCTCTCACTGCGGTAACAGGTTTGGCTGCAATATTAATTATGTACACAGAACTGACTAAAAATGAACTGAATTAATGCCTTTAACTGCTTTGTTTAATTTATTTTTATTCATTCTTATATTGTTATTGGGTTTTCTTCACTTGGATATTTATGATGGCAAACCAGTGAAACACGGAGAAAACCCTGACTAAACTTTTAGAGTTAGCTGCTAGCTGCATGGAGGAGGCTGTGGCTTAGGTGGTAAGCGCGTTCTTCCACTTAACAGTAGGTCAGTGGTTCAATCCCCAGCCCCTGTAAGTCCACATGTCCAAGTATCCTTGAGCAAGATACTGAACCTCAGTTCGCTCCCCGGGCACCATAAAGGCAGCCTACTGCTCCTCAGGGAAGGGTCAAATGCAGAGGACAGATTTCACTACATTGTACTGTGTATAATTGTATGTGACCAATAATGCTATTTCTTCTTCTAGTCCTTTTTTAAATCTGTCCATTGTTCAACTCTGTGCTCTTTCTGAGTTTCCACGCAGCCTCTCATAGCAGCAAGAGTTTAAATAAATGTAGTCAACCATCATGAGCTGTTCTTCCTATTGGTTGAAGGCACAGTCACATGTTGGCTGGGTAATGACATTGTTCAAAAACATGAATGAATATCTCTGAAGAAGTGAGACATTCAAGTCATTTTTATTAATAAATCATAAAATTCAACCAAATCACATCAATTCAATGAAATTTTATTTTTCAAACACAACACAACAAACAGAAAAATTTGGCCACTGCTTACTTAAAAAAATTAAGGCAACAAACTGACACGTGATATTATTGAATATATTTTAATTCCTGCAAGTTTGATTAAAAAGTATTGACTAAATTTAAACAAAAATATTTAGTAGATGGTTATAAATGCAACAGTTAAAATACAATGCTAAAAGGCAAGTTATATTGCCCAAAAATATTAAGCAAATCCAAATCAATTCCACAAGGAAAATCAATTTATATTCATTAAGCATCTCAGCAAGAGTAATTAAGATTTACTAAATATCTGGGAGAAATCAATTTATATTTACTAAGTATCTAAGTTAAGTCATTTAGATTTACTAAATATCTGGGAGAAATCAATTTATATTTACTAAGTATCTAAGGATAAGTCATTTAGATTTACTAACTATCTAGGAGAAATCAATTTATATTTACTGAGTATCTAAGTTAAGTCATTTAGATTTACTAAATATCTAGGAGAAATCAGTTTATATTTACTAAGTATCTAAGGATAAGTCATTTATATTTACTAAGTATCTAAGTTAAAAGTCATTTAGATTTACTAACTATCTAGGAGAAATCAGTTTATATTTACTGAGTATCTAAGGATAAGTTATTTATATTTACGAAATATCTGGGAGAAATCAATTTATATTTACTAAGTATCTAAGGATAAGTTATTTATATTTACTAAATATCTGGGAGAAATCAATTTATATTTACTAAGTATCTAAGGATAAGTTATTTATATTTACTAAATATCTAGGAGAAATCAATTTATATTTACTAAGTATCTAAGGAAAAGTTATTTATATTTACTAAATATCTGAGAGAAATCATTTTATATTTACTAAGTATCTAAGGAAAAGTTATTTATATTTACTGAATATCTAGGAGAAATCATTTTATATTTACTGAATATCAAAAGAAAAGTAATTTAGATTTAGCAAATAGAATGAAAATGATTTGGATTCACCAAATATACATTCCATCAACTCATATTTTAACATAAATTCAATACATTAACATACGTATTTACCTGTACCAAAATTATTTGATTAGATTCATGTTTTAATTTGTATCACAGGACTTAAAATCTATTTAATAATAAGTGTCACTTTGTTGCCACAATCTTTTTATGTCTACTCTACCTAACATCATAGCTTCTTGGTACCACAGTTTACTTGAGTCAACAGATCACCGTACTTAAAGGAACAGCACGGTAAAATTTATTTGTGCAACTTGCATCAACTCAACATTTGATTCATTTAAAGAAAATTAACCATTTGAGGTTTTAACTGTATAAAATCAAACCAAATACAGAGCAGATTCACCTGTAACATTTTTTCATTAAAAACATTAACAAAGCATGGTAATTAGATTGTCATTCTGACCTGGAAAAGGTGGAAAACAATTACTGCCTCAGGGAGGGAGAGGGAGATGGATAGAGGGAGGGAGAGTGAGATGGATAGAGGGAGGGAGAGTGAGATGGATAGAGGGAGGGTTAGGGAGAGATGGATGGATAGAGGGAGGGTTAGGGAGAGATGGATGGATAGATAGATGGAGGGAGAGATGGATATAGAGGGAGGGAGAGTGAGATGGATAGATAGAGGGAGGGAGAGTGAGATGGATAGATAGAGGGAGGGAGAGTGAGATAATAGAGGGAGGGAGAGATGGAGGGACCATTTCTGCAATGGTACTTGAAATTTTCTCTTAAAGATACCTGGTACTTTCATTACTAACTACAAAACTCAGTAGCTTATAGTAAATAAATATAAGTACATATAGTTTAGGTTGCATTTTGTAATTTGACCCTACCAAGTCATACCAGGTGGGAGAGATGACATAGAATGATTACCTTCTTTATTTTTAACATGTACTTCAACTTACATACTCTTCCATGAGTTGATCTGGAGATTCCCCAATGTACACCATCAAACACCGAATGAGGTCTCTGGTCATGTAGATGGTAGGATTGCTTGGTGCCTGAAATAACGTAAATTCAAGTTACATACTTTACATACATTATTCAAGTTAAGTACCATTACATTTTTGTGCAGATGCGGTTATTGGGGTGGATCCAGGAATTTTTTTTCCACTTTCCTTAACTTTGCAAAATATTTCGCATTGAGTTGTAGCTTCATATTCATAGTACATACATGGGAGCGGTATCAATCCGAAAATCTACAAAATATTGACAGATTCCTTTAAGCAGCAATTACACAGAGCTGAGTGGCAGCTGGTGTTAAATGAGTCTGATGTCCAGACATTTACTTGCTCCATTGTAAAGTTACTAAGCAATTGTTTACAGAAAGGGGGGCAAAAAGAAGAACAGTTAAAGAAGATATGGGTTGAGAATATCAATGCCTTTGTTAAACAAAGGAAGTTCCACAGTATGAGATGGTCTGCATGGAGGCAAGAGACTGTTGGAAATATGAAGGCTATTACCTGCCCTTCAAATTCAAGTGGCTAGAAGTAAAGACAGTGACCTAAAGCAGGGGAGATAATTTCAAGAAATCAAATAAAATTTAAAAATGAGTAGAAATAGTCTATTTAGCCATAATTGTTACAAAATATATAGAGCAGTTAAATTCAAAATAAAAACATGTAAATAAAACTATGTATTGTGTGTTTGGACAAGCCTATTAGTGCGTGTGCTTAATGTTTGTATGCTCCAACCACCTCTGGGGATAGTGGGGGTCACGAGGCTCTGGCATTGTTATTTTGGGGGTTATGGAAGGTATGGAATTATTTCATTCTCTTTTTGCAGAGAGAATCACAGGCTAACATTGCCTCCTGTAAAGTTAGGTAATAAGATGATTATAATCAACTGTTTGATCACAAAATCCCAAAAATATGAACAAACATAATACTCCTTGAAGGATACCTTGAGTAGGATAGCCTGCAACCTCAACCCCATGGCTCCACCCTTAGAACGAAAGATGTTCAGAAGCCTGGGAGTGTATTCATCCAGCTTTGACATGAACTTTGGTTCAAGGTGCACCATTGTGATTCTGGAAAACTCATCCTGGATCTGAGAGGCAATAATGACACCACGTTTAGTGTTTAAATATAGAATAATATAAAAATAAGTATATAAATATTAGAAGTGCACATACTGTTCTTACAACATTTCTAAAAGGAAGAAGTAGCCTAATTCTGATAATCATTTATATATAATTTTATGACCTCCATATTTGCTGATTGTTTAACCTCTAGGTTAAATCATCTGACAGTTCATCATGTTAATATAATGTTTTGGCTTGTATACTACAATCTTCATTGTTGGTAGTTCCTCAGATATACATCCAAGTATTATTTAAAATGACTCCTGATACAAATTGTATAACCATGTAATGCAACAAGAACTCCAGGATGATTTAGTTTTTGATCTTGAAAATATGAATTAAAAAATAGCTGAAAATGACACGAATCACAAAAGGAATATACAGTACATGCACTCGTAACGCACCTGAGATGCCTCAAACAGGGCGGGCCATCTGGCTTTGTTGTCCTCTATGCTGGGTGATAGGTTAATGACTTTGTGTCTTCTGTGTGCAAAAGTTGGGGCCATTTTTTTTTTTTTATCCGTTTGTTGTTGTCCCTTTTCCTTACTTTAGTAAGCAACTGAATCCTCTCTTGTTCTCGACTTTCTTCATCCTTTCCCGCAGGGTAAGGGTAGCAAGTCTGCTTTTTAACTAAATAAAAAAAATAGTAAAAATCTAATTTTGTATTACAAAACAAACTGTGCACCATCCTCTACATAAAATGTACTGTATGTGAAATGTGGCATCACAACATACAGGTATCGTGTGTAGGTGTGAGACATACCTGTTAATAAATTTCCACTATAGATTCTTCATGCACCTGTAAACATATTTTCCACACATAACAAGGAACATTTTAGAAGTAACTAAACAAACACTAAAACTGTACACTTGCAATGGCCATCTGAGGGTTACAGATTTACAAACAGTGACTTGGGTACCAGAAAATATTTTTACTGTTTTGTAAGTTTATCAGGCACATTTAAGTCAAGAAACTACCAAACTGACAAGGAAGCTGAACATGGCATACTAGAAAAAGTGGCACATTATAATTGAATCCCAAAAACTATTTACTCCACCAAACCAAATATTAACTGTGATGAAATTAAGCACACTTAAAATTAGAAAACTAAACACAGCTAGGTATGGCAGAAGTGGTTCCAAATCCGTATTGTAGTTATAAGACCAGTACATTCAGGTCTCTTATCACATGAGGACAATAAGAGAACATGTGGATACAGATAAGTGCCCAAAGAGGTCTATTATAATACAGAACTACATTTAAATAACCAAGTAGCCTCTGATAGACTCAAAGTCAGACACACTTACAGTAGATGAACTAACATAAAATATGGTAAATAATAACAATTGAGTAATTTTGTAGCTCCTTTACTGGGTACGATAATAGCAGAAACACGTCACATGAAAATAAGAATGATGTCAAGAGAAACAAAGAAAATTAATAATATCAAATGATGTGACGTTACATCAAAAGGTTTTAATAAGATAAGTGTGTTGTTCTCTCTTTCTGGTATTTAATTTGATCTCATCATTCAACAAGAATGACCAGCTAACTGAGTGATTTACTCTGTTGTGGATACACAGGGTCAGTAATATAGCTTCTATATTTATACTGTGTTAAAAAGTGGATAACACATTGCATTTAGATACTGAGTATGAGTAAGGAAGCCTCTCTGACAACTCAGGATCCTCACCATGCTCTAATTTACTACCTTAACCTGCATTCACTAACAGTGAAACAGTATAGTCTGTCATCAGGAGTTGAAACAACTGTTTAAACGCATAATTTAACAGAGAAAAACTGAAACATGTTTAACTTTTCAAAATCAACACTACAGAATAAGATCACAGTGATGGTTCAGCAAATCTACATTGGAGGAGTGTTAATAAACTCAACAGTCTGCAGCACAAACAAAATCAGACAGTCCGACGTATTTTTGCTGTTGTTCTGGCCATAGTGGGTTGTTGGTTGTCTTTGTACGCGACAAAGGCTGGCAAGAACCGTAATAGGCATATAGGAGCGGGGCTGTTCGTCATCGTTTTCTGCCACTGACGCGTTGTGCCCGTTTATTCGACACCGATACGGTGGCGTTTTCAAAAGTATTCTGGAGCCCGTTATCAAAAGTGTGCGGTTTCAGAGGTCTCTGTTTTTGGGTGAGACGGTCGTCGTGTAGACGGCCCCTACGGAGATCCTCGGTGAACTTGTGCAACTTGTTATTCGCGCAACACCAGCCAGTATATCCACAAAACACAATAAAAGACTCTGTGAAAAACGGCGCCTAATTCAAAAAAGGAAAGAGCGCACTTTGTTTCAAAATGTAACGAGACAATATTTTCTCCCACATGTGCTAAAGCGAAAAAACATACCTGCTTTTAACAGCATGTTCCGTCCTGAGAAAAAAACTTACTTGAGAATATGAACAGCAGTAAATGTAACTCGTGCTTCCTCACCTCTGAGAGAAAGGATGTTACTGCAGATACTACATTTAGGCTACTGCGTTTGTCCGTCTGGCCTCTGATGTCGGCTACTTGCTAGCTAGCTTGTTACAATGGGGGAGGGGGGAGGTCGGAACGAGGCTATGAAAATCGGTAAAAATAGATAAGCTAACTCTTATATAGGCACAATGTTATACATGGGAAGGTAACCCGAAATAGTCGCACTGAGCAAACCACTTTTTTAGTTGTCACGCTTTAATAGTTTTTAAAAAAATAGTTTAGTTGAATCAAAGTCAAGGCTGACTCCGAATCTCTAGTTCGACTTACTGAGTGGTGAAGTTGGCATGTTTGGTAACATACAGTACCGAAAAACAATGTTAAATAAACTACCTCGGAAAACTTGGTTATCAATTGTTAGTAAAATAACAATAATTAAAAAGGTCTTACCTTTTGGAAAAATGACCGTCCCTTGGATAAGCTGCAGAAAATGATTGATGTGGCGCAAAGTACCCTGGGTGAAAGTGACGTGTGATTAAAACCAAAGACCTCACACTGAGTCAAATTTATTAATTTTCTGCATCTTTGACTTTCCTGATAAAATACTATTAAATTCTACTCAGTGATTCAGAGCCGATTTTATTCACACAAAACTGAGTAAAATGCAATTAATAATTTTGCTGAATTCAGCTCATTCAATTCCAAACTGCGCATTGTCTTTTTTATTATGTATAGATTACTATTATTTATTTACTAAATATTAATAAATCACAATATGAGTATTTGAAGTGTGTTATTTTATAAAAAAAACAAATACCTCCATATAATTAAAATTGATCAATTTTGGCATTTTTTAATTTCTTGTTAAAATTAAATTAAATTCTACTCTGTGATTGAGAGTTGATTTTATTAACACAGAAATTAGTAAAATGCAATTAATAAATGATTCAGAATGGCTAAATTCAGCTCAATGTGATTCCAAACTAGATATACTATTTTTATTATGTATACATTACTATTATTTATTTACTAAATATTAATTAATCCTAATCCCAGTTTTTACAGTGATAGTCCAAATATACTTAGACTTTTCTGTATACTTGTCAGTATAACCCAAGTATACTTAAATATAATTGTGTTAAGTATATCTCTGAAAAGTACATAAAATGTATACTGCAAGTATACTATCTTATTTTTACTGTAAAAGAAGTACACTAATATCACACTTGAATAAACTTCTTTTTTGTAAGGGAAGCTTGAATGTTTGTGATTATCTTTCAAACCTGTTCAGCAAATTATAATGATTTATAATCACATTATCTATTCGTCATAGATTCAATACAACAAAATATAACAAACCATTTAAAGTGGCATTAGTGTATGTATGTTTATGCTATTTCAAAATGTTCATGTGGTCGGGTACACCTGTACACCTTGAATTTTGGACATGTCACACACCACACACACATGGTAAGATGAGAGAGAAATAGAACATAACTTTTTTCTGTTCATTTAAGGTGAAACTGAATTGATTATTAAATTAGATGATTTTTGGGGCTTCAATTCTTGTGAAATACTGTTATTTAAGTCGCTGACATCACGCACCACAAGCCACTTTACGGCATTAATAGTCAGTGGAATATCTCTACATTAACCTTATCTACATTTGAAATCATTTATTTTGTAGATTATCACACATGTTTATGTCAGGTATGAATAAAACCTGTTCAGGATTTCCATGTTACTCAATAATTAAAAAACTGAATCAGCTTATATAAACACATCATACAGGCCTGATAAACATGTAGCCTATTCAGTTGTAAAGATATATAGTAATGTAGGCCTTTGTAAGCAGAGGTTAGCTACATTATTACCTAAAGCTCTTTGGTGGCTAACGTCAAAATCAGAATTGCAAAATGTGCAAATTGCATGACTTAGCAGGAACGGTAACAATATTTCTGTGGTACATACCTTTTCCTACCACAATCAGCTTCTCTCACTGCGGTAACAGGTTTGGCTGCAATATTAATTATGTACACAGAACTGACTAAAAATGAACTGAATTAATGCCTTTAACTGCTTTGTTTAATTTATTTTTATTCATTCTTATATTGTTATTGGGTTTTCTTCACTTGGATATTTATGATGGCAAACCAGTGAAACACGGAGAAAACCCTGACTAAACTTTTAGAGTTAGCTGCTAGCTGCATGGAGGAGGCTGTGGCTTAGGTGGTTTAAGAGCATTCTTCCACTTAACAGTAGGTCAGTGGTTCAATCCCCAGCCCCTGTAAGTCCACATGTCCAAGTATCCTTGAGCAAGATACTGAACCTCAGTTCGCTCCCCGGGCACCATAAAGGCAGCCTACTGCTCCTCAGGGAAGGGTCAAATGCAGAGGACAGATTTCACTACATTGTACTGTATATAATTGTATGTGACCAATAATGCTATTTCTTCTTCTAGTCACTTTTTAAATCTGTCCATTGTTCAACTCTGTGCTCTTTCTGAGTTTCCACGCAGCCTCTCATAGCAGCAAGAGTTTAAATAAATGTAAAACCATCATGAGCTGTTCTTCCTATTGGTTGAAGGCACAGTCACATGTTGGCTGGGTAATGACATTGTTCAAAAACATGAATGAATATCTCTGAAGAAGTGAGACATTCAAGTCATTTTTATTAAAAAATCATAAAATTCAACCAAATCACATCAATTCAATGAAATTTTATTTTTCAAACACAACAACATAAATTCTAATAAAAATATATATAGATATATATTTACATATCATATATGTATAGTTATGTATAAGAGAGGAGGGCAGTGATGTCAATGGGTTCAAGGTGTTCCATCATTATGTTGCATCTGTTCTCCGTGGCCCCTGATTGGTTAGACGCTGCCTGTGTGAGTTAATAAGGACGCCGGCAAGTGTTGTGGACTCTGCAGTCCTTCATCACAATGTCAGGAGGAACGGCTGTCTTCATGGAACCTGCCTGTGAGGTGGAGGCCTGAGGGTGCAGGCGAGTGATGTGGACTCTGCAGTCCTTGATCACTACGCCAGGAGGAACGGCTGTCCTCAGGGAACCTGCATATGAGGTGGAGGCCTCCATCACTGGTGTCTGCACTGCATTACACACACGCTGCCTCTTAGCTGGTACATATGAGGTGGAGGCCTCCATCACTGGTGTCTGCACTGCATTACACACACGCTGCCTCTTAGCTGGTACATATGAGGTGGAGGCCTCCATCACTGGCGTCTGCACTGCATTATACACACGCTGCCTCTTGGCATCTTGAGATCCAAACGCTGCAACACAATAAAAGAAAAACACCCATCAGTTTTCTACAACAAGATGATGCTTCTTCAACCTGTAGGAAAGAATATGTAATAAGAAGGACTTTTAATTTGAAGGAGTCACTTTCTGCTTTGCTTTTAAATTTCCATCCACCTATCATCCATCCATCCATCCATCATCCATCATCCATCAATCCACCCATCCATCCATCCATCATCCATCATCCATCATCCATCAATCCACCCATCCATCCATCATTCATCCATCCATCCATCCATCCATGTTTCCTCTAAACTGTCTTTTACAAGATTTGTCTGAAAAAGTTTAAGTGAGGTTGTTTCTCCTCCATGTATTCATATAAATGCTCAATAGCACTCCAGATGGATTATTGATCATTAAACATCCATTCACAACTGGTTATCATCACAGTTCACCCTGATTGACAGAAACGTGGACTTACCTTCAGCGATGTTGGGACACTTTCTCCTGTCTTGCTTTCTCTTCTTGCCCTACACAGAAACAAACACATGAACCTTCCATCAGATACCAGCTCATTCAAACTCTCTGTGCAGTGATGATGAAGTGATGAAGCCTGTGTGTCAACAGGCTGTTCAAACAGTAATGTCGTCAGGTCAAATAAACCAATCAGCTCAAACAAATTTCATATAGTGTTACAGGTTAATCAACCTGTTACTCTATCATATACGGAGATCGAATAGCTTTTGATGCCTCATCAAAAAAAATCATTAGACTGTAGGACCTTTTTCAGCTCTGAACTTTGTGATATATCAAAACCACTTTTCTGCACGTGGTAAGCTATAAAAGCATCATCGTTCTCCTTAAAAAAATATAGTAAGAAATTAACATCCATTTCTCCTTGAACAGAAACTGGTAGGGGATTTTTCTCTCTACATTTCAGAATGAAGTTGTTTTCTCTGAAATTGAGTAACAGTTCATCCATGGATGGAGGATTATCAATAAATGTGTCTGTCCGAGGCTCATCAGAATCCTAGGCTACCTCAACGTCATTCCCATCATTGTCGTCAGGACATCAAACACTGTCTCTATGTTTCCGATACACATAGACACTGAGACGAAAGAAGAAGGTTTAACAGAGATTTACTCCACAATGAGCAAAATGTGCAATGGTAGGCTCTCTGGACAGACGTGGGCTGAGAGCAGGCAGGCACACAGATATTTATATAAATGTATTAGAAGTTTTTGTTGTCGTGTTGTGTTTGAAAAATAAAATTTCATTGAATTGATGTGATTTGGTTAAATTTGATGATTTTTTTTAAAATAAAAAAGAGTGTCTCACTTCTTCAGAGATATTCAAAAATATATTATTGAAGCCCCCAAAATCATCTAATTTATTATCAAATTCAGTTTCACCTTAAAAGAACAGGACAGAGTGAAGAGGAGGGTTTTCTTACTGGACTTAGTTGAATACCCCTGATCTGAAGTTTCATACTGCTTATATATAATTCGTGACAAGGTTTTGCTTATTGTGTAATAAATAATTATCCTGTCCATAAAATGTGAAGTTACTTAATTTCAGTACCACTTTCGTTTTTCTGATTCATACCTTCCACTTACACTCTCTGATGCTGAAATCACAATGATGCACGTTGAATAAAACCTTACCTACTTATATGTACATGTTTCTAATACATCATTCTGCTTATATTCATTGCTGTTATCTATTTTCTGCTGTTGGTCTAAGTCCTGAGTTGTTTAAGTTCAGTAAAGGATCACTTTGGTCCTATTCTACTAACTTTTTCCAAGAAAGACCGCAAATATTATGTTATCAGAATTTACAGAACTACTTTGAAAACAAAAGATGTTTTTGGCATTGAAAATCTCTAATCATGTAACCATAGATGACTTAAGGTACAATAATGCTTTTCTATATCCTAAAGCCACATTCATTTGTCGGGGTTTGATTTTTGATGTGTCTGAGAAATGTTCATTCAGTAGATAAACATCTGTTCACCTGTTTCTGCTGTGCAGCTGTATATTGTCATCAGGAAGGCCCACTTCATCTCCCCACTACCTCTCAATTAAATTGATTAAACATTATGTTTAGGTCATGGGCCAACCTACGAGGAGCATAGATACAAATCAGTTTTTTATTTTTATTTTTTTAATTGGCCTGTACTTACTATATTTTAAAATGAAAAACATCCTCTGATCAATGTAAGACACTTTCTCATACCAGTTTGGTAAAACATTTCCATCTGCTGTTTTAAAGAATATACACACAGTAAATTATGTGTTTAACGTGGAATAAATGAAGGAGATCTGATTATCCTAGATAGTGATACCCCTGTGTCTGATCAAATAGAGGAAAGAGTGTCTCCTACAAACTTTGACAAAATAAAATAAAATGAGGATACTTAAGACATCTCAATTGTAGACATATCATTAACACGATCTGTGATTTGTCTGAAGTGTTATGAAAACAATTTGTAAAACAGTTTTGGTTTTACAGATTATCCCAGATGCACAAAGACCTTTGTAGCCACAGGAACATGCAGAGTATGTGTATGAGTGATTACTGTGACAATGAAATTTCTGTTTCACGTCATCTGTCAATGGTGTTACAGGACTCATACTGAACAGACATAACAACACATAAACAAACTCTTTCCATGAAAGGACATTGACATGGATTTGTTCGTTGGCTCCAGTGGTTTCTGCTTTATTCAGAAAACAAGTGAGATGAAAGAAAAAAGTACAGAGAGAAGCTTGGTGAACTTTAGGTGCTCTAAAATAATTTTTCTTGTGCATGAAAAAGCACCGTAAAACATAAATCAATGTTGGAGAAAAGTGAGATAAGAGTTGGTAAATGTTTCCTCAGCCTTTTTTATTTTATTTTTACAGGCAGTGGATGCAACATCTGACAGCGTTTAGATTTTAAGCTTTGAAAAACAAAGACCCTGAATGCATCACTGCTCCTGTAACTATTACAGTAGCTCCCTACTGTTGCTCCCCCACCACAATACACACACATACACACATATTTAAAAAATCATACATGCTTAAGCCTCTGCTCTTTTCTGGTCTGAGGGGTAAACTTTGTTTTCATCCTAAAATGCTCCTGACAAAATAACACATCACAGCATCAAAGCACTTTAAAGAAAGTCTATTTTTGTGATCTTTTTCCCATTCCCCCTGCTTCTCTGTTCCAGATCGATTTGTTTCTTTGAAGACGGATTGTAAGAAGAAAAGAGAGCAGCTCAATCCATCATTCTGTCTGCCTGAGGCCCTGTGCCATAAACAATACATTACTGGTGGTATATGAATGCGCCTGTAGGAGCATAGCACAGTTCAAAGCTATAACCACAAACAAACAGAATGGAACCACACAACTTATTTCAGATAATTCATACTGCCAGCCGCATCTGTGCACGCTGCTTCTACTTCACAGCACTTAGGATCACACTCAAGAGGCAATTAGCACATGCATTCATCTGACACTCCTAAAGCGGAACAAGAGGAGACTTAGTCAGCATTCATCATTTACTGTGCAGCTGAAGCATGCCGCTGTGCCTGTGCTGCACCATGGGAATGAGGGAAGCCTGCAGTACACTGGAACAGAGGAAGGGTGGAGGACTACAGCTCCATAGATGTTAGGACTATCATATAAAAAGTAACATATGATGTTTTTAAGACTTACAGACGCTTCATATGAATGACTGTTCAAACATTTTTCTGCGTTAAGTGATATTAAGTTGAGGAATCATTTATTTATTTATTCATAGTCCTCATTTGTCTCAAAGATTAACAATCATTCAGTATCTAGTCCCCTAATATACTGTATATACTGTGTGTGTCATGAAGGAGCTCATTGACATGTTTTTTGATATGTTTTTTTTTTTAAGTTTCTGGACAGCAATGAAGCTCCGTGGTACAGACGAATCAGATACATCAGTCTTTGGATGGTGACATAATGGGAAAAAATGCAACAATCCTATAGAACTGTGAGGTCTATAGGATTGTGTGAGGCTGTCCATAGTGTGAGGATGTCCATAGTGTGAGGCTGTCCATAGTGTGAGGCTGTCCATAGTGTGAGGCTGTCCATAGTGTGAGGCTGTCCATAGTGTGAGGATGTCCATAGTGTGAGGCTGTCCATAGTGTGAGGATGTCCATAGTGTGAGGCTGTCCATAGTGTGAGGATGTCCATAGTGTGAGGCTGTCCATAGTGTGAGGATGTCCATAGTGTGAGGCTGTCCATAGTGTGAGGATGTCCATAGTGTGAGGATGTCCATAGTGTGAGGCTGTCCATAGTGTGAGGCTGTCCATAGTGTGAGGATGTCCATAGTGTGAGGCTGTCCATAGTGTGAGGCTGTCCATAGTGTGAGGATGTCCATAGTGTGAGGCTGTCCATAGTGTGAGGATGTCCATAGTGTGAGGCTGTCCATAGTGTGAGGATGTCCATAGTGTGAGGCTGTCCATAGTGTGAGGCTGTCCATAGTGTGAGGATGTTCATAGTGTGAGGATGTTCATAGTGTGAGGCTGTCCATAGTGTGAGGATGTTTATAGTGTGAGGATGTCCATAGTGTGAGGATGTTCATAGTGTGAGGCTGTTCATAGTGTGAGGCTGTCCATAGTGTGAGGATGTCCATAGTGTGAGGATGTTCATAGTGTGAGGCTGTTCATAGTGTGAGGCTGTCCATAGTGTGAGGCTGTCCATAGTGTGAGGATGTTCATAGTGTGAGGCTGTCCATAGTGTGAGGCTGTCCATAGTGTGAGGATGTCCATAGTGTGAGGATGTTCATAGTGTGAGGATGTCCATAGTGTGAGGCTGTCCATAGTGTGAGGATGTTCATAGTGTGAGGCTGTCCATAGTGTGAGGATGTTTATAGTGTGAGGATGTCCATAGTGTGAGGATGTCCATAGTGTGAGGATGTTCATAGTGTCAGGCTGTCCATAGTGTGAGGATGTTTATAGTGTGAGGATGTTTATAGTGTGAGGATGTCCATAGTGTGAGGCTGTCCATAGTGTGAGGATGTCCATAGTGTGAGGCTGTCCATAGTGTGAGGATGTCCATAGTGTGAGGATGTCCATAGTGTGAGGCTGTCCATAGTGTGAGGATGTTCATAGTGTGAGGATGTTCATAGTGTGAGGCTGTCCATAGTGTGAGGCTGTCCATAGTGTGAGGCTGTCCATAGTGTGAGGATGTCCATAGTGTGAGGCTGTCCATAGGGTGAGGATGTCCATAGTGTGAGGCTGTCCATAGTGTGAGGCTGTCCATAGGGTGAGGATGTCCATAGTGTGAGGATGTTCATAGTGTGAGGATGTCCATAGTGTGAGGCTGTCCATAGTGTGAGGATGTTCATAGTGTGAGGCTGTCCATAGTGTGAGGCTGTCCATAGTGTGAGGATGTTCATAGTGTGAGGATGTCCATAGTGTGAGGATGTTTATAGTGTGAGGATGTCCATAGTGTGAGGATGTCCATAGTGTGAGGATGTTCATAGTGTGAGGCTGTCCATAGTGTGAGGCTGTCCATAGTGTGAGGATGTTCATAGTGTGAGGCTGTCCATAGTGTGAGGATGTCCATAGTGTGAGGATGTCCATAGTGTGAGGATGTCCATAGTGTGAGGATGTCCATAGTGTGAGGATGTCCATAGTGTGAGGCTGTCCATAGTGTGAGGCTGTCCATAGTGTGAGGATGTCCATAGTGTGAGGATGTCCATAGTGTGAGGATGTCCATAGTGTGAGGCTGTCCATAGTGTGAGGATGTCCATAGTGTGAGGATGTCCATAGTGTGAGGATGTCCATAGTGTGAGGATGTCCATAGTGTGAGGCTGTCCATAGTGTGAGGCTGTCCATAGTGTGAGGCTGTCCATAGTGTGAGGATGTCCATAGTGTGAGGCTGTCCATAGGGTGAGGATGTTTATAGTGTGAGGCTGTCCATAGGGTGAGGATGTTTATAGTGTGAGGATGTCCATAGTGTGAGGATGTCCATAGTGTGAGGCTGTCCATAGGGTGAGGATGTTTATAGTGTGAGGATGTCCATAGGTGAGGCTCGAGAGTATGCAAAACAAAGAGTGAGTGCCACAGAGTCAAAGGCCAAGCGAATAAATGACCAGCACTCCCTCCAAGGGAATAATAGCACTCAGTGAGACTCACCAAGGGCTGAGAAAGAGGCATCACACTACACAACTGGACTTAAGACCACAGCAGCCTCCCAGAACAAGAGCCAATCATCATCACATGAGGTCTCAGACATGAAGAGCTGGACAGCACCAGGATTTGATGTGATCCACACCTACTGGCCTGGCAGCACAAATCAGATCCCGGCTGATCACATGGCAGCACAAATGACTGAGCTAACAACCCCCTCCAATGACCTGCCTCTCAACAACATCAGGCATCACAGCAGCTATACGGAGGGCATGAGCAAAAGCTCAAAAAGGTATCAGAAAATGTAGCAGCTACTGGTCTACACTGCGATTATCCGGGACTCTACAACTAGGCAGACCAACCTGAGCACCAACTGGATCGACCCACCGGACAAAGATCTACATTGGGACGTCTGGCATGAAAAATGAGGCCGCATGGTGGCAAGGAGAGGAAGTGTCATCAGGACTGGAGGGACGGAGCCACTAGAAGGAAGGATAGCAGACTCACAGGAAAGCCACAAACACCTGCGTTTTCCCAGAAGCCAATGGGAACCATGACGGACCATGAATACAGTATAGACACACATACATGAGGTTCACTTGGGATGTTTTGAAACTCAATTGCTGGGTAAAAAAAACAAAAAACATCAAAAGATCTGAGCTCCAAGAAGACAGTTATAATAAAACATAGTTATTGAGTGATGTGGTACTTTTGATGGATTTGTGGATTAAATGTTACTTCAGGTGAAATTCAGGGGAGTAAACAAGTTGTTATCTGCTGACATAGTGTGGAATGTAAAACATTTTTCTGAAGGATCAGTTACTGAGAGTAGATGCTCAGCATTAACGATGAATATTCATACACAGTTTCAGTTGTTATTGTAGCTGTAGTACCACCATAAGTAATGCATGTTTGCAAGAAGATCTTATACACTTTGTTCTCAACAGTCCCCTGCTACTCCTTTAATGCCATTCATATGTATAGGCTATATTTCTGAGTTTCTATTAAGACTGTTGAGATCATATTCCTTGGAGTTAAACCACTTCACAAGATTGTAATAATCCAATCCTAAAGAAACACAAACAGAGCCAAACACTGAGAAGGATGTAAATGGAAAAATCACTTCTAAATATTCCTCTTCCACACCAGAGGTCAGAAAACGATGTATGTGAAATAGTTCTGCTACTTGGCCTCCAGCGATGTTTTTTTTAAATGCAAAGGTCATGTTCTGAATCAAATACTCCTCTGACTCTCTGAAAGCAACGTTCCAGTTTGTTCTGCTGGAACGTAATGCTGGCTTCTCATTCAGATGCCAAGTTGATGGAATTATAATGGATTTCCTCAGATTTTTTGGATTGTAATTGAATACAGAACTTCTGCTTATGACAGCAGCACTGAGATCCTTATTTCCACAAAATGTTATCATCCTTAACTAAATGTATCTGAATTATTTTAAATTCTTTATAGGGGAAATGTTAAACATACTGTGCTTACTTTAAATTCATGCTCATTGCCACTTAATCACAGCAGCGAAGCCTCTCAGCCTCACTCATGACACAATTCAGATTTACACATTGAATAATCATCTACATCTATAAGACTACTACAGCGGATGCAGCATTGCTATTAGCTTCTCTCGACAGCGTGTCACCAAACTAATGGCTTATCGCCTTAAGAGAAATCTGCCCTTTCCTCAACAGTTAGCATCAATAAAAACAAAGGCCTCTCTGGGTAAAGGCTGGGAATCTGCACCGGTCCACAGGCTCATTAACCAGCATCTATCCTGCTCTATTAACTTTAATGGAAAAGGTCCCTGAAGGTGGCGGTCCTCTTACTCTCTTGTCCCATAGACAAAAAGGTAACTATTTTCATACTCAGCCTCGTTCACTGGCACACATGGATATGGACATGGATATATGGATATAAGCTACTTGTGTTTTTTAATGAAATGGGGGTTAGTTGCATCAGCAACACAGGGAGTGTCCCCCTGATACACAAAGAAAAAGATTGGGCTTCTGTTTCACCATGACAAAAAAAATACTCTGCTTCTTTCAAGGCCCTGAGCAGAGGAATCTGAGACTTGTTCCTGCTACAAAACACCCACGCTGTGTTTACCTTCAGCTAACAGGCAGGATGATTTCCAGAGGCAGAAATAGTCTGCAGTTGCTGTTTGTTTTAGCAAAGGCTTTCATTGCTAAAGTGCAGAAGCTGACAAGTTTAGGCCATTGAGAAGGAAACAAGAGACGGCGTCTAGAAATCACAACAGAAATACGTTTATTCAGTCATTTGTATAAACACACACATGGCTCCACAGAAATGGCCGTCCTCAGGAACTAACTCTCTTCTGTCTCTCTCACTCCCACACAATAACACAAACACTATACTGTCAGTATATCATGTTATATCATGCATGGGACCCATGATGTGTGTAGTATAATAATAATAATAATAATAATAATGATAATAATAGTAGCGATGATGATTACAATAATAATAATAATAATAATTAATAATAATAATAATAATAGTGATGATGATGATGATAATAATAATAATACTGATGATGATTAAAATAATAATAATAATAATAATTAATAATAATAATAATATTAGTGATGATGATTAAAATAATAATAATAGTAGTGATGATGATTAAAATAATAATAATAATTATGATGATGATGATGATGATAATAATAATAATACTGATGATTAAAATAATAATAATAATAATAGTGATAATGATGATGATAATAATAATATTAATAATAATGATAATAATAGTGATGATGATGAGGAGGAGGATTGTAATAATAATAATAATAATTAAATGTAATTTATTTATTTGTTTGTTGTTTGCACAATACCCTGTATTTTATGGGAAATCTGTCACTAATTGGAGAGCATGCTGGATAGCAGCTGCATGATTTGTCTCTTGTCAGTCAGAAGCAAGGTCAAAGCTGACATTGAAACCAATAAACTTCACAAAGTGTGACTTTAGGGCCACATTCAGGCTGGCATAACCCTTTACCTTTCAGCCAAAGCAGACGTATCTGGACCGGCTCTATCAAATAAGTGCAAACACACATTCTTTGTAGGTTAACATGATGATGACTGGCACATTTCTACTCTTTACCTGGAGATCGATGCAATGACAGATAAGGTAATTGCTTTCCAGAGTATAAACCCCTGTGCTGTGCTTTAGCATCTGATAATAAACCTTTAAACACATTGATCCATTAACTGTAGTCTAATTTATTGTCTCACCAATACCTAGAGAAACATGTCACCACCAACAAGGCTCCTTCCATTATTTAAGGCAGGGCTGTTTTCAGTTTGAACGTTCACACTGGAGACCCCTCACTGCCATGTCTATTCAACGTGTCCACTAACATCCATTCTCTTATTCTAACCAAATATATGAATGTTCCATAACCTTTTTAGCCCCAATAAATAATGTTTGTGCCTATAAACATGAGCAAACCTTAACTATTAGTGGGTTATCAGAAAATCTAACATGAATCTTGTGATTTATCAGGTTAGGATAGCACAGACAAACCATGTCATCCTGCTAATACTATAGTGTCAGATCAGAAATTCTCTGATGTGGCTAAAACAAGGTACTGTCCCTTGGTTTGAGGGATCTCTTGTTAGAAAGACCCATCAAATAATGTCATTGATATTACCCAAAGCAAATTACACACAACCTGTAACCTAATGTGTTGACACCAGTCTCATTTTTTTTCTCATAACCTTGTGGTCATATCTTTGCATTGGATAACATAAATACTAGAAAGATGATCTCAGCTGTTATGTTTCGTGGGAAATCCATTTAGTGATATGTTTATGTACTGTTTAAATGTATCAGTGTTTATGAATCCCGTTCGTATGAGTGCACTGACTGGCGTTGTAAGATATGTGCTGTATGGACATGTTTAGCTTCATCTAGAATGATGAATGTTGTCATGTGCTCAGTTAGGGGATGTGATTCAACGGCTCGTTTGGTAAAGGCTGAGAGATCTGGCTGATGGACTGTGCAATATGTTGTTCTCCAGACTGAATGAACAAACTATCAGTTTTTGGTCCATCTTAATTCCACTGCTCTTTGGAGGATGTCTTACTCTCTCATGGCTCACAGCTTTGTCTTGATGAACATTTTCTTTTTTTCCAAACTGTCATTGACGTCTATGTGTGACTTGATTTTAGTTACAGTTTTTAGTCTTTTGTTAGATGGCTTGAAAAAGCCTCTGCTAAAACACATGCACACACTAACGAGATTTTGGTTCATTGTCTAATCACTTTTTTTTTCTTTTTTTTTACAATAACAGTTTTTGAGGGTCACTTTCACCCAAACAAAACTGTGCCTTCATACATTTTTACAGCAAATTTAGAGGTTTCATCTCGAGGAAGTGAGACGCAGCTGCTCCTCAGTTCACAAATCACATTTTCATTGTTTTACAGAGCACAAATTAAATCTCGTTCATCTTCAGAGAGGTGGAGGGAGACCTGATTTCACCCTTAACCTAAATAGCTAACTTTGTTGAAGATGGGATATTAATTCCCCACAATATAGATCAACACACACATTCGCACCATTGTACATGTACCCACACCAATTCCAAAAAATACATTTTATTTTATGATTAATAGCACAGTTCTGATTAAACTGGTGTTTTAACTAAAGGTATTACATCTTAGCCTTAATTAGAGAATAGGATTAGAACTTTTAATCAAAGTTTGTGTGACTTTTTTTTAATAATTCAGTCCTTTAAGAAGAATGTGGATAAATGACCTGATGCTTTTTATTTTATTTACACTATACATTCCATGTATTCTATGTTGAAAAGCGAATTGATTTGACTTGTTTTTTCAAGTTACTGCTTGTTGTTTTCTTTACATTCTCTCTGCTGTTGTTCACCCTGTCTGTGCAGACAGATAGAAGAAAGAAAGACAGTCATTTATTCTTTTAAAATGTGAAACACAAATTCCACTGATTAAAATTGCTTGAGCTCAATAATCCATCTTATCAAACATGGCATGTTAATTCATTTTTGGTTCATCATCATTTCATTGTGCCCATATTTGCATTTTCATATCAGTGTGTGAATCAAGTAACACTCTGCTTAGTGTCAATCACCTGACACCCTCAGGGGGAAATGATAGGAAATAATCCCTTGAAACACACACATCTAATGCTCTATAATGAGCTCAGAGAGAGTGAGAATGAGCTTTTCTTTTGGTTGTGTTATTGTTGTTGTTATAACAGGTGAGCCTTCTTCTTAACTCTCGTCATGCAGTTTTCCCCTTTAAGTTCCCTTTATGTCCCCTTTAAAAGGGCTCTCAGGCTGCGTTCACATGACAAACCTCATTGTTTAGTGCCAATACTTTTCTCAGATCAGATTCGGTTATCTTGATGGTTCACATTCATAATTACGAGCTCTAATGTGAAATCTGTCCTCCAGCCGCCACGGGCACATTGAACACATTGAACACATTGAACGCATTGAACACATTGAACGCACATTGGGCACACAAAAAATAAATGAATATCACAATAAATAACTACAGTAAATATCACCACCCCTTTAATTAAACTAAAATTGCAATTTTAATATACTTTCAAGCAACAACCCGCTACATTTAGCTTAGCTTAAACTTGGTTTGAAGCTTGTTTACATTCGTACACATTTCCCTTATTTCTCAGGCATAACTCATAACTATGAAATCTTTGGAACCAAGAACTTTGAATACAGTTCAGCTGCACCACGTACCTTTATAATGATTTAAGAAAGTAAGTGTGATTACATTCCGACCTGGCCAAGAAAATAAAACTAGCAAATACCTTCCAAATAACAAAGCACAGATAAATCAAGATAATGGCTGGATAAATTAGAAACAAAGATACTGACTGAGTGCTATTTTCCAAGTCATTTAACAGAATAGTTCAGTATTTAGTCAGATGTATTATATTATTTAGTCACTAGATGGGGTTAAGTGTAAGATACTGCGCATAGACATTTTGGCTCCTACACATCCGGTCCTTAAATGTTTTAGGCTTAACATGAAACAAAATATATAATATAGATGGAGCCAGTAAATGAAAAAAACAAAAAAGACATGCACTACAAATTCTTTGAGCCAGTTATCAGATCCATCCATCCCATCTCATCTTACACAATATGAGAGTGATAATATTTAGACTTTAATGGCAATCAGTAAATGAAGAATACACCGTTACCAAACGTTTGAGCTATAAAATCCTCCCGGGCAACTTTGTCTAGTGAGGTTGTTTTTCAGACAGACCATTCAATTAGAGGTGTAATCATTAAAGAATATCAAACTCATTAACAGACGATGATTACCGTGAGTAACATGTTTACATTTACCTCCACAATCTGTACAATGTAATGCTAATTGAACATTTCATTCCGGGTCCACAATTGAAATCTGGGTCTTGTAAAGTTGTGCTTGTTGTGAGCTAATTGTTGCCTCATGGGAAATATAAAAATCTAATTCAACGAGTTTAGCAGGGGCTCATTTTGCATAATTTCAGTTAAACCAATCTATCCTTATGGCTTCAAACTGATGATTTGAAAGAAACTCTTTTGCTACGTTGACACACAAATTCCCCATCCACCCACCCACCCACCCACCCACACACACACACACACACACACACACAGACAGACACACATATACACACATAACGACCGCTGCGACTTTACGTGTGTGTCTGTGTCTCATAACAGTCCATTAGAGTGCAGTAAAATGCAGAATAGTTGAGATGAAGAACCAGACCCACCAGGGTTCAAAGCTAATATGCAGCCATAAAACACACACTGTCTCGCACAGTGTGTCGATAAAGACGTTTGACTGAAATATTACTCTTCGTACAGCAATGTAAGAAGTTACATTTTCCGTCATGAAGCCCTCTGTGTGTTTATGAGTGGGTGTAAAGATGTACAGTTTTTCTTTTTGTGTTTGTGTGTCTGTGTGCACCGCGGATGGGAAAAGGAAATATGCAAAACAAGACAGGGAAAATAAATTGGCAGATATTCTTTGGCCTTTTGCATTAAACTGAGTGACAGACAGAGGCAGAGGTGGAGAGAGAGGAGAGGACTCAGAGGTCATTAATTGCTTTTTTTCAGTCCTTGGAGCGAAGAAGAGAGAATATTATGCGTCTGTCCTTTAAACGCAGGCATTGAGAGACAATCAGCGAGCAAAGAAGTGTCATATGAGTAATTTTGTTTTTAAATCTTTGAGGGTTGGAGAGAAAAAAAAACCTTGTTTGTGCAGTCCTTGACATTCCAGTCAGAGTTAAGCTAAGAGAAGAGCTACTGCACACAGAGGGCAGCTTTCCCTGTCTATGTTTCACTGCTGCTCTTTTGGTGCATATGTTACTCTCAGAAAACTGCTGAAATGTCTCCATCTGTAATTGTAGTCTAGTGGCCTGCAGAGAAGACAGAAATGTCAGCAGGGCTCAATGACAAATTGCCAGAGCAGCCTTTTCCAGATTGTGAGCGTGAGTTGGGTCGGTATATTTACTGGCTATGCTTGCTCTTGGGGTTTAGTTTACACTTGCTGTGTGTATTTGTTGTGTGAGATGCCAGTGAGAAGTGGACTCTTCAGTTCTGTGGGGATAAAATGACGGCCTACACCTTTGTTTTCATACTGTAGATGTATTCAGTATCGACATTAATTGGGGAAATGTGCTTCTCTGACAGTATAGAGGATGATTAGCTTAGCATTGGGCAAAGACTGCAAATAGGAAGAAAACTGTTACCAGCAACTCCAAGCCTGTCTTGTTTACATGCTGTTTTGATTTATAAAGATATCTAAATGTAAGGTGCACAGTAAGGGGGGTGGCCATTACAGCCTGCAGAATCGGACAAGAGGGACAGTGTCCTGGCCACCGCTGCCGGCCTGCCAACCAGAGAGCGTTGAGGATAAAGGCCGAAACACGCGGTGAAGGTTTGGCACCTCCTGAAGACCTCAATGCATCCAGAGGAAGTAACCAACTACAACCAGGCCCTCATCCACCTAACTAACTTACAATTACTTGCAATTTGAAAAAATTCAAACATTGCTACTGTTTGCAATATATGCACAAATAATGGTATGTTTTTATATTTTAAATCTACAGCTGTTCACTCTTATTCCTCACTTGTGCGATTGGAGTAAAAGTGTCATTCTATGTTATAACTACTGTGATTTTACTACACACATGACAATAAATATCTTGTATTCTGACTCTTGAACTTTGCAGTTAAAACCTTAATATCTAGCATTTGAAAATATGTGGCTTTGGTGCCCTCTTGTGACAGGATCAAAAAAGACACTGTGGCAATCCACCTATTTTCAAGGGGACTTAATCTAAACAAGGAGCCCAATATCCACTCTCCTTTTAGTTCCACTATTACTATACTCCATATTTTGAACAGGCAACTTTATCTGCCTGCTGGTAAGAGATAAGCAGGAAGTGCACATTATTTTTATGGCTAATTGGGTTCTGGATACGCTGCTGAAACAGTAGAGATGCAGGACAAAAACCAAAATGATTAGTTAAAAGATGCCTTCACTTGAATGGGTTGACAAAAAGTCTGCGGGCTACAAATGTGAATATGGAACATGGAATACTGCAGAGGTGAAACGTGATGACAAACCAGGCATCACATCATATAAGTCTTGTTGTTAAAAGGTTGTATTTTCTGCCTCACTTTTCCCAGTGGCTTCCAAAGACAGTGCTTGCCACATAGAACAATGAAGAAAAATGTTCCACAGATCATTTCCTCTTTGCAGCAACAGACGACGTCACACTGCCTGCAGATATCGACCTGCGCTGGTTTTCTGGACCTATACAAATGATCCCTGTGCAATGCAGTAGTTGTGGAATCATCATGCACTCAAAAGTGGGATAATGTGCTTTTCTTTGTGACGTTTTAAATTGTGTAACAGAATTTTTGTCCCACACCTAAATAATCAGGAGATGCGAAAGAAAGAATGTAGATGATGAAATTCTACATTTTTGTCATTTCTTCCACAGCATCTTGCATCTTTTTTTTTCCTGGTATGACTTAGTAGGCTCTTCAACAATGATCTAATGCTGTTTGTTGCCTTTACACACAGAGTCAGCTTGATCAACCTGATATAAATCATGAACCTCAAAGTCAGATGGTCGAATTAGACAGGAGAAAAAAAAAATTCATGGTTACTCTGTGGCTGACAAAGTCGAGCTCCGGATGAGAAACTGAATCATTGAGCAGAATGATCTCCAAACAGTGCAGGAAACAAGCAGAGCATCAAAAATAGAGGATTACTGCTGTCCGTCTGAGTTATTTTATTCAAACCGGTCCTGTCCCTAACACACAGGATGAATGACGTCAGTCACCCAGACTCATTTTAAACATGTCAATACTCTTGTCATGTCATATACTGGCTGTTGTGACTCACCACCTACTTCATTACATGAACTCGTCTCTCCTTTTTTTTTGCTAAATCACCTTGAATCCATATCGATTTTGTCAGATGTTTGGTGTTGATTGATCAGGTGGTGATCAGATGCCTTGCTGAATAGCACAGCTCATGGTCTCTACCTCCATCTCTCTGTGGCTCTTCTCCAGCTGTTCAGTTACTCTGTCTCCCCCCACAACACACCAGCAATCATCACAGAGATCAAATCACTGAGACAACAGAGTGTGCAGAGAAAGGGCAGGACACACACACACACACACACACACACACACAGAGAGAGAGAGAGAGAGAGAGGGAGAGGGAGAGGGAGAGTAGAAGTGGCCTTGTATCATTTCTCATTATGAAGGTAATGATAGGGGAGAATAAGGAGACATATCTCTTCCTCTGTCTTTATTTCTGAGTCTTTTTTCTTCACAAGAGCTGTTGTTGACCTTACCAACACATTGTGTACGTGTGTGTGTGTGTGTGTGTGTGTGTGTGTGTGTGTGTGTGTGTGTGTGTGTGTATGTATGTGTGTGTGTGTGTGTGTGTGTGTGTGTGTGTGTGTGTGTGTGTGTGTGCGCGCGTGTGTGTGTGTGTGTGTGTGCATCCATCCCTCTCAGCCCTATGCTATTACCACTAACTACTCCAGGCCACAGTAGTTCAGGTATTGATTTTCCCCTGCTTCCTTCTGTCTCTATGTCCCCTCCAAACCACTCCCTGGAGAGAGTATGTGAGAGTGTGTGCTCTCACACATTTATCTTTGTGTGGACCAATTTCAGTTGTCGAGTGTTCTCACTTTCTGGATCGATGATAAACTGCATTCGTTTCCCCCGTCACCTATTTTGTGCAATCACAATAAAGTTAATCTTGAGTCCATTTATGTCAGTGAAAATAGTATAGATTATATGTAATACCCTGCAGATTGTGTGTTTGTGTGTGCTGTTCTGCACTGGCAGGAATGTTTTTCACTGCCGATAACCAAAAATAAAAAAATCATGGAATCTTTGTTTGTGTTTGTGTGAAGTCAGTAATCATCCCTTAATATGTGCGTATACTGGCCTCATGTGTTTAAGAGGAAGACAGAGATAGAGGAAAGGAGAGGGAAAGAGGGTGAGGAAGGGGGGAGATGGAGTGTAACCAAATGACAAAGTGGAGGACAATGTGTTCAGTATTTTATGGCATCAAACTGTGAAGAGGAAAAATTAAGAAAAATGACTGTAATGATAGAAATTGTCCAGAAGATGGCGGCAGACAATTATCTAAAGCTCCTTTTTTAGTGGTCATCAACATTACAGCAAAGCAGACATGCTTTGAATATCTAATAAGACTCAGGCTTTCTTCCTTAAAGCCCTTTTATCTGACAGGATGATAGTCCATGTAATATATCTGAGGAGTCAAATCATTTTTAATGAAAAAAACTTGTAGACTTCCAGTTGTCAATTTGTCTTACGTGTAAATTGATGGTATCTTAAATCCCATCCAGAAAGATTCAAGACGTGTTTGTCACATATACCTGCATAAATTCAGTATGTGCAGTGCAGAAGTTGCATACTCTAGACTTGTTCAGCCAAAAGTCTAAATTGCAGTAGTAATAATTATGGGGTAGAAGAAGTGTAAATCATAAGGATTAGAAAAGGAAAAATATATATTTAAATGAATGTAAAACATACATAATAAGAATTAAATTGTTAAAGTGCATATTTTTAATATCAGAAATATGTAAAATACACGTTACACTGACAAAATAAAATCAAGCATCAGAGCCAACATGCACAACTTATTTTATATGAACTTATTAATACAGCCTGCTAAACCAAGATCAGACCTGAGCAACCATATAATATAAACAATATACAACCATACAAACAATATAATTTAGTCCAGTTCAACAACACTACACAACAATACACCCTCAATAAACAAATAGTACAACTTGTAGAATTTAATACTTTCTGACAGTGTTAAAAAAAAACCTGAACTTTATAATCTTAAATGTAGAATTCATTACAGATCTGCTGTACTGGATTGGGTCAAACTATAACCTTTAGGTTTACCAAACAGCTGGCAAGGAAGTGTATTGTTATTATTATTATAATAATAATAATAATAATAATAATAATAATAATAATAATAATATATTTCTCAGCCATTTATATCTGCCATTGAAATTAACCACTAAATCGTTTAAACACCACCGCAAACACGTCTCACGAGTTGTAATTCATTTAACGTCCTCTAGAGGGCAGCAACACTCATGAGAGCCTAACGTTACTGTGCTGCTCATAACACCAGAAGAAGAACTTTTCATCAATGGCGGGAACTTTGATAGGCAGTGCAGAGTAAATATCCAACTTCGTCATGTTTTTGTTTGGCTAATGTAGTTTATTGTCGTCGTTCTTCAACCATTCTTCAAAAAGGCCAAACGAGAGGTTTGTATCCCCTCCTGTTCCATCATAATGTTTCAATGAAATGTGTAGTTAAACGACCAAAGTCGAGGAGAAAACAACAGCAACGATACGGAGCGTCGTGTTTGTTCTTTCCCGTGTAATGAGCGATAGCAAAACGTACGAACGTAACGTACTTAACTACTAACAGTTTAATTATAAGCAGTGGATTTGCTGTTATAAAATATGCTTCTACATCATGTGTAAACTGAAATGTCAATGGTTCTGATGGGTTACCTGAAAAAATGGTTGTCGGCTCACAGCGAGAAGTTTCCGGGTTAGAATCCAGCCCAGACCTGGGACCTCTCTGTTGGGACGCTTCCTCCCACAGTCTAAAACACGCAGGGTTTGGTGGATTGGTGATTGATCTTGTGAATAGTTGTTTGTCTGTGTGTCTGTTGGCCCTGTGATGAACGGGCGACCTGTCCACGGTGTACCCCAGCTTTACCCGTCGTGATCTTCCAGGCTAAGCTGTTGTAGAGTGTTGTAAGTGTGGATGTTGATGTCACTCACTCAAGTCAAGTCACTTTTATTTATATAGCACATTAAAACACAGCACTGAGTTTACCAAAGTGCTTCACAGTAAATAACAAAATAAAAACCACAAGTTTTATAAGACATAAAATCATATTAAGGAAACACTTAAGACAACAGATAAAACAATTGAGTCATAAAATCCAGATTTAGGCTGATACATATTACAAAGGTCTACAGTGGTCGTTATAAATACTGGTAAGAAAGGGGTAGAATAATTAAGTGTGGTCAGGAAAAGCTAGTGAATAAAGGTGCGTTTTTAACAGAGATTTGAAAACTGGTAGTGATGTTGATGATCTGATTTGCAACAGGGCAACATGCATCACAATGTGACAGCGTTTAATAAGCATTTTAATGTGTGTGTATAGATCAATAAGCAAGCAATTTATTTTATTTGCTTTGAACAGATTGTCAAAAAAACAGATTTCATTGATAAATGATTGGGAAAAGGATATTTGTCATTTTTCAAGCTTACGTTCTCTACACCTGCACGCTTGGCAATGATCCATCTGTTTTCTGCCCTGGTGCCTGGCCAAATGCTGTGACAGATGAATTTTCTAGGATGTCTCCAGCCATTGTGGTTGTGAGTCTGATGTACTTGACTGAGAAAAATCAATTTTGCTGGTGAATGTTGAACTAAAACAACTCTATAAGAAAAGAAAAGTCCTTGCTTTGTACTTAGCTGTCACTAATTCTTGCTATCTTCCTTCCTCTTTCTTTTTCTTAGGAAAGCAATGAGTGGAGGGGAATCCAGGAGAGGCTCATGGAGGGCTGGGAGTGAAGGAGGAGGTGGGAGCAGCAGTGGTGGTGGATGGAGAGGAGGCGGTGGAGGATGGAGAAGAGGTGGGGGTGGATGGAGAGGAGGCGGTGGAGGATGGAGGGGAGGGTGGAGGGGTAGACCATGGAGAGGAGGATCATCAGCAAGTGGAGGAGGAGGAGGAAGAGGGTCGAGAGGTGGAGGTGGTGGTGTTGAGGGAGGAGGACCAGGAAACCATCAGAGAGGTGAGTTCCATTTTCTTTTCCGTTTTACAGATCCAGTTATCAACCTGAATAAATTAAATTAGACTATAAACATTTTTTAAAAATCTCTCTGTTTATTGACTTGTTTGCTGCATAATAAGAGAATGTGGGAGAAAAACATTAAACACAAGATGAAGACAGATGAAATATTAATATCTTTCACGAGATGTTGCCTAGTGAAAATTTCCATTGCACATGAAAAGGTGCAACAGCATGTGTCATAATTGGCAGTCCTATCTGCCTCTTCAGTCCTTTGTCAGGCTACTCTAGATGTGATGTGTCCCTACAAAGGATGGACACTCTACTTCACTGAAGGTAAGCATGTGGTTTTTTTAACCTGTCATTTGATAATGGTCCTGATGAGGTGTGTGTGTGTGTGTGTGATGCATATGTCTTATTGTGGCTTTTTATGTGCAGGCTTCATAGAGAGCTCACCCAGTGTGGAGAAGATCAAAGTGTTTGAGAAATATTTCACTTCCAAGATTCACTTATATGACAAGGTCAGTCTGTCTGTGTGTCTGTCTGTTAAATGAACTGATCATTGTGGCAACATTCTCACTATATCTGTCAAGGACATGTGGGTTGTTTTTTTTTAAAGGGAAATCTTTTTTTAATCTTTGTCTCCTGATTTATAAATGTGTCAGATTTCACTTAAAAGGATAATTCTTTGTGCATTTTGTGTGCAGGATGAGATTGAGCGTCAGGGCAGTGTTCTTGTGGATTATGCAGACTTGACTGGAGACCAAAATGTGCGTGAAGCTCTTCCTGATCTGACCACAGAGCTGAAGGAACAGCCAGAGATGATGCTCAACTGTTTGGGAGTGGCTGTTCACCAGGTACACACACACAGCTGATACTATACACATGATTTATGTTGTCATCTGCACCTTTCAGCTTTTCAGAACTCTTAAAACTTTGGATGCTAGTTTATTAGATACTCATAAGCCTTTTGATAAATAAACGTATTAATTCCATGTGAAAAAAGCGTGCTGAAACAAACTGCATTTTCACATGAGAGAGCTGAAGCCTTGAACTCTAAGTTTCTGTGAAGAGGCAAAGCGTGGAAACTGTTGTGTGCGTGTTTCAGGTGTTGACTATTGATTTGGAGAAACAGGCTGCTGAGCTGCAAGGAGAAGAGCTTCCTGTCGCTACACCAATCATAAACATCCCTCACATTAGTGCAAGGTAATGCACACATGTAAGCACAGCCGTTTGCCTGACACCTATACATCTGCTTATCATGAATGTCGATGACATCATTCGTTTAAATCATCCACAGGTTGTATAACTATGAACCGCTGACTCCCTTGCGGACGTTGCGTGCTAGTGTGTTTGGACGACTGGTGTGTGTGAAGGGAACAGTGGTCAGAGTGAGCAATATCAGGCCTCTGTGTACCAGAATGGCCTTCAAGTGCCTGGTGTGCTCACACACGCAGTCTCTTTCACTGCAGCATGGGAAATATGCTACACCCACCAAGGTATGTTTCCACTACTTATTATACAAGGAATGCAGCTGCCTTTCAGCACGCACACAATATCATTTCTGACATCATGACTTAGATTAACATATTAACTTGGCCATAATATGATAATTCATAAAATATATATATATGTGTCTTTTATTACTTAGTGTTTCCAGCCCGACTGCCGCGGTCGTTCTTTCACCCCCTGTCGAAGTTCTCCACTTACTCAAACTGTAGACTGGCAGATCATCAAGTGAGTATGTCAGGTGCCCTGATATATATGTATACAAACGATTAGAGTGGAGAATGTTTCTGATGTAAAATCCTGTTTGTAGTTGTAACTTAAGGTTCATGAGGAGTGTAATATATTGGCTCCAACAGTGGTACGGAAAGGTTGTTCTGAAGCATGAGGAGGTGCCATCTAAATGTAGCCACTAAGTAAGGCACTGCCATGACAGCAGTGCAAATCACAATTATATTACTCTTACTCTGATCAAATTTTAAAAAAAGTTAAATGCTGTTGTAGCAGGTTATCGCTATAAAAAAAGAAAGTCCCACCATTACTCTCTCATTACTCTCGCAAATTCTAATACAAAACTGCAGTGCGTCTCTAATCTCCAGCCTCTATTTACATGCTTTGTTTGAAATTTGCTACTTCAGGGTGCAGGAGTTGATAGGTGGGGAGCAGAGGGAGACTGGACGCATCCCACGCACCGTGGAGTGTCACCTGACCTCCGACCTCTGTGACAGCTGTGTCCCTGGAGATGCAGTAACTGTGACGGGGATAGTGAGAGTTACCAGCGATGGTACAAAGACACTGAAACACATACAGTACATCCTAACTAGTTTAGGGGGTTAAATTAGGAGTCAGCTTTGGCCTTTAACTGGTAGTTGGTACTATGTACAAATCCATTAACACGATCTGTTTACATACAGCATGAACTGTAAATCTATTTATGAAAATGATGGAAGGAAGACATTACAACCACTATAACCACAGTGGCACAAACCAATCACACACAAAACCCACACTTTCTTATTATTTGCATGCAGGTAGTTCCCGTGGAAATAAGGATCAGTGCATGTTCCTCCTCTACCTTGAAGCTACTTCAGTCAGCAACAATAAAGGTACTGAAGAATGTTACTTTTTAAATGTCTTGAATTATGTGGTGCAGATATACAGTATATGTGTAAAGTAACCAAGCAATGAGGTGTCATTTCTTTATGTGCAGGCCAGAGGTCTAAATCAGGTCAGGGGTCAAGAGGGTCTGAAGACTGTCATGGAGGGGAAGAGTTCACTCTAAAGGAGCTGTATGCCATCCAGGAGATCCAATCACAGCCTAACCTGCTGAGACTTATAGTACAGTAAGAATGTGACCCAACTAGAGGAAGACAGTCTGGATCTTGAATCTTTTTCGTTCATCTATGATAACAGAACATGCATAGTCACCACAGGACTGTTACTGTTGGTTGTGTATCGTTAGTCTCTGTCAGTACCGTTTGAATATGGTGCTGTTAACTCATACAGACATGTATAACACAGATCTTCTCCTGTTTCAGCTCTCTGTGTCCTGTCATCTATGGCCACCTGGTGAGTTACAAAGAATTTGGTTGAATGCACCAGTGATGTCCACACCTGGTAAACAGGGCATCGCCTTGATTGGTTCTAATTCATATTTGCATTGTTGTGTGTCACTAGTTAGTGAAAGCTGCTCTGGCCTTGGCATTGTTTGGAGGCAGACAGAAACACACTGATAGGAACAGTGTCCCGGTTAGAGGAGACCCACACATCCTGATAGTGGGAGACCCTGGACTGGGAAAGAGTCAGATGTTACAGGTAACAAACAGAGGAAAACAATTTTGTAATTGTGTTACTCTTTAGCTGAGGCTGTGATGTGTGTTTACTTTGTAAAGCTGTTATATTTTGGCCCTAGGTTTCAGTATAGTGTAATTATAATCTTAATACTTCACTATATTGACATGTGCTCTATGTTTAGGCTGTGTGTAATGTGGCTCCCAGAGGAATCTATGTATGTGGCAACAGCACAAGCACCACAGGTAAATTGTACACCACTTCCTCATTTATGCTAATATATGCTGGTGGTGATTACACTCTGAACAGCTATTCAGATTTGTTACAACACAATCAATCTGGTGTGTGTGTATTAATGTATTTATTTATTTATTTTAGGACTAACAGTGAGTTTATCCCGAGACGCAGGAACAGGGGATTATGCTCTAGAGGCTGGAGCCTTGGTGCTGGCTGATCAAGGTAGGAACGGTGAAGGAACCTAAAATGTATTTGTGCCTGTCTTGAATAATATATATTGATTCGTTACACCAATGATAAGTATTACCAAATATTGTCTCCATCTGTAAAAAACAAACAAACATTTGAAAATGTCTTTTGACAGCTGAAACCAGAAATTATATCCTACTGCCTCTAAAAAAAAAATACTTCTCTACTTCCACCAAGTGCAGCACGGCATCTTACTTCCCCAGGTTTAGAAAAGGTCAGAGATGTCAGACAATGATCTCGACTCACAGAGGAATTTTAAAAAGAACAAACTTGGTGATATTTGCTTTCCACAGTGTTATCTCTCTCTACCTGTTGGGGCAGCAAGATTGTGAAGCTGCATATAAAACGTGCATTTTCTTCTTCCCCCATCTGTCACGCCTGCCTGTTTCTCTTTTTGTTTTTCCCCCCAACTCGTTGTCTTCTTGTCCTCACTGTTCAATCTCCTTCTATTTTCTTTTGCTCTGTTTTCTTCAGGCCTGTGCTGCATTGATGAGTTTGATAAGTTGGGCAGCCAGCAGCAGGCTCTGCTTGAAGCCATGGAGCAGCAGACAGTGAGCCTGGCTAAAGCTGGAATCGTTTCCTCTCTGCCTGCCAGAACGTCAGTCATAGCTGCAGCAAACCCGATTGGGGGACATTACAACAGAGGCAAAAGTGTCTCTGAAAATCTGAAGTAAGTTAAGACAATCAGTTTCAATTGAGTTTTTCATCGACTGCTGGAGGATATTACTGCACATCTGTGTCATTATACAAGTGCTTGACTTGCATTCAGAGTTGGATTCTTGGTTTCAGAATGGGCTCGGCTCTTCTCTCTCGATTCGACGTGGTTTTTCTCCTCCTGGACATCCCAGACGAGTCACATGACCGCCGCCTGTCAGAACACGTCATGGCAAACCGGGCAGGAAGAGGCAGAGCCAGCAGCGCCATCGTCACCAGGCCTAACAGTGAATTAGAGACCTCCATCCTTCTAGATCACTCAGACATGCTGCTGTCTGAACGTTTAGAGGTAAAAAAAAAAAAATGGACCATACTCCTTAAAGGAGCACAATGATATCTCTCAAAAATAATTTACATTTATGCAATATGTTTGTATCTGTGTCAAGGTCCCGGAAGGTGAAGCTGTAGACCCCATTCCAGCATGTTTGTTAAGAAAGTATATCAGCTACGCTCGCCAGTATGTCCGTCCCTCACTGACTCCTGACGCAGCACAGACTATCCAAGACTTCTACCTGTCACTGAGATCTCAGGCACACTCTGCTGATTCCACACCCATCACCACACGTCAGCTCGAGTCTTTAATCAGGCTGACAGAGGTAGGTCTCTGTGTGTTTGGTGTATTCACCTGCAGCGTGTGATGGAATCACACTAGATAACATCTGTTTTCTGCTGTAGTTTCAGGCTACAGCCGACCGCAAAATTTTAAATGTCTAGTATAAAAAAAGGAGCAATTTTTCCCACTTGTGTCCCAATAATGAAGAGGTTGACTTTGTGTTTTTGTGCAGGCAAGAGCCAGGTTGGAGCTCAGAGAGAAAGCTACAAAGACTGATGCTGAGGATGTGGTGGACATCATGAAACACAGGTGACCCGACAGGAGTCTTAGTGTGTCTAGTTAGTGTCAGTTATGTATCACATTCTTATAAAAATGCAGCAAATCCTCTCATTTCAGGGGCTATTTTTCTGTCAGTTGGCAAATCTAGTCATTGTCTTAGCTCTGGTGTGCAGGTGTCACCTCCAAGAGAGGTTTGGAGGAGGGAAACACAGATTTGCAGAGTTGACAGGTCTCCATATGTAGCTCTTGCATATGGAAGCCACATTTGTCTGTTCAGATCGATGCAGACTTTCAAACATCAGATTATATCTTAGTTTGCAGTCCTGGCATTGAATGCACTGTTCTGGAAAATCAGTATCTCTCTCCCTCTACAGTAAGTGTATTTGTGTGTGATTTGGCCTTGCAGTCTGGCTGATACATATTCAGATGGTCTGGGCAATCTGGACTTTGAACGCTCTCAGCTTGGATCAGGCATGAGTCAGCATAGCGTTGCAAAACGACTGGTCAACGCACTGCACCTGCATGCCCAGAAGACCAGTCAGAAGACGTTTAACCTTCAAACACTTCGATCTGTGGCTGACACACTGAACATCAAGGTAAAAGAGCATTCTGGTACCCTAAAATGTGCATACACTCGATAAAAACAGTGAGTAATCGGGTGACTAGTAGGGAAGATTTAAATACTTGACAGGGGAAAAAAGTGTCATTTTCTTTGGGAAATTGGTGCCTAAGTAATCAGTAAATGTCAGTGCTGAAGAGGAACATCTGTTCAGATGTAGACATCAAAAATGGAGTTTTCAACTTAATAAAAATGAAATTATAATCTAGTAATGCTCAAAAAAAGATAGTGATAACACCGTATTCAAGATTGTGAGCGAACCCTTATAAAAAGTATTTAGTTGTTCACTGCTGAAAAGTACGGAGGCGTATTGCATTCACATTCACTGACAAAAACATTTTTTCCCTGTTTTTCTCAATCATTGAGATAATTATGTTGTTAATTCTGTTTTGTTTTTCTGGATTAATGAGATAAGAATCTCATTAATCCAGAAAAACAGAGCAGACTTTTTTTCCGTAACAACTCATCTCAGAATTCTGAGATAATTATCTTATTAATGCAGAAAACGAGGGCAATTTTTTGTCTCAAGTGAATGCATGCAATATGCTTCCATAGAAAAGATACATAATAAAAAGGTTATATTTCTGTAGTTTAAAATGTCTCTTCATAACACAAATGCTCCCAATTATGCAAACCATGAGTCTGTTAAATGCATGCAGTAAGGCCTGATGCTGCACTAAAAGCACTACCATTGTATGCATGCTGGATAATTTACTCAGTCATTGGTTGATTCATTCCAGGTGATGGATTTTGAAGGCCTGGTTATTTCCCTCAACGAACAGGGTTTCCTACTGAAGAAAGGACCCAAACTGTACCAGCTACAGACTGTCTGATGACTGACAGCTGTAGACTCTGAGTACACAACTGCTCCTTCCTGCAGACCTCACTACAAGGTCAGTGTGTCACAAAAATGAACAGTCTCTCTTTAGAGAAAAGAAAAACTGTCATCAAACCACCAACCTGCTGACTACTGTGTACAGTAAAACAGAATTTTACACAATAGTACACTTCAATGTGCATAGTTTTGTGTTATGTTTACAGGCATCCCTCAGCTTATTTCACCTTCTTTTCTTAAGGTCATTTATTTTGTTTTCTGCAGTCGTGACATTTCTGGATAAGTGTCTGGTATCTCTTTATCGTTTTATATCACAGACATCTTTACATGACTTTGAACTCAATAAAAAGAAGTGAAATAAACTATTATTATTCTAAAAACTGACCAGCAGGTCTCACACAATGAGCTCTTCATTAACAGGTCTATACAGGGCTGTGGCCAAGGCCCCGAGGTGTCAGAGAAAAATCTAGTTTAATCATGTGTAATGTTGGAAAGCTTTTGTTTTTATATGATTAAAGAAACAGGCGTGATATAAATAAAATGAGAACAGACTTTGACCTGCTGATAATGAAGCAAACAGACCAAGTGCCAAAGAAAGAATGATCGAATGAACGGTCTGTGGTGTTTGGATACTTCTTGTTATATTTTGTCCACTACATTAAATCTGAACTGAGAAACTGACTGCAGCCTAAAATCCTGACTCTCTGTTTGAACTGGAGGCTGTGAACACTGCAGGAATTACAACCATGTAAATGGACACTGCTTTAACGTGTCATTGTCTTCAAATTATCACTTTACACCTTCTTCCAACTACTCTGTCCATCCAGTATGGATATGATCATCAAACACCTGAAAGCTGAAGGAAACCCTTTAAAATACTTATACTTTAAAATTGCATATTATATTATATATTATATTATACTATACTACACTACATTATATTATACTATACTATATTATTGTATTGTATTATACTATATTATATTATTATATTATACTATACTACATTATATTATATTATACATTACTATATTATATTATACTATATTATGATATTATACTATATTATGATATTATATTATATTATGCTATATTATATTATTATATTATGCTACATTATATTATATTATGCTATATTATATTATTATATTATACTATATTATATTATGCTATATTATATTATATTATACTATACTACATTATATCATTATACTATACTACATTATATCATTATATTATACTCTACTACATTATATTATATTATACATACTATATTATATTATACTATATTACGATATACTATATTATATGATATATTATGCTACATTATATTATATTATGCTATATCATAGTATGATATTATATTATACTATACTACATTATATTATTATATTATACTATACTACATTATATCATATTATACTATACTACATTATATTATATTATACATTACTATATTATATTATATTTTTATATTATATTATGCTATATTATATTATTATATTATGTTACATTATATTATGCTATATCATATTATATTATATTATGCTATATTATATTATTATATTATACTATACTACATTATATCATTATATTATACTATACTACATTATATCATTATATTATACTATACTACATTATATTATATTGTACAATACTATATTATATTATACTATATTATGATATTATACTATATTATATTATACTATATTATATTATTAAATTATATTATACTATATTATATTTTTATATTATATTATACTATATTATATTTTATTATACTATATTATATTATATTATACTTTATTATATTATCCTATATTATATTATGATATTATATTATACTATATTATATTATTAAATTATATTATACTATAATATATTTTTATATTATGCTATATTATATTATTATATTATGCTATATCATATTATGATATTATATTATACTATACTACATTATATTATTATATTATACTATACTACATTATATTATACTATACTATATTATTATATTATATTATACTATATTATATTATACTTCATTATATTATATTATATTATATTATGATATTATATTATACTATATTATATTATACATACAACTCAAGATATAGATGAAGTAAAAAAAAATATAGGCTCCAACATCTTGGTGTCCCAAAAACAAGAAGTAAACAAGTAAAACCATTATGTCTAAGTAAAATATACCAAATACTTTCAAAATTACAACATATGTTAGTCTGGTTGAACATGAGGCGTGGGCGATATTTTCCATGCCTTAACAGAGGGATGTTTCTAATCCAAACTGTCTGTTGTCCAGTCCATGAGGAGGGTTTTACACCTGCCTGACTGTTTTAAACAATTGCTGAACTTTGTCAAAGACAAAGAAAGAAAACAATGTGTGCTGAGTGTCTGAGAGAAGACAAATAGGTTATTATACTATCTTGGTGTTGAAAGTTGTTTTATACTTTATCCACACAAGTGACTTTGTTCTAGAAAAACTAAAAAAGTCACATGGCATGTATATAGGATATATATTTGTTTACATATATGGTATTCAGTAGCTTGGTCAGTTTCTGTGTTTCTGCTGCAGGGGCACCATGCTGCTGCTTCAGGTTAACACAATGGGCATTTATCCACTGAGGTTGCCTTTCTAGCAAATCAAACATTGAGTCATGGGGCATTGCTTTTTATATGACATGATATAGATATCCAGTATTGTCAGGCTATATTATGTTCATTTAAAAACCTCCAATTGTACAGCATAATTTTCATCTTAATGCTTTCTTAAATTCTCTGTATCACCTACTGTTTTTGTAGAGTATGCACTTTATTCATCAACATTTAACATTCTGTTAATAAATATCTTTCACTTTAAAGTTCAGCATTTTGATGTTTTTCTATTATTACAAAATATGTTTGACATTAATTACAAAATTATAATTAATTTCTGATTAAGATACTACTATAACCAAAATAAATACATTACATATTTATATTTTAATTACTAAGACTGTTGATTATGGTGTAATTTTACAGTTTTCATATCAAAGCTATTTTAAATAGTTTCCTCTGATACCTCCCTTTTTCCTGATGTACAATTTCTTACTTGTCTCAATCAGAACAGCATCTATTCTCTAAATACAAGCAGTTTAAACGAAAAACTCACTGACGATTTTACGACGTCAGGGGCTGTATCACTTTACGGTAACATGGCAGCCTGCTGGTTAGAGTTGTAATTTGGTCGGATCTGACCGTCTGAATGTTGAACTTCATCATGGAAACGGGGACGGGCATTACGAGGCCAGCAAGTCGGTGACGGAAGGCTCTTAAAGATGATGATAATGTGTTTTCGGAGGATGTCCGCGCCTTTGTGCTGCAACGCAGCAAATGTTCGCTGTTTTGTGTCCGCACGGGCTACGGGTGTGTGTTACCAATACCTCGAGCCTGCATCATGGCGGCACAGACTCACACCTGTCACCGAGTGCGTAAAGCTAAAACAATCTACGATTAGCGGCTTAAGGCACTTCAGACACAAGGGGACAGGCAGCCGTGTTGCGTGCTGGAGTGGGATCCTCCAGCAGGTAAAAGCGTCACAATGCCACGCACAAGGAGCCGTGCTCTCCGCGCACCGGGGAGTACATGAGAGGTCTGTGTCCAGTTTCTGGTCTCTGCTGTCCCCCGTATCTCGTTGGCTTTCTAGTGGAAAGACCAAAGAGACATTGGACAGCTCCCCCGAGGCAGACCGGAATGAGGCTAGTCCTGTGCCAGGACAAGGGCTATTCAAGTTCAAAGAACTGGTGAGTACAGAGTTGTCCGTGTGTTCTTAAACGTTACATAAGACAGTGGGAAAAACTGACTCAGACTATTGATTGATGTATTTGTGAACAGGTAGAAAAAAAACTAATACTGTAAGCTAGAAGTCAGTAAAAGTTCAGATCCTTAAGTATACAATGATGTGAAAATAACGTTAATACAAGTCATACATTAAAAAATGAAGTTATTAGTCCAATGTACTTATCAAAGTGGATATTCTGCTGGTGGTTCTTCATTAGAATACATAGCATATCGTAGGATTAACACTGATGCCTATTGTGTAATCATTTTAATTCCATGTGTACCTACACATGGAAAGAATTATACTTATGTATGTAATATAAAATTTTCAAATGTAGTGAAGCCAAAATATAAACTGGCATAAAGTGAATTTACTCAAAAGTAGTGCAAAATGTTCTGTACATAGAACTAGACTAATCAGACAGGCTATTAGCCCATTTCAAGTAAGGAAAATTGCATTAAAGACACACGACATATACAGAATGTTACAGGTATACCTGTTCCTATTGCCATAAGATGGTTTGTCCATCAGAAGAGCATGTGAAATGTTTATTTCTCAATAGGTATATTGATAGTAATTCTTAAAAATGATGAAGCCTCATCCCAAATGTGTGCGTGTCTTGAATGTTTTTGTTTTTAAATCAGCAGATATATCAACATCAGATTTTATAACTGAAATATCAATAATGGTATGAGCCTTCCTGCCTTATCTGTGTTGACTTGTTTTAATCATCCTTTGTGGTTCTCAACCCAGCAATATCTTTAATCTTTATTGTTAGTGAAAATGAGGGAAAACATGCGTTGCATTCATATTTTTTTTGAGAGTCTCTCATATTTTAAATTATTTCTATAATTTAAAATCTGAATGACTCTCAAAAAATGAGTTAATGTATGAGGATTCCACAGATTCATACCAAAGTTGCTGGTATAAGTTTAAGCTGTTTTAACTCTTGTGTTATGTCAATACTATCATGTGTGCGACTCATTTAACCCGCTGTTGATCTATGTTCTGTAGTATGAGAACCCATGGACAGTCCCCAACTTTTTGTGTGTGTGTCGGATTGTGTTGGCTCCATTCCTGGGTCATCTGATCATCCAGCAGCAATTTCACCTCAGTATGGCTCTGTTTATGCTGGCCGGAGCTACTGACCTGGTAATACAGATAGTGACACTTTCACTAGAATACTCATTACACTTTTACCAGTGTGAATCAGACACACAGTTGTGCTGACTGCAGGGTATTTTCATATATTGATTAATTGCACATTTCTACCTTCTATTATTGTTGTAAAAAAAAAAAAACTGGACTAATTGTTTCTGTTCTATCACGACTCCTTTGAAGCTAAATTAACTGGAGTCAAAAAAAATGTGGTCATCATTTTGTCAGAGAACATTATCCTCCATTACCTAGCTACAATTTCTGTCTGGAAATTAATCAAAATGACCAATCAGCTCATTCAACCAGCTACATTACAAGAATTCAGTCTATAAAATGATGCTAATGAACCATGTTTCATAATAATCAGGACGTCCCAGACATGTTCAGTAGATACAGATGGTGATTAAGAGGTGGGCGTGCTAATATTCTCACTGCAAGCAGTCTGCAAGGCTCCATTATAATCCTTGTGACCCTGAAATGTCCTGTAGGGTTCGGGAGGCCATTTCCGACGTTTACTTAACACAAAGAGTAAATTTGCCATGACTCCAGGCTGATATTACAGTGATTATTATTGGCATCCCGTCACCTGTATAAAGCTTACATTTACTAACAGGTCTTCATCCCTGTCTACTCTCTCTCAGTTGGATGGTTACATTGCCAGGACGTGGCCCACTCAGAAGTCTGCATTGGGCAGTGCTCTTGACCCACTGGCTGATAAGATTCTTATCAGTATTTTATATGTCAGTCTCACCTATGCGGGGCTAATACCAGGTACTGGACTCTGTCTTTCATGTGACAGTTGTAAAAATGTATTCCAGTATCTCAAGGTTATTTGTTGATTTGTTTATTGTTGATTTTGTTTAGCTCCACTGACGGCTTTAGTGATTTCCAGAGACATTGGTTTGATAGCTGCTGTCTTCTGGGTCAGATACAAGACTGTACCTCCACCGGTGAGACACATGAGCACACTTTGAAAACATGTTTGATTATAATTTGAAAAAATGTGACTGCAAAGTATTTGGTGTAATATCTGCCAGAAGTAGCAAATTATGTTAATTTAGTCTGGGCTGCAATTATCACTCTAATAGTGGGTGTGTACTTAACACTCTGTCCTCCTTTTTCCTCCAGGTGACCCTTAGTAAGTTTTTTAACCCCTGCTACACCACAGCACAGCTCAAGCCCACACTCATCAGCAAGGTGACACACACACACACACACACACAAACCAAGCACACACACTCTGTGCACTAGACTTTTAACATTTTGCACGCCGCTGTAGTACAGTGGAGATTTAACAACAATCAAGCCTTAAATAACAGGATGTTTTGTGTTTTTTTGTTTGTTTGGAGGATTTGTGGTTATTTTAGTGCTGTATTTTCTGCCTCTTTTCAACCTCTCCATGACCGTTATCAAATGCACAAAGTGATAACCTGACACACACAGACAAGTATTGTTTTCCCCTAAATGTTATCAATATCGATGTTTTATTGTGTTTTGTTTATGGTGAGTTGATGTTTATGCACGTAGTGAGAAGAGTATTTTTTTTTTTTTTAAATTAACCCATGTTCAAAATGGGACCAGTCCAGATAATATATGGGAGTGATAAACCTACTCAAAGGCACACAAGATGTATGTAGACTTTCATTCAAGGTTCAGTTACGAAGCTGAACTAGAACTAGATAACTAAACAGTATTTTTCATCTGAGAATTTAGCATAAAAACAATTCTGGAGGATCCACACAGCTGTATAGTTGTTATTTTACTATATTGAAGCATGAAGCTGCAGCCATAGCCTATAGGCTCATCATTACATTGTACATAGCCTAAGTTAAATGCACAATATTGAGAGGAGGCAGCTGTTGCTTCCTCCTCCATGTCTTCACTGATGACACAAAAACTACTGGACAGATTTGAGTGAAACTTTGTGAAGGGGTGGGACATGGGTCTGGGGAAGACACGTTACATTTTGGTGCAGATCCGGATAAAGGGGGTACATCCAGGAGTTGTTATATTGTTCCTGAACATTGCTGGATAGCACCTTTTTCGACATTTCTCCTAATTATGTAAACACTACTCAACCGACTTCCACAGAACTATGTGAGGGGGCGGGGCATGGGTCAGGCAGGCTAAACAGACATGAGAAGGATTGTTGGGCCTTTTGTGTTTTCTATCATGTTGTGATAAGTTATAGATGAATACAATTATATAAGTCTGTAGGATATTTAGATAAAATTGGTGAATTGAATTTACTGTATATATGCCTAGTTTTAGAGACAGACAATCAAATTTATGCACAAAAAATATATTTGATCTATAAATTAATTATTTGACTTCATTGAAGTTCTTGAAATTGCAAAAAAAAAATGCTGCTTGAAAAAGTACTTCATGGTGCCTGAATTCCATTGTGTAGTATCAGTATGAACCCTGTCAAACTGATCTTTGCTTGTAAACAAACCAACAGACACTGTAGAACCTGCACTGGTGAAAATAATCGTCTCAGTGACGTCATTCCTTTAAAATTTGAATCTGCAACAAGCTGCAGCCTTTATACTGATTTAATGGTAAACTGTAATGCAGAAATCATGTGCACAAATTAAAACAACACATTTCACTGTCAGATTATGCAGAATTTATTATAAAATACATTCGGTGATGTAGAATTTGTTGCTGGTCTTGAAATCATCCACAACTCTTGTCACATGCTCAACACATTTCCCTAAAACAACACACCACACTGAGCAGATGAAAGCTCTTCTTTATGTTTTTATTTTTGACAGAGTGTTTTTTTTTATTGTTTGTTAGGTGAACACAGCCATCCAGCTCTTCCTGGTTGCAGCTTCTCTGGCCTCCCCAGTCTTCCAGTATACAGACAGTGTACTGCTGCAGTGCCTATGGTAAACCACACGCACAATATTACATATGCATAGACACACAGGTCTCATATACTTGACTTCAATATCCATAATGTTCTTTCCAATGTCATGGTTTCCACAAAGTGCTTATTGTGTAAATGGTTTTCGAATGCAAATGGTTTCATCTCTGTCAAGCACATGGATACAGTTTATCCCAGCGGAGTGTTCAGGTTAAGTGTACTGAATCACTTCAATCCACACTGGGTGAGTTGGAGTACAGATCTGACTCAGTGTAAACATTTTATTCTGTCACAGTAACCTGCATTTTTATACAAATTCAGCAGACTGTTGAACTAATTTACACAACAAGCATCTATATTATGTTTGTGCTTGATTGTTGTACATTTACACTTTATTTACACACTGCTTATGTAATGACTCTTAACACTGAAAAATATTTCACTTTTTTCATGTAATTGAACTTTAATAATTGTTTTAAATGCATCTATAAGAATTTGCCACAATGGGGAAATATAAGCTGTTAGCACTTAGAATAAACTAATTTGACCAGTCAGTTGAAATTAAACTGTTGCCATTTGTCATGTGTTCTATGACATTGCAGGTATGTTACAGCAGTGACTACAGCAGCATCAGGTTATAGTTACTGGCACTATGGCCGCAAGACTGTCCAGGTGCTAAACACCAAATCGCCATCACGATGACACCAGGAAACAACCAGAGAGCGGAATAAAAGCAGGCAACAGCTGCGGCAGAGGCACTGATCAGCCGCGGCAAATGTTGGACAGACGGACGGACGGATGATCGCTAGGAGCTCTGAAACCCAGTAGTTGTGGCAACCATGTATGAGACACCATGACAATGACGCACAGAATCAACCGAGGCCACAGATGGTTTACTGTGACACTACAGAAACACTGAAAAGAAGCTCTGCCTCTTGGCTGGTTGTGGACTTACAGACACACGCACACAGATGGAAAAGGCAAATACAAATACAGGGCCATTAACCCACACAGACACAGACACGTGCGCATTCATTTACATGCCAAGTTTGTGTTAAGCGATCTGTTGAGAGCTTCTATTTTTTCTTACTTTTTCAATCAAGAGGTGGTAATGTCAACCAAATCGTTTCACATGATTGTCAGTTTTGGAAACCAATGATTTAAGATTAAAAAATAAAATCATGTTTGGTTTGTTGCTTGTGTAAACCTTTATTTGTTTTTGGGGGGAGAGACATGTTTAATCATATGAGACACAAATCTGGCAGTTAATCCATTCAAAATCGGTATTAAGGATTAAAAAATGGGTATGAAAATGTGCTGCATGCAGCCAGTGTTGCACAAAACCAACACACCCTCTTGATCCTGAGTTGTTGCTCCTCGAAAAATGTAATCTTAATGTTAGAACAGCAATTTATTATCCTTGTTCAGCAGAACAGAAACATTTACCATATAATTGATTAATCAAGATCACGAGTCATTTTTCCAGTTCCACAACATTTACTTGTTGTAGCTCCGTCTCCTTGAGGAGCTGCAACATTTCTGTCTTTTATTTTAGTGTCAATATTGAACATCTTTGTGTTTTGGACTGTTGGAACATTTTAGAACCTCACCTTGGATTCTGGGAGACTTTGAGGATAATTTATTTATTTTCTGGCAGGTAATGGACTAAAGACAATAAATGGGAGGATATTCCAGTAAAAAATAATAGTTGCTGACATTGATTAGTATGGGAATGTAATTTTGAATGTTTTTTTTGTTATTTTAATTGGGTTATTTGACAGAAAATTGAATTTTTTTTAAATGCCCATCACAATTTCCTAGTAACACCTGCCAGGCTTTATTGGTATGTGACACATTTACATCTCCTTAGTCTTAAATAACTTGTGCTGCCTTGACTAAGTCTTGTTAAGTTGTTGCACCAATAGCCACACCTCTAAGATAATCCATTTAAAATAATAGGAAACAGACAAAATCAGCTTAACATCACATTTGAGTTTATGCCAGTGTTAAATAAAAGAAAAATAATCTGCTTAAACGCTTCATTGCTTTTAATTTCTTGTAGTCTCTGGTAAACCAGAGGTTATTTGAAAACGTGGGTAGCGTACCAGACACTACCGGACCTTTGTCTTTATCCTCCTTTGGCAGTTGTATCTGTGGCTGTAACTCTTTCAACTCTTTCCACTTATTTTAACCAGCAATTTTCTGCCCCAGTTGGGGCGATGCTGTTTAATTACAGACCGTGTGCCAATGACTGCCAGGCTTGTGCGAGTTGTTTTCCTGGCCCTGTGTGGGAATGTCTGCATCACATCTTCAGTGAATAAGGAGTCTCGTTCTAAAATGAGATGTGTGTCATGGAAACAATTTGATACCAATGCTCATTAAATGACTGAAGAGCTTCTGGTGCTTTTTATATTTCAGACAGTAAAGTCTATATTGGAATTGTATCATTTGGAAGCACGAGATGAGGCCCACAGGCTGTTCATGTGTGTTTTGGAGAAGATCTTTAATTAGTAAGATCTCAGAGATAAAAGATGAAAAGAAAATCAAATGGCTATTTTCTTTTCTTCTTCTTTTTAAGCTCTAGTGATGATGCACGGAGAAGTCTACATGTAATCATTGACAAATATTCTTCAGTGTGAGACAATTTATCACATTTAGCACATAATTCAAACACGTCTTCATTATTATAGGACTTTGGGAGGAACTTTTAATTTAAATAAAATAAAAAAACATTTTAGTTTGCATGCAGATTAGACCTGTAATTACATGTTTTTTCTGCTCTTCTCTTCAATTGTTGCACTTACTGAAATCATACATATATCATTAGGGGTGGCTGTGGCACAGGATGTAGAGCCTTCACCCACTTATCAGAAGGTCTGTGGTCAAGTCCCCTGCAGTCTACATGTGGAACCATCTTTGGGCAAGATACTGATTATGTGAAGAACTGATGCCGTCACTGTGTGAATATGGATGGTTCATTGTGTGAGAGGGATGCAGTGTCAGCAGCTAATAGTCCTGTGAATGAAATCATATCACGGTGTTTTACCTTGGGTAATGCTTATTATATATATATATTGGATTGGATTTAGTCTAATTATGACCAGTATGAAGGCTTCTCTCTGATCACATTTGCTTAAACATACCAGTTTATAAATCTTGCAATAAAATAATATTTTCTCAGCACATTTAGCACCAAAATCTGAACACAGGATTAATCAAAAATGTCTTTAGATAGATCTACCAATACTATGCAAAAAACTACTCTTTAGGCATCTAAGGACCATTTCTATAATGGTCAGAGGAAGGAGAAGCACATAAAATAGTATTTTATATAGTCTTTAAACTACATGTGACTGAATTAAACTCATATTTAGGTGGTTAAAAAAAAAAAGGAGCAGCCAACTTTAAACAATTTAATTCGTCTGTCTCTGTTTTTTTTTTGCTTGCTCTGAAAGTATTCATATGTAAAGGTAGTGAGTGTAGGAAGGCAAAGTACCCGTTACAGGCAGTTTAACATGAAGAGCGCTGTCGGGCAGTATTGCATAACAGGCTTTATTGACTTACTGAGATGCTTCAAAAACACAGTTTAGTGAAAAACGCTGCAGGCAAACGTGTTTGTTTCACCATAAAGAGCATTTAGAAATAAATCAAGAAGACCCAAATATGGACATGATACTAAATTGGTCCAAATTCTTTGCGTTCTAAACAATTTTGCAAAAACACATGATTATTTCTTGTTTTTGAGTGCCTTTTATTTATCTTCACACAATGCTGTGACTTTTTTTTTTCCCATTCCTTGCTTTCAGTGAGCATCGGGAACCAAATCGTGCTTCCATTTTCGACAAGATCTCCTGGGACCTTTCTTGTTTTGACAGCGTGAGGCTGGGTTTTCAAAAGGCTGCAAGTAAGATTACAACAGTGATACGGATGATGTAGTGATGGAGAGAAGAGCAGCCAAATGTGCCTTCACACTTCACAGCTTGGCTCTCCAGAACCCACAGACAGGCTGAATCACACTAACAAGGACAAACTTTGGATCTGTGTACGCTTATGTCAGCGCGGCCCTCCGGTAACCGTTGACTGTTACACAAGTGAGATAATCCTCTCTCCTCCACAGCTAAAGGAAGATTAGCTCTGCTCAGGATGATCTCATCTATTTTACTGAGCAGTAGATGAAAGTCAAAACCAGCACTGAAGCTTTATTCTGCTGATGTGGTTAAACATGAAGCTTAGCCAAAGGCTAATCCAGTAGAATCGCTGTCTTGTCACTTTAGCACTCAAAAAGCTGACTCTTCCTCTCACAACACCTCAGTCTGAATACATCCAACCTGAAGGAACAGGTAACAGTAACAGGCCAGACAGCGTGTGGGATGTCTGGCTCTGTTTGCTTGTTTGTTTGTTTGTTTGTTTGTATGCAAGACATCTCAAAAACAATGACAGTTTTTTAAGGGAGCCAAGGAAGAGTTGAGTCAATTTTAAGGTGGATCCAGGTACGGACGTGGATTCTGGATCACTTTTTCTCTTTGTTCAATTTTCTTTTGTCAATATCCTGAAATACAATAATAATAGGACAATCAAATTAAAAATACCCAGGCATGGACGACTCGTTGGTGACTATGGAAGAGCACATTGAACTAGGGGTGCATGAATCAAAGTCACCATTCGATTCATATCTTGTTTAGGAGTCATTGTTAGGTAGAAGTTCAGTACAGCAGGTGGAAAAACAAATGCACAAGCATACATTTCTTCTCATCTGGGAGATGCTTTTGAATGTGCATTTGCATGTTAGCACATACCAACACAATGACACAACAGCAGAGCATGCAGATACAGACTTTGTCTTCACCACAACACTCTCTCCTTTACTGTTGCAGCTTAACGGGAGCCCAAACTGTTCCCAAACAACTGATTTTAAGTATGCAGGCAGGTTTCCCAGTTCTGCCTCTTCATTTGTTCTCAGTATCATTAATTTGTGTGCCTAATAAGCCTGGAGTGCTAACCTTAGCACATGTTGCTAAGAGCATATGGCTAAAAGTTTCTGAGCACAACTCGTGCTTGTAAATTTTGGTTTTGCTGTACATGTATAAGGTTTACAAGTTAAGTTAATTCAAATATTTTAGTTGATTTGCCAAAAATACATTCAATAATAATAATAATACATTTTATTTATAAAACGCTTTTCAAAATACTCAAAGACACTTAACATGTCCAGAAATAACAGGAGAAACAACACATTTAAAAATGAATCAATATCAGATATTAAAAAAACAAATATAAACAACTCAAATGACAGCAACAGATAACAAATTACATCACACTTAAACATTAAAAGCACATTTAAACAGGTGAGTCTTGAGTAGTGATTTAAATGTTGGGGGGCCAGTGCAAGTTTACAATGTTCATACAGTTAACTATTTACACATTTATGTTCACAATTATTATTTACATATTTTCATGTTAGAATATTTACAGCAGCATTGTTCAAATAATGTGCTGAAGCTGCGTCTGTGGTTCTCACACACGTTGACCTCCTTCCAGACTGTGATTGGTCATTTAAGACACGTGTGATGGATAACAAGGAAGTGTTGTTGTGTGAAGCAGCTGGTGTGGAGCGAAGTAAAGTAAAGTGCCGTTACTGTATATATTCGAGTGATCCAACCACCACATAGAACCCTCATGTTACACATTCATCATTCTACATACTGCGTCGTCTGCATTCGCCTGAATGTACTGGACCAAGAAAACCTCCATCCAATATATGAGGAGAGCTTTCAGTGGTGGACCAACCAGCAGATAGTTTAGGTTTGATTTGATCGAGTTGGGAAATAAACTGAGATTTCTGTCTCCACACTAAATAGAGTTGAATACATTTTAATTAAGCAACATGTCTTTTCAGTTCCTCCTTCCTCACTTACTACATATTCTACAAAACACGTTTTCATAAAAACAGTGTACGCTTTCGTATAGACTATTTATTTAGGAAAGGGTATTGAACCAAACCCTTAATTCAGATCTGAAAAAAAAAATACTGCAATTAAAAGACGGCTTCAGAGCTGAGAGGGAAATGATGCTGCTGCCACAACATCTGGGTGCTTTTGACATGTCTGTGGCTACAACAAGTCACCATGTAGGTAATCTGCAGTTGCTGTGCAGCTCCATGTTTTTCCATGTGTGTGCTGGCAGCTCCAGGGTGTGACTGAACACACACAGAGGCGCAGAGACTCTCTGAGCTGCCAGAGGTTCAAACTTCACTTCAAACTTGCCTGGTTATGAAACCCACTGAATCAGCGTCCTTATAGTCTTTACAGCAGGCCTACACACACATACACACACACACACACACAGCACTGCCCAATACAAATCCATATGGGTACTATAGCTGTGCACACATAAACACACGCACACACGCTCACACACATGCACAAAGATGTCTTTTTAGGTCCTGAAATAGCTCCCAGCCTCCCACTCTCCCTTATATAAGCTCGCAGCGCGGAGATCTGCTGGTGGAGACTTGGGTGTGTTCAAGCGTGTGTGTGTGTGTGTGTGTGTTAGTTCATGTGCCTGCTTATGTGTGCATGTGTGCGCCTCTGTCTGTACGAGTGCCAGTGTGTGGGCAGTAGGAGTGTCTTGAGTCTTGTGTGTGTGTGTGTGTGTGTGTGTGTGTGTGTGTGTGTGTGTGTGTGTGTGTGTGTGTGTGTGTGTGTGTGTGTGTGTGTGTGTGTGTGTGTGTGTGTGTGTGTCAGTGGATGGTAAATGCAGTGTGCAGCAAATTATAAAACAAATTCTTGAAGCAACTATTCCAGTTTTCATCTTGATTTTGCAGTTTTTTTTCATTAGTCTCTGCGTGTGTCCTTTGGGACATTAAAGAGTGTGTTGGCTGAAAGGTGAGCCTCGATAGAGCCTACATTTAAAATGTGAATGTATTGTGTTTCTGTGTAAGGCATTGAGAAGGTTACAGGGTCACGCCTCGACATCGACAGGATGCTGTTTGTTCTTCTTTCTCATAAAATGTACATGTGAAAATCAATATTTTCCTGCATGCTTGTTACGCTCGTACATGTATTAAGGCAAATTGCTATGTTGTTGATTTGCAGTCTTTGTGTCTAACTATTACAAATCAATTTCCCCAAAAAAACGAGAGGCTGTGTAAAATGTAAATATGTGGTGATTTGCAAAAGATTAAAAACTCATATTTCATTGAAAATAGCACAAAGACAACATATCAAATGTTGAAAATTAGAAATTTCATTTTTTTTAAATTACATGTCCATTTTGAATTTAATGCCAGCAACACATTTTAATAAAGTTGGACAGTGGCGACAAAAGACTGGAAAAGTAGTGAAATGCTAAAAGAAAACACCTGGTAGAACATCTCAACATTAAAGAGGGTATAACTGGAAACAGGTTAGTAACATGAGTGGGTATAAAAAGAGCATCCAGAGAGTCTTTCTGAAGTAAAGATAGGGAGGGATTCACCACTCTGTGAAAGACTGCACTGGAAAATAGTGCAACAATTTAAAAATAATGTTTCTCAATGTAAAATGACAAAGAATTTGTGGATTTCATCGTCTACAGTAACAATATCATTAAAAGATTCAGAGAATCTGAAGAAATCTCTGTTCACAAGGGACAAGGCCGAAAACCAGTATTGGATGGCCGTGCAAGAGGAAACCGTATATAAACCAGATCCAGAAATGCCCCACCTTCACTGGACCTGAGCTCATTTGAGATGTACTGAGGTGAAGAGGAAAGCTGTCCTGTGGTGTAACATATGGTGCCAAGTAGACAACGTCATTCAGGAGAGGCCTTACTTATTTCAGCAAGACAATGCCAAGCCACATTCTGCAGGTATTACAACAGCATGGCTGCATAGTAAAAGAGTCCGGGTGCTGAACTGGTCTTCCTGCAGTCCTGACTTGTCACCCATTAAAAATGTTTGGCGCATTATGAAACGTAAAATATGACAGCAGTTGGTTCTCCTCAGTTCCTAAATGGTTACAGAGTGTTGTTAAAAGAAGAGGTGATGCAACACAGTGGTAAACATGACCCTGTTCAACTTTTTAGAAACATGTTGCTGGCATCAAATTCTAAATGAGGATATAATTTTCAAAAACAATTAAATTTTTCTGTTTCAACATTTGAAATGTCGTCTTTGTGCTGTTTTCAGTTACATATGGGGTTTCAATGATTTGCAAATCATTGCATACTGTTTTTATTTACATTTTACACAGCGTCCCAACTTTTTTGGAAATGCGGTTGAATTAGACAGACGGTCAAATTGCATTATTTCTTATTCATATGTATTGTAGACATGCAAGTCAACAATGAGTAATTTGATCATTCTAAACTTTTCATCTGTACTTTTTCTGGCAGATATGGACTTTGTTCCTCTGGCTGATCCACAGATATTACTGTGAACAGTTTTAACTTTGCTGGGTCACAGCTGACTATTTTGACCACAGACAGCTTATGACGGGATGCATTTTTATGAGCATGTTATTACAGTTATGTATCTGTTCTGTCGGCCACTCTGTAAACACGTGTTTTACTCAGATTGTTTTACAGAATGCATGATTGGATTTGAATCCACCCGCTCATTAAAACCAACACACGGGTGCAGATATTATTCACAGACTTGTATCCTTAAATGCTTTTCCTCTTGATCCTCTGAATCATTATTCTCACTCTGTAAACCATGTTCTCTCATTTACTGGATTCTTCATGCACAAGATGCTTGAAATGTTGGATATTGTATTTGGAAACAGACACACATTGTTTCTGCTTTCTGCCCATTTCTGCCATTTGTTTTTAAATATCGTTCCAATATTCAGTTATTGAATCAACACCGTCTCACCCACGCTCCTCCTTCCTGTGTTAGAATTTGTTGTTTCTATAAACATGAAAAATGTAATTGTAACCTGCTCATTGTTGGGTATGTTTTAATGCCAAAAGTATGTGGACACTGCCATTCATATTTCTAGTGTTTGAAATCATAATTACAATGAAGCCTGATCATAATGTTACAGCCTAAAATGATCATTTAAACGGTACAATACTTCACAGAGGTGGGCGATACTGCCAGGACCAGAATCAACGAATACCAATTCTGAAACTTTAGAAATAAAATTGTCTGTTTTATTATGCAGGGGAGACGCGTCCATCGATAATAATCAATAGGTGACAGCATCATTAATTTAATCACTTTCTTAATATATTTTAGAACTGACAGATTTGCCAAACATATATTCCATTTTACTGTGTAAATAATCAGATAAAACACGACAGCTTTTCAACAGATATAATATGTTTTCTTTCTCTCTCTTTTTTAATTTTTTTTTATACAGACCCTGTTGATGCTGTTAATATCCAAAGCAAAAGTATCAGTAATATCACCAAAACCCTAAAGCAATGAAATCCTTTACCCGGTTTGATGTGACAGATTTTCCTTGCGCTGCACTGAGCCAACGCTGACGGCAAATCCCTGCAGCCAGGATCCCAAATCTGATGGAACTAGAGGAGTGCAGACTGTATTTGCAGCAGATTAATGCTGATGGTTTAGGAGAGAGACTCATATGTTTGTCATGTTTGGTGTCCACACACTTTTGGCAGTGGAGCATATTTTCAAAAATGGTCTCATTAGACAAAAAATCCTGAGTTGGTTTGACTCAACCTCCAGTAAATCATCCGCTCTCTCTCCCTTTTCTCCCACTAGCTCTTTATTCCTTCTCTTTTCCTTCCTTCCTCTTCGTTTTTACATTCTCTCCATCTCTCCCACTCTCTTCCTTCTTTCTCTCTACCTCTCCCTGTCACTCCTGCTCTCCCTCTCTTATCCCTCCCCCATCTGTGGGAGGCTGCCATTGTGCGCATGTCGCAGAGGAGTCAATTTGTGGAGGCAGTGCACGCACACACACACACACACACACGTGTTCACACACACACACACACACACACGTGTTCACACACACACACACACACACGTATCCTGTCTCCCACGAAGGCATCTGTTTCAGTCTGTCTCTCTTTGAGATCCAGCACCAACAGAGGAGAGAGGGGGAGACAAACAGGGGGAGGGAGGCAGAAAAGAGGAGGGAGGGATAAGAAAAGAGAGGAGTGAGGAGGGAGACAAAGAGCAAAGAGAAAGTGAGGTGAGAACACTGAAAGAGTGAACAGAGAGACAGGGAAGACAAATGCAGCCAAGTGAGAATGTGAGGAGGAGAAGATGCTGCTGCAGCTGAGCATCCCTGCCTGACTTCTGAGGAGTTTGGACCCGGACATGACAGACATGCAGCTTCCATGTGTCTGAGTCTGAGCATCTCCAGTTTGTGTGTCTGAGTGCGTTCGTTAGTGCAAAGCCATGGCTAGTGCTCAGCCGGGGGTCCACGCACTGAAACTCCAGCCTCCCTCCGTCTCTCACACACTGAGGAAGGGAAGCAACTTCATTAAATGGGATGAGGTAAGCTGACTTCATGCAAAGATCTTCATTATTCTTTTAGCTCTATTTTCATGTCACTTTTAGGTTTAAGTTTTGTGATCGTATACATTTATTTTTGGCAATGTCAAAATAAAAGCATTATTCTTCCCAATTAAATCAAAACACACTGAATCAAACGAGAGTCAAAGAAACAGGAGGAGGAGGAAATGTGCCATGTTGTCCGATGTGTTGATTTGTTGTTTTGTCTTTCGCTCTAACAAGACAGAATAGTGTGTGTGTGTCTGTGTGTGTGTGTGAAACGTAATTGTTGTCAATCTCTTTATTTCCACCTGTTGGTATGGAGTCCATTAGTATGCATTTACTGTGCCGCATGTGTGTGTAATTACATGTACACACACACACACACACACACACGTATAGAACTCTCCAGTGCTGTCATGTGAAGACTCAAACGCACAATTGTAGATTCAGTTTTTGTGGAGTTGTGTGCGTTTGAGTGTGCTGATTTGTGTGTGTTGGTATGCTGAGGTACAGGTTCTGACTGTGAGAAACGTGCTGTCCGGTTACCATGGTAACTGGCATGGTTACCACCACCTAAATGGAACTGATCTGTGTGTAAAGAATGGATGTTGTTTGACCATGTGTGTGTGTGTGTGTGTGTAAATCAACATATTGAGCCATATGATATCATGATTCATTCTTACAGAAGAGTTAAACCAATATTCTGACGTAGTGTGTTTGTGTGTTTAGATATTAAATATTATTGCTATATTGGTTGCTATGCCAACAAGCGACAACCAGGGATCTAGTTAACCATTTTCTGAGATTTTTCTTCTGTTTTTTTTTCTTCTTTTGAATGTAGACTGCACTGTTTTGATGAAAGCAGCTCCGACAGCAAAATGCATGACTTTTAAAAAAGAATTACGCAATTAAATATACAGAATTTTATAAGCATGAACATGTATGATCATATATTAGCAGACTGATTCTCACTAGAGATCCCTCAAGGACAAAGTGTGAACTTGATCCTTAAAGCAAGTCACCATATTGTATTTCAATCATGCTTTTTTTTTCATGTGCTTTTTATATCTTTTTCCAATTTCTCTGTTGTCTTTTTCTACATCATCCCCCAACAAAACATGGCGAAGCATCATTTTATTATGATGCAACTCAGACCTAGAATAATACACAAGATTTTTGAACAGAAGTAAAAAAACGTCCCAATGTTTCACTGCCTACTCCAATAAGTAATCCTCTTACCTTAGCTAAACTACTTTAACTGTATTCATTTACCCCTGGGCGTATAATGTGGGCGACATAGCTGTCGCTCTGTCCACCTGTCTGTCTGTCCAATTTGAACTTTGTGCCTCTTTCTCAGCATTTTAATTCTAATTCCCAAGACTTTCCAGCCATGTCTTTAAAATTAGGCCACTTCTATCCAGCCACTAATTTTAAGTAAGGCTATCAAAAACTGTTGAAATAAAAATAGATCTTTAACTTTATGTATTTAAAGCATAACACAATTAATAATTTACTAAACACAAAATCATGCATCTCTGCTCCTGATGTATTTGTTGTTTAAAATTGTCTTAATTCTTGCCTTCTTGTAATCAGATAATTCAGATTTCAATTTGGCTACAATCTTGAAGACATCATTTACTGCATCTCCCCTTATAAATGTCATATTTGCTGCCAAGATGTGAATGAAATAATTTTAGAAATTGCATAATTTAACCCCATGTTTTACCATATTTAAAAACTTAGGCTTTTGAAACAGCCAAACATCAGGACATCTGCACTGCCTGATTCCACCTGCAACCACTTACAAATGATCATGGGTGGCTCAGGCTTCCTACAGCAACTGGGTCAATAGTTCAACATCATGAAGACAGAACAAAACTGAAGTCTGTTATTGCACACTTGACATTTGAAGGTTATCTTATGTTTAACATTTTGGACATTTATGAATCCTCACACAAGGAGTTTGGGGCACAACTTCAAATATGGTGTTACCCATGTCCCTTATTGGACACGCCCCTTGCCTCTATGCCAGCCTGGGACAATGATTGGCCTGAAGCCACATGAACCCAACCCATCCTTGTTGTCGCCTCATTGGCTGATATGTGTGTGGATGTAGATGATTGGTTGTCTTTTATATGTTTTTTCTTACCTTTTTTAATTTTTTCTGCTTCATACCTGCCCTGATTAAATGTTGTTTGTAATGTGTGTCATGATGACCCTGATGAAGGCCACAAGATGAAACACATTGGTCTAATAATGATAGAGTTGTACCTGAGACTGCATGTGTTGCTGGAGTTTTTACCTCTTTGAATGTAGTGAACAGCATTCCGTTATGCGATGGGATTTTTAGCTTAAAATAGAACTTTCTATGAGCCCTGAATGTTTATTTATATTGTGGGAATTCTTGGGTTCCTTATTTGGTGCAGCTGTTTGTTGTTGTTGGGATTCTTATGTTTTCTGACTTTTTTTTTTTTTTTACTGATTCTGCATGTTTTCCCCTTTAGGATCTGTCTACTGTGACTCCTGTGACTCTTCACGTTGATCCCAATGGATTTTACCTCTACTGGACTGACCAAAACAAGGTAGAACACACACAGATGCATACACTCTTAAATGGCCTCTGTGTGTCTGTATTATCATCGATTAGCCAGAGGATAGGGAGCAAATGTATCTATGAGCCTTAAAAAAAAAATGGTTTTAAAGTATGACTCATCAATATTCTGATCAGGGCAGTCACATCATGGGGATTGGGGCTTGAGTTAGACACACTTCTGAGTCCAACTAAAATATTAATACCACACTGTATAAAATGAGTAAAAGCCCTGAGCTGAAATGCTAGTTTAATAAAGGTTTATCGGAATAATGAAGAAAATGTACTTAAAGCATTAAAAGTAAGAGAGAACACACCTAATGTAAATTCATGTTTAAACCGCCTGCTCACAATCCCACCTGTTACACCCAGCAGTCGCCTCACAAGGCATCCATGTGCACACAAAAATGCTGCCACTCACATCTTTGGGTTTGGCTGATCCATTAAGTGTCGCCAACATAGTGTCCTTCCAGCAGACCTGCAGTCATAGACCTGCATACATTTCTAAACCATTCTCTAATTTTGGTCAAATAATCATTTCACACATGCATGTTTAAACGTGTGACAGGACTGACTCTACTGGAAGACTGTTCCACTCCACTGCTCCCTGTAGAGAGGAGTTTTATCCAGATCATGTCTTAAATCTATGTGGATCTATGTTTAATGTATGTGGCTATTATACTTTGGGATATTAGATCATTACGTAATTGTTACTAATGCATTAATAGAAAACACAGTATTTCACTAGTTGGTTGAGGTGGATGCTGATATTTTTCATACTTGGACACCATAGATTTAAACTAACTGTTGGTATATAGTATCTGTTTGTACTGTAAATGTCAAAGTGTACATATAGCCATACAGATATACTGCAATGAGAGGCTGCAGAATCAACACACACATAGTCGGCATGTGATCATTGATTGTCTCTCTCTCTCTCTCTCTCTCTCTCTCTCTCACACACACTCTCCAGGTGGGCTTAAATCATTAGCAGGAAACAGGATGAACCTTTTCCCTCCAGATAACACCTGACTCTGTGTGTTTCTGTAGGAGACAGAGTTGTTGGACCTGACCCTTGTTAAAGATGTCAGGACGGGAAGAAGCACAAAAACACCCAAGGTCCTCTACTTCACCTCTTTATGTGTCGTCTCTATGCCATCTCATGCTCACATTACGCCTCCCTTACACTAAATTAGCTTCTCTTCACAGTTAATCCCTCTCTTATATCTGTTATGATATTAGTTTACTGTGAGATGTCTTACTTTTATTCATATTATTCTATTATAACATATTAATACTTTTATGTCTTGATTTATCTTCCTACCTCTGGAAATAGATTTGTGTACGTTGCTTGAAAAGCATTCCATAAATAGCGAAGATACAGTTCACTGGCTGTGTTTCTTTGACTCTATCACTGATCTCCAATAATCTCCTCCCTCTGTTTCTCCACTATTTCTGCATCTATTTCTCCCATCCAGAGTTTGATGTTCATCTTCATCCCTGAAACGTCTTCAGCCAAGGGATAAAATACCATATGTAGCATTTCAGATGCATTGTCCTGAAAGTTCCAATTTGAATAGAAATTATTATACTGCAATACATGTTCCAAAGATGTAGCTGAAGTTACTACAGATGCATCATGTCACGTTGATGTGAACTTTGATCATCTGCAGATGGTTTTCGCCTCCCCTCCCCTCTCCTCGTCCTCAGGGAGGCTCCAGCAGGGCTCTGTTTCAGCAGAAAGCTTTTAATTCCAATGTCGTCCAATAGGAGGCCAAGCTGCGGGAGCTGCTCGACGTGGGAAACCTGGTTGGCCGGCTCGAGAACCGCATGGTTACCGTGGTTACAGCTTCAGACCTTGTCAACGTCAACCAGCTCAACTTCATCGCTTCACAGGAGGACGAAGCCAAGGTACTGATGATGTCAGGGAGTGATGGTGATGGTGCTGGTGATGATGATGGTGCTGGTGATGGTGATGATGATGATGATGGTGGTGATGGTGATGATGATGATGATGATGATGGTGATGAAACGTCTGATTTCGACAGATGTGGTGTGAGGGACTGTTTTCTCTGTCATCCAACCTGCTGAGCTACAATCTCAACAGAGACCACAGTCTGCTGAAAGCGTGAGTACACCCCCCCCCCCACCCCCCACCCCCCACCCACCCCACACACACACACACACACAATAACATGCATGAATAGTCTATAAGCACACTCTATTCTCTGTCTATGAGTATTCTCTGATTGTATTGTCTGCATACCCGCAGCCTGATATACTTTATCACACCTCTGTGCCTTGCAGCTCCATTGTTGTCCAAAACGTATTAAAAACACATCAGTGAGTCACATTATTGCACTGGGTGACATCTTTTATTACCGTGGAACAACTGTAATTTATTTTGTGAATCCCACCTACACCATCCTGGTAATAAGGAGTCGTTTTCTCGAAAATAAAGCTGAATGTTTCTGAATTCTTTTTTTAAAGATGTCTATTTTCAGTAGGAACAAAGAAGCTTGGTATGGTGCATTGTTACTTTTGATTTAGTACAATATGAACCGTATCCTTTTGAGTTATTTTGAAAGAAGATAAGCCTTAATGGGACTTTTTTCTTTCTACCTATTATAAGCCCATCCTCACTTCAATAAAGTATGAGGTTAATTATAAATTCACATTTACATCAGAATACAGGTCAAGTGTCCAGGATACATTGACATCTACTGTATGTCCATTAAGTGGCTGTGAAATGACTGGGTCTTATTTGACTCTAAGGCTGATGGATTCAAGGTTAAAAATGTGTTGAAATAAGCATAAAATCATGTAAATATCCCATTCTGTCATCTAGACAGTGATAGGAAGCTTCTCTTTCTGTGAAATGTGAATTTTTATTCAGAATTTATGTTCTTATCTGCACATAGCTCTAATCTGATCTGTGATCAGACTAATTCAGATCTGTTTGTGACCCCCATCAAAACATTCTTCAGTGTTTTCAACAAAAGGATGGCTGAGGCCTGATAAAGTGGGATTTCATTGCTTGAACATAGTATATCATAAACACAAACATGCCCATTTTTATATTCTTAATCATAAATACAAACAGACAAAAACAACAAGAAAGAAAATCAAAAGAAAGAGAAAAATAAATGAAAACCCCTTGTCCCTCAGTTGGTCCACTTCACAGGATAAATGAGTATTTTACAGTATAAACGATATATATCTAGCAAAATGCTCAAGTCAGTAAGCATAGCTGAATTCCTTGTAATAATAAAATACATTTCTACACATTAAAAGCATCAGTTGCTCTATCAAATTATGAGAGAATAAGTTGCCATGTCATGTAGAATTTATTAGTTGACTCTATCAGTTGAAATAAAAAAAAATTCCAGTTTAAGGAATGACATAAGCTCACTTTGCCAAAAGTGTTCTGAGGGAGGCTAAAGTGATTTCCAATGCAACAGAATAAATCTATGGGCGCTGAGAGCAGCAAAAGATAGAACAAAGTCAGCATGGTTGGGAGGGATTCCAGAAATAGGGATGAGTGGACGAGGTGTAACATCTATGTCTAAGACTTTGGACACAATCTTGAAAATGTTTTTCCAGAATCAGTTTTGAACAGGACCAACAGGAATGTGTTATGAGCAGTTCAAAAAAATAGGACCCCAAATGCAGACAACAGGCGCGAGACAAAAGATGAAGTTAACAAAAAAAACAACTCTTAATAACTAACTCAAAAATCAGCAAAGGCCGGCATGAAGCATAACAAAAACATAAATGAAGTCAATGAGGAAAAATTACAGTCCATCTAGAAATCCAATAATAAATCCACAAAGCAAAATCCAAATGGAAAGATCATAAAAATACAACCAAGAAAACTCACAATGAACAAAAATACAGGGAAATCCAAGGGGGGGGGGAAAGCAGGAGATAACAGGAGCAGAGACGAGGCAAACCAGGGCAGAACAGACGAAGAGGGTAAGAAACACAGACTAAATACAGACAGGTAAGGAGAGGAGATGGGGAACAGGTGGAAATGAAACAGGTGGGAAGGATCAGACAATCACAGTGGAGGGAAAATGAAGAGGGAAAACAAGAGGAAGATACAATAATAATACATAACACAGAGCAAACATAAACACAGAGGGAAGGAGAGCAAACTGGAACTAAAATCTAGAAGACTAAAACACAGACGGAGGAACCAACAGGGTCAAACAGATCTCAAGAAAAGAGGACAGGAAGTGTAAAGCATAGGACATGACATGGAGAACTTACAAAATAAAACAGGAAATGGCAACCTAAATACAGAACCATGAGAGAATGGGCTAAATGAGCAGGATAGACATGCATTTGTCCATTTTTCTGTGTTTTTCTAAAATATGTGACAGATCTGCAGGGGACTAAAAGCTCTGAAGTTTTCAACTCTTTGTTTCAGGTACGTCAGATTAACTCTCCAGCCCAATGCAGATGGACGAATTCCTGTCAAGAAGTGAGTCCCTTCTTCTTCTTCTTCTTCTTCTTCTTATTATTATTATTATTAATAATATTACCTCCCTAATCTTTAATCAGTGATTCTGTCTGGGTGTTAACTTTAAGGCACATGTGACAGTAGAGATGGACAGTTGGAGATGTGAGAAAATAGCCCAAGGAAATCTGCAGAGACACGCACAAACTGAAACTTTGCTCCTTCCTGTCCCTTGCTTCCAAAAATAAACTCAATTCCATGTGCACTTGGGAAAGCAAAAACAGGGACAGGAATCATGACGGTGCTTAATTCAGCACTGACCTGGTAATCAACTACTTCAAGAGCATGGGATGGAGTGTAGAGTTATGACAGAAAGGTGTGTTTAAGTCACCTGATATATCCTGGAAGGAAAGGGAGGAGAGGGGAGGTTTCAAGGAAGGAAGGGTTTGGGGGGATTCGGAGAGATCTGAGAGGACATTTGGGGTATAATTTGGGGTTTGGAGTTAATTAGGGGTCTGGGGAGATACTTGAAGAAGTCAGAATGCAGGTTTTTAGGTTGGTTACATGTGGTGGTTAAGGATGAGCTCATAGTGGTGTGATGTCATTGTCTATTGCAGCATTGTTCGACTGTTTTCATCGGACAGAAAGAGAGTAGAGAACGCCCTGGAGAACTGCAGACTGCCTTACAGCCGGGTAAACACTAGAAATAAGACTCTATTGTTATTACTGGTAGTAAACAGTACAAACACTGTAAAATCTAATGAGTTGAGTTACTTAACAATATTATGCAAACTCATTGCCTTAAATTAGAAAAGTAAACTTGAGTTTTTGAGTGTGCAATACTTAAACCAACTTCTTCATTTTGTGTGTGTAACACTTAAATTAGCTTGTTTATTGTTATTGTGATAACTTAAACTACCATTATCCTAAAAAAGTATTGTAGCATGCTGAAAGTTCTTATTGCATCAATTTGACAAAATGATTTGCTTTTTGCTCTGGAGTGCTTGTTATTACATCACTCTACTTTATTTTATCACCCTCTTGCATCACCCAGACAGGACGTCACTAAACATGTGAAAGACTGAAGTCATGATGCAATGATGTTGTATAACGAACCATTTTCTGTAGAAATATTTCTAAAGAAGTAATTACTGCTTAACTGATGATTATTCAGAACACATTTAAACACAGGTTACTTGGGCGCCTCAAACGCAAAACAAACTCCACCCACCTATCCTCAACACACTACACTATCTATTTACCCACTGTGCAAAACCACAGTCGTTTCAACTGTCATTAAACATTTATTTTCATAATGTCAAAGACGTCAGTCACCCAACATTGAACAGGACAGCTGCAGACCAATAAACAATACATGTCAATCTATTCTGGTGTGTGTTATTAACAACTGTTAAGAGCTTTCATGTGACAGATCTGAATGTGAATTAAAGATTTTAGAAGCTGGGACAGGAAATACCTGTGTAGAGTTTTACAAAACAAAAGAACCATTTATCCAGTTTTTCTCATAACAAAGGGCTGTTTCCCATGAAAAGTAGTGAAGGACAAGCAGAAAGTGGTATGAATAGAAAATAGGCTATTCAAGTAAAGTAGATCTAATTTGTGGGGAACTTAAGTACAACAGTAATATACTTAGTTACAGTACTTCCCAGTACTTGGTTTGTTTAAATGAACCAACAGTTTTCTTGATGCCTAAGTAACTAAAATAAAATGAGTTTTATTAACACGTTGATAAAAACTGAGTTAGGTCATCTCAGTATTTCTGGTTAAATTCAATCTTACATTTGACAGTGTACAAACAAGAGTTTATGGCTTAACCAGTTTAAATATGCTTTGGATACATGTTCCGTGGAGAACTACATTTAAAAAGACAGGCAAGAACAACCCATCCATCTTCTTCTCCTCTTTCTATTTGCTGTTGAGGCTTTTATCTGATGCTTTTTTATCCAGAATGACTCACGCTGTGAAATGAGCTCAAATATCTGGGTCATCAAGTTCTGAAGCAGCCAGTGAAAAGCAGGAGATTTTCTGCTCACACTGGATTTCACTTTGAATATTCCTGTGAGCATGGAAAGATCATTTTAGTGGAGGAGAGTTTGGGAAATGAATCAAATATGAGAGGAAATGGTAGCAGGCATTTAAGGGTTTAGAGACATTTTTCACTGCAAGGAAAAAGAGGATAAAATGCGAGGAGATGCTGGACACAGTCTCAAACTGAAAGGATGTGGTCATGTTAATGCTGTGGTCCTATTTGACAGGGTGAGAGCATCAAACTGGAGGACTTTACACTTGAAATTTACAGAAGCTTCTTGGACTTTCTGTGTCCTCGTCCTGAGCTGAGCAACATCTTTAAACTGCAGTAAGTATTTAAAATCCTTCACCTTAGTTACAGCTACAGATGCTGTCCTCCGATCAGCTCAAACACAACTTATTAAAGTCGCTTCAGGCCAGTTTCTCCAATATGTCGAGAATGATGACTCATCTTTTGTCCCACTTGCACACAGGGAAGGTTTGAAGAGAGGGAGATTATGTCATTATTGATGATTTAACTATTTCTATTAAGTATAAAATCACAGAAATTAGAAAACACCCATGGCAAGTCGTCAGACATGAATCGTCAACTTCATTCATGCATTCATTCATTTTCTGTCACCGCTTATCCCAGCTGACTTTGTGTAGGGGGCGGGGTTGACCCTGGACAAGTCGCCAGTTCATCACAGAGAGAGACAACTATTCTCACTCACACCTACGATCAATTCAGAGTCACGATTCACATATATTGCATGTTTTTGGTGGTGGGAGGAAGCTGGAGAACCTGGAGAGAACCCACACAGACACGGGAAGGACATGCAAACTCCACACAGAAAAGTCCCAGGTCCTCAGGTCCTCATCAACTTCAGCTTCATTATTCTGATGATGTGAGAGAAGTAGTCCTAAGTACAAATTAGTCAGTCAAAAAGCATGTATTAACTTTTATTGTACTTAACTTTTTTTTTTTGAAAATGGCAAAGCTTGTGTGTAAATAACATCATGTGGAAATGTAAAAGGGCAAGGATCATGGTAAAGGATCATGTGAGATGTTTTTGACAGTTAACCTATAGACATCCTGCAGTATCTTACTAAATCAGCCCTGGTCCTGCTCTCCTCTGTAGAGGAGGGGATGATGGGACGTTGTCAGCTGATCGGATGACTGAGTTCATCAACAGCAAGCAGAGAGACCCGAGGCTCAATGAAATCCTCTACCCGCCTCTCCGTCCTGCACATACAAACACTCTGATGGAGCGGTACCAACATGACAAGGCACTGCTGAAGCAAGGTACACACAGAGAGAGAGAGAGGATGTTTGCTGTGTTACGTTCCTAAATAGCTCAAGATTAGCTAATCGTCTGTGTCTGATAGCAACATGTGCTTTTGTATGTGTACATATCAGAATACTCCAACCTACCCACAGAGAGTAAACTGCTAAAATAAGCATTTGTGTTTGATCCTGCCAAAAAAAAAAAAAAAAAAATTGGCTCCTTCTTTCTGTGAATTCAGCCTTTTTAACCCCCGCCAAGGAGGTTCTGTTTTCTCCCCTGTCCATCAGTTTGTTGCTTGGTTTGACTCCAGGATTATGCAAAAGCTACTGAACGGATTTCCAGGAAATTAGGTGGGAGGAGGGATCTCTGGCCAGAACATAATAACATAATGAAATGTTAAATACAAATGACAAATAACATAACCCATAACATCTTAGTGTGGGTCGGTACAAAGGAGCTCACTCTGATGCTTTATCCTGTCTTTCCTGTGTGCGTGCGTGCGTGTGTGTGTGTGTGTGTCTGTGTGTGTGTGTGTGTGTGTGTGTGCGTGTGTGTGTGTATGTGTGTGCGTGCGTGTGTGTGTGTGCGTGTGTGTGTGTGCGCGTGTGTGTGTGTATGTGCGTGTGTGTGTATGTGTGTGCGTGCGTGTGTGTGCGTGTGTGTGTGTATGTGTGTGTGTGTGCGTGTGTGTGTGTATGTGTGTGTGTGTGCGTGTGTATGTGTGTGTGTGTGTGTGTTGGGGGGTGTTTACATAGGAGTCATCTCTCTACAGGCATTCTCCAGTTATCTCTCCAGTGATGAGAACGGTGTCATCCCACCAGAGAAATTGGACCAGTCTGAAGACATGAGCTTCCCTCTGTCTCACTACTTCATCAACTCATCACATAATACATACCTGACAGGTATATGCACAAACACACAGACACAGAGACACACAGACACACACACAGACACAGACACACACACACATGCAAAACACCCTCTTAAGTGAACTACCAGTACTGCATCCATTGCCTTGCATAAGAGATTGATTCATTAAAGGAAATGGAACATAATTTTCCTCATGTAACATCAACAGACACAAGTAGATTGTTGTTGTCATCAGTCAATGAGTGGGAAAGAATCTGGACTTGCTCTAGTACTGAACCATGTATTCTGTCAGTCAATAGCTGATTTGAATCGCACATTATTAAACTACTCTATATTATTGTTGTTTGCATCAGTGCTCACCACAACACCTCTGATCCATTACATCCATATGTGTGAGGAGCTGCTGGTGTCTTGCAGTGTCTGCTCATTGTGACTAGTCCTTCAAAAAGACTACAGTATGTATTACATTTGATCCAATGAACAAAAACAGATACATTTGCATTTAGATTTAGAGTTTGAATATAAAAGTACACATTAATATAAAACTAATAAGATTTACCTTCAAATTACAAAGAGAAATGTAAAATTTTAGGTATAGATGTAAATCCTTATGTTGTTTAATTACAGTTAATACGTGTAATTTTACATATATTTGTAAGTAATTTAAGAAAGAAGAAATAATACTGTTTAAATAATAAAGTAATTTTTCTGTTTAAAAAAAATGAAAAGAAAAATAAATGTAATTTGAGATTATTAGCATCACACTTTAACTTTAAAAAAAAAAGTTGGGCAATCAATTTACAGACAGTGCCCATAATTTTACACAGGTTTATATTAAATAAAACAAACTGAAAATTACTGTCAAAATTTAGAGTTATTTTCCATAAAATAAAGATTTTTTTTTACAGTGCAGAGGAGGAGAATTACAGTCAGGACCTCTGAGTCCAACATCTCTGAGGAAAGTTACTGTTTAAATGAACAAAGCAGGAGGTCAGGGGAACATTGTTACCTTTACAACCTCTTTTACTGAGTCATCAAACATGCTAGTGTTTCTAATCGTTGACAATATGGACATGTGTAGTTCAGTCTGTATAATGTTTCGTTTTATTTCTTCTCCTTCCTCTCTTTCTTCTCCTCCTCCTCCTTCCTCTTCCTCTCCTCGCAGCGGGCCAGCTGGCAGGGAGCTCCTCAGTAGAGATGTACAGGCAGGTCCTTCTGGCTGGATGCCGCTGTGTGGAATTAGATGTCTGGAAAGGACGAACCGCTGAGGAGGAACCAGTCATCACACACGGGTTTACAATGACATCAGAGATCTCTTTTAAGGTGCGTATTCATGGTAGTTGTAATATGTAGTCATATTGCAGCTTGACAGAATGCAATTTGAATTTCTTGCCCATTGAACGTGCTTAATATACCATTTGAGTTCACAGCCCGATGGTCCTGGGGCAGGTCCACCGTATGGTGGTGAGAGACGATTTATCGTGAGAACATTCTGTATGAATGTTGTTGAAACAAATATAAACTTTGTAAATGTAAGAAAAAGTTGTGTTCAAAGGAACCAGGATAATTAATCAAAGATATTATCAAAGGTAGCAAGTCCAGCAACGAGGCAAATAAATATACGACAACATAGTCGGTGTGTTTGAGCCACAACAGTTTGACTAATCATGACAAGAAGTGTTGGGTTCCATGGGTTCGATTCCCACTCACGGCCCTTCGCCTCATGTCTCCCCCAGTGTCTCTTTCTGCATTTCCTGTCATACTCTTCAGCTGTCCTATACCAAAAAAAAATTGACTTAAAAAAAATGCTGCCATCAACAAGAAGGGTAATTTGATCACATCACACCAGTTCTCAGATGCCTGCTCTCCACAGCAGCTGCTCCGGTGCGTTTTCAGGTGTCAGGGATCCTGACTTAATTCACTGTTCCTCTCTGTCGTCCTTCATTTCATCTCTCTCCTGTCAACCTTAACCCTGATAAAGGCATACAATGCCTGCAAAACTCACAAAACTTCCCTCTTGATCTTCTCTTGTGTTCTATGGACCACATCATAAGTTGGTGAAGACGCTTTTATGAACATAACTGCTGCAGTGTTTGCTTTTGTGTGTTTGTGTGTACGTATGTTTTAAACATACTTTGATTTACTTGTCTGTATGTATCTGATGTTTGCTTTTCTGTGAAGTGTATTTCATCGCCTCTTGAATCAGCTATACTTTGTAAATGCTCTTCTTTGCTTTTAATTGCTTGATAGTTCCTTTGGTGCTGATGTTGTGTCATTTTTTCCTGCATTTTCCAGGAGGTAATTGAAGCTATCGCAGAGTGCGCCTTCAAGACCTCACCTTTCCCTGTCATCCTGTCGTTTGAAAACCACGTGGACTCGTGAGAATCTCTGTCATTGCCTATTTATGCTTTATGTGTCAATATATCAGTGTTGGTGGATCACAATATAAAACCTTGATGTGTCTGTCAATCAGTTTGAAGCAACAGGCCAAAATGGCAGAATACTGCCGCTCCATTTTTGGAGAAGCACTGTTGATTGACCCCCTGGACAAATACCCTGTAAGTAGCACACACAAATACTACAAAATGTTGTAAAGTATCTGCTGAACACTTTCAAAGCGTGTGTTCAGAGCTAACATCGACAGACTGCATCTCCACTGTGTGTTTGTAGCTGGAGTCAGGTGTCCCCCTGCCCAGTCCACAGGAGCTGATGGGCAGAATCCTCATCAAGAACAAGAAATCCCACAAACCCTCCAACAACACAGACACCAAAAGACTGACAGACCAACCTGCCAATCAGAGCATTGAGCCAGTGTCTCCTAGCAACAACACCGGCGGTAAGACACAAAGACACAAGGACTCTTTTCAGCCTAGAAATCCATGTAAAGCGAGTTCTAGTGTAACACAGCGACGGCCTTTGTATGAAAACACAAAGCAGATAATAACCTCGCAACCTAAACTGCATGTGGCTCAAAAATATTAATACCAAAGAGTTTTCAGGCTTTCATTTAATAGCACTAATATGTCCTTGTAAATATACGTAGACACCAAGTTAGCATCAGTGCTGCCACTAATGAATGTATAGTTTATACAGATTCAACCAAGAATGTTTACTGAACAATCAAAGGAGAGAAATGGGGATGATTTAGAGAAAAATGGCAAAATATGACAATTATTGAGTTCATTCAAAAGACTCTAGAGGAACATCATAAGCATGGCAGGTACATTTTACTGTATCTCATACAAGCATGTTTTTATGGGGAGTAAAGTTAAAGTGGTTACTGCACAAATACTGCATCCAGAGCTGAGACGTGCCTCTGTCTGAGGACACATCTCATTATTCAACCCTCATTTTGGCCACAGTGACAAATCTGCTCCATTTGTTCACATTGATGTCTTATTTTTTCTGCAGTCCTCTGCACCTCATCGGGGATGTCTCAGTAATGAGCAGGACATCCAAGAAGAGGTGGGAAGCTCAAAACAGCTACTAAACAGCAGTGCAGGGGGAAATTAGGGAGCCTTATTCACACGTCTGATGCCCAAATCCTGAAAACAGATCTGGGACTGAGCGTCTAACCAAAACACAAAGAGCAGACTAGTGGCTGTGATGAAGTGCGTACTGTTGTTGTCAATGAATTCTTGAGTCGGCCGAATAAAGACCTGCAGAGAAGTTACAGCAGTGGGTTGTGCACAAAACTGCAGACATATGTTTGGTTCATATTCTTATCTTTTATGTGTTTTCTACTTAAAATCACAACATGCAATCGTCATACATCAATATCATCGATATTGTACTTTTCAAACGTCATACATCACTATTGTGTGTAAATGTCTCTGGGATTCATTTTAATGCCTGCCTGCAGCAAAATTCTCTCTTGCAGACTAACTGAAATGTTCAGAAGAAAACACCTCTTGAAATTAAGAAGTCATTAAAGCAGTTTTTGATGCTGACTCAGGACATTTCTACTGGAAAATTCATTGTCACAAAGTTGAAAACAGGACTGTTTTTCGGAGCTCATGAAAAGCTAACTTATTAGCGATACATGCTTGTTACAGGACAGACATGCAAACATATGATGATCCTATACAATATGATGCATTGCTGTAGATTAAATTAGTCAACAGTGTAAATAAACAGTGCAAATGACTTCAAATGAGCTCAGTCTTAAACAACCACAGCATTAAAATGCACCATACATATTAATGCTGAAGTCATTTAGAATAAGTAAGTAATCTAGAAACATCATGTATAATAATAAAACACTGACAGAGTATTTTACTGCAGTATGAGTACTTTTACTTTTAATACTTCAGATACAGTTTACTCTTTATTCTGATGTTCTTCTACTCAAATAAGGTTTTTAATGTGGGAGTTTGTAGTATTTGTACTTTCACTTTACTATTACACTGCTTGTCTCATATATATATATATATTTATATATATATTTATATTTATACATATATATTTATAGATATATATATTTCATAGATAAATATTTGGAAAAAGGGAAGCGATAGAGAGGCAATGAGGATGAAGACTTCTTTAACTTTGATTTTAACAGAGATGGAGGCTGAGAGTGAGGAAGACGATGATGACGAAGATGATGATGGTAAAAAGGTCAGTGGTGACATCACACAAAACTGAGGTGTGGTTGCCCTCACTGCTGTCACCATATGTTCATGTTTACAAGTGGAATACGTTCTTTGTGTCATTGTTGTTGGTCGTTGTCAACGCTTGCTGCTTTTTCCTGTTGTTAGTGGGTTTGTTTATCTCGCTGTTGTCTCTGCGGTGTGTTGCTGTTTGGTCATTTCGCTGTCATTGTTTTTGTTGTTTATTCTTAATATGTACTGTTCTTGTTACCTGGTTTTCCTATCCTTAGAGTTCACACCAGGTCTTGGCCCGAGCCATACATGCAGTGATTGCCACATTCAAGCAATAAAGACTTTTGGTTCCTACAATGCAGACATGAAGCAGAGACAGCAAAGGTTCAGTTCAGGGATTTAATATCAAAAGTCCAGTTTACAAGCAAGGGTGTAAACTGTACAGAGCAATACTGTATAGAGCAAGCCAATCCAACAACAGCATCCAAACAGGGGGAGGCAGAAACAGAGTGAAGAAGGGGGGGTTCCTTATAGAAGCATTTCATTCTAATGTTCTTTTGTTTTTTTGTGATAATACCTAAAATGCTAATAAAATATGTTTATTTTAAAAGACACTTTATGCAAAACATACATTAATAAATCTTGACAAGTGATACAATAATCAACAGACTGGTAAGGAAGAGGAGGAGAACACAGACTGACTATACATACAGGGAGCAGAGGATAACAAGACACAGGTGACACCAATCACACAATCACAGAGAGGAAAAGAGCAGGAAAACTAATCGGAGAAGTGAAAGACAAGGAATAACAGACATGAAACAGGAGAGGGATGAACACAGAAAACAGAACAGAGACAGGGGGAACTAATAGGACCAAATAGATAAGAGGGCAAACAGACAGGAAGTGTAAACGAAGAAACACAACAAGGAGAAAGAAAGTGTCAAAATGAAACAGGAAGAGGAAACTGAGAGGAAATGAAGCAGGATTCAACAAAATAAACCCCAAACCATGACAATGATGGATGACTGTTTCCTGGTTTGATTGACTTTTGATGAACTGATTTAGCATCTGGAGCCACAAAAGGCCTTTGTACAGGCTCTCATACAGAAGTGCCTTGTAAGAACTATATCAGATTTTAATGTGTTTTTATTTTTATTAATCAGCCACAATAAGAATGTGCGGAACATTTTGTGGGAGAAAAAGAGGAGACATAACCAGGTAAAATAAAGCTGCTGAAAATGTCTTTTGACATCAAATGAGGAAAACGAAAAAGAAAACAAAAATGAATGAAGAAAAAAACAACAGTTTGTTGGATTGCTGCTCTGCTTGTCTGTCCTGTGTATCTGTTTCTCCTGCTGCATTCAACTGATGGCCACAGTTCCCTCCCAGGACATCAGGCTGTAAATCCCGACACCCTGATTTGAATATGTGAACCTTTACTCTTCAACTGTTGTCATTGATTTTTAGGGCTCAGCAGAGCGAGAGGCCGTGGCTACAGAGGAAATGTCAACTCTGGTAAACTATGTCCAACCAACCAAGTTCAACTCCTTCGAAGCCTCCAAGAGTAAGAAAAGCAGATCACGACCCGACACATCTCATGTCTATAGGATCATTTGAACAGACAGAGCAGCAGTTTCTCTGTCATTAATCTCATTGTTTCATGACATTATAGAATTGTGAATAAAAAGTTAAATAATCTAATGAGTTATTTTGACTTTTATCATGTTTTAAAATGAGATAAGATGAGTTTTGGTTCTGGCATTCAACCACAGAAGCATGAAAATGACTTAAAAGCAGAAAGTTATTCCAAATCATATCCATAGAAAACGTGTGTGTGTGTGTGTGTGTGTGTGTGTGTGTGTGTGTGTGTGTGTGTGTGTGTGTGTGTGTGTGTGTGTGTGTGTGTGTGTGTGTAGAGGCAGCCCGTTGTTTCCACATGTCATCTTTTGTGGAGACCAAAGCTTTGGAGCACCTCACAAAGTCACCAGTGGAGTTTGTGGAGTATCCTTGACAACAGTTACACACTTTATGTTCCTCCTTTGATGCTTTTTTTCCCCAGAATTGTGTCTCTGGGTGATGTTTGAATTCACCAAATCAGTAACATTGAACTTGAATCAAATACCCGCCGTATAATAGTGGATGCTGATATAACATTTTACTTGACATACAATGATTTTATTTCATATTAATAAAGTATTAATAATTGTAGAAAACAAGATTATCAGTATTTGTAGATCCAGAGGATCTGAGAAAAGCTGAAAAACTTTTATTTTTAAACATAAACTAAAATTCATTGTAACTAGTCTGGTTTTAATGCAGTGTTTAATAATGTCATTGTTTTATCATTTATATTATGCTATTTATCATCATCATTATGTTTTTTGATTTATTCTGTTTTATCAACATTTTACTGTTTAATATTTATTTTATTCTATATTATCTACTTTTAATATTTCACTATTATATATTTATTTTGTGTATAATGGTGTTTTTATTGCTTGTATTATCTTTTTTTTATCTATCTTTACCAATATGATAATCATTGTCTTATTCAGTTAACTTTTATTTTACATTTTAGCTGTTTTGCTTTGCAAATTGCTTCTGACTTGTTTAAAAGGTGCTGTATAAAGAAATTTGACTGATTTGTCTTTACAAAAATACAGAGACAACAGCATCCTGTAATCATGACAGTCATTTAAGTACTCTGTAATTATTCTTAACCCTACATTAACCAGATATAATAAATCCCAGTTGAGTCGCATCTATCCAAAAGGGACCAGGGTTGACTCATCCAACTTCATGCCTCAGCTCTTTTGGAACGCTGGCTGTCAGCTGGTGGCTCTCAACTACCAAACTATAGGTGAGAGTCCTGCTTTGACCTCTGACTGAAGCACCACACACATCAGATGAAGCAGGTTTTTGGCTTGTGACCCCTTATATTGACGTTAAGTAACCAGTCCAACCTCAGTGGGATTCTTCTATCCCAGATTCTTTTCTTTTTCTTTTATTCTTTTATTTTATCCACTAATTCACAGGAAAAGAATGAGATATTATAAGAAAGATTATCAGAATATAATTATGCATAACATAAATTGTTTTTTTTTAATCTTCTTTACTGTCATCTTGCGACCCACAGATTTAAATTGCGATGCTTCGGTGGTACCTAACCCTCAGGTTTGGAACCACTGTGAGGCAGTAAATTAGCATTTTTTAAAGTTAGAATTAAATTCCAAAAGTGCATGTTTTGCATTTGATATATTACCCTTGCTGTGACCTCAACAGCCACTGCAAACACTGGTTTCTGAATTTACCCAGAATGCATCCAAAATCTGAAAGCTAATTGATTAAATCTGAGAACGAATTTTAATAAATTCAAAGCTTTAAACGTCTCATTTCAAGCAGCCATTAGTGGCATGGCAGAAAAATGAAAACGGCTGGATGCTCCTCGCTGTGATGCATATTTCTTTTGTATTGTTTGAGTATTTAGTCAGTCGTGAAATCTGAAATCTGCAACACCAGTCAGATAAATGTGTCCTCGTGTTGCAGATTTGTCAACGCAGCTGAATCTATTCATGTTTGAGTACAACGGTCGGAGTGGCTACAGACTGAAACCTGAGTTCATGAGGAGGCCAGACAAACACTTTGACCCCTTCACAGAAAACACAGTGGATGGTATTGTAGCCAACACCCTCTCTGTGAAGGTACAGCAGTTTCCTTTTATTAAAGCCTCTTAAGAATAAGATAATCCTGGTGAAAACAGACATTACTTTATTCAAAGTGACACGTGTATCTGTCTGGAACCATGTGTCGGGGTGTCGTAGGTGATTTCAGGCCAGTTTCTGACTGAGAGGCGGGTGGGTGTGTATGTGGAGGTGGAGATGTTTGGACTTCCTGTGGACACCAGGAGAAAAGCCCTTAAGACCAAAACCTCCCAGAACAACAACGCCATCAACCCAGTGTGGGAGGAAGAGCCGATCGTCTTCAAAAAGGTATGGGATGCAGCAGAGAGACAGGAGGGAATCTGTAACCTGCTATAATCTGACTGCTAACGATGTAACTTCACCTCCCTGACAGGTGATCCTTCCGACTCTGGCCTCTCTGAGAATCGCTGCCTTTGAGGAAGGAGGGAAATTTATTGGTCATCGCATTATTCCAGTGTCTGCCATAAGACCAGGTAGTTATTTTATCACAACCTTTATATCCGTAACTTCTCTTATAGACCTTCAAGTTGGTTTTGTGGAACTTAAAGCTATTTTTATAAAGGCTTTTGCCAGAAAACAGACAACAATTGCTTTAAACTATCAAATCTTTCTTATTATAATCTATTTCTGTTGTCCATACATGAAAATTACACACATCATTATGTTAATATCTAGCTTAAAAACATGCATACTTTATTTTCTTCTACATTTAACCACTGTGTAGACTCCAAATATACACTCATCTGTTTGCCACATTATTCACCTCCTTTTTCCAGCTGCTTTCAAAAACCCATTTAAGACACCTAACAGAGACGTGCTGCTGCTTTGGAAAACTTCGTTCATCACTTTAAATAAAAGCTCTCCTCATCGTTTTGTCAGTAAATGGTTTAGTGTGAACTCAACTGCTCTCTGTCCTCTAACTTCCTTGGCAGGTTTCTACGTTTTTGTTCACCCCCTAAATAACCCAAATTGTGGTAACGTCATCCTCTGTTTTGGTAAATGTTTCCTCGAGGTTACCGTTACATCGGCTTGAGGAATGAGAAACACCAGTCTCTGATATTACCAGCTGTGTTTGTCGACATCGAGGTCAAGGATTACGTCCCAGACAACTTTGCAGGTACGGATTTTAAGTGACATACTGGATAAAACAGCCGCCATCATCTGGAATTTGTCTTCAGTGAGAAAGAGCAGCATTCATTCCCAGGTCAAATGACTTACTTAAATGACCTCTAGCTCCGATCGGCAGAGAAGGAAACATGACATCTGGGTGAAACCGATCATTTTCACCCCTTTTTCAGTACAGCACACATTAAAGAATAGAACAGTACTAAGATTGTCACTGGCCTCTGTGCTGCTCTGGGTTTCTTGTTGAAAGCAACACACAGAGACAGGCATCTTCTGGAAATGGGAAAGTCAGTCGACGATTCCAACCAGTTTAGACACTTTTTAAAATAAAATTCATATAGGCCTACACAGAAATTGCGTTCATGAAAACACTTTAAAATGATGCCTTACAGCAGAAATGAATGGATGATTTCATTGATTATGACATAAAAAAATGAGGGTGAGGCTTCCAAAACTTCACATTCGATTAATAATGCTCATGAATTAATATAAAAGCACGATTTTACTATTCTGGTTGGTTGAGGAGGAGAACAACTATGATTCTTATCACTATGGATTAATTGGCTGATTATTTTCTCTATTCATCAAAAGGAATGACATCACAATTATCCACAGCCTAAAGTGACACTTTCAAAATGCTTTCTTTGTATGTCCAGTTACAAACCTAAATATTATTGTCATGTTTTTACATGAAAAATTATGGAGATGATCGTCGAAATACCAATGAACTATGTATCAATTAAACTGATTCATTGACTAATCCTTTCTGCTCTACTATAAACTGTTGGGTGGATAGTTTTCAGCTCCTCGTATGTTTTAAAGCTCTCAGATAAATGTGGTGAAGTAAAAAGTTATATTTCCCTCTGGAATGTAGAGAAAAGTACCAATGCAGAACCATTTCTCTCTCTCTATATATATTCCTCTCTAGATGTGATAGAGGCTTTGTCCAACCCTATTCGATATGTGAACCTCCTGGAGCAGAGGTCTAAACAGCTAGCGGCTCTGACGCTGGAGGATGTAGAGGAGGATCTGCAGACTGAGGTCGGTCCTGTTTCATCGTTTTTCTTCTTTGTCTTCAACGTCAAAGTGACTGTTTGTAACTTATATTGTTGTTCAGGATGAGGCAGACTTTTCTGCAGAGCGTAAGAACGATCTAAAATCAGCCCCACTGGAGAATGGACTCAGCCCCGCCTCTGGCCCTGCAGGTCAAACCCCCATCACCGCGACTCCCAAAGCCTCTGCGGCCAATCAGCAAGCAGCTACGACAGGTATAGCATCCACGTATCAGAGAAGCACACTCACTCAGAGAGTCTTTAAATGTTTAGATATTTATAAGAAGAGCTCTATTAATAAATCCACTGTTGATTTAATTGATTTTGTCTTTCCTGCATTCTAGATGCAGCCAAGCCAGCAGCAAAGAGTGAAGATCTGGTGTTGAGTGTTTTAATAGGTCGGTATTTACTTGTTGCTGTCTGGCATTACAATCCATCTTTAAGATCAAAAATCCAAGCACTACATTCTTTTTGTTGCAGAACATCTCGAAAAGACTTATTGATCAGGAATGTTGTAAACGTGAAAGTGATATAAGTATTATAGAGTCATAGAGGTCTAATGAAATGTGCTGCATGCTCTCCTGTGCGAGCAGACGTCCCAGTGTGCGCCATAGAGAGTCTGCAGCAGTCAAAGGTTTACCAGAAGGAGCAGAGACGTCAGTTTAAAGAGCTGAAGGAGTTAGTGAGGAGGCACCAGAAGAAAACCTCAGAGCTCCTTCGGGAGTTCAACAACAAGAGCAAGAAGATGGCCAGACAGCGCAGCAGGAGCAGGTATGCATACTTATAATGTGCCATTATTTGATGTCTTGCACTTCCTGTTCTCTCCTCTCATCTTGTTGCTTTAAAATTTAGTTGACATACAGAACCTTATTATAAAGAAATAATAGGTTTGGTCTTTAGTTTGAGAGGGACAATGATTTTATTTTTTGTCCGGACAATAAAATTCATTGATATGACCTTGTAATGTCCTCATAAAGGCATAAAGGCTACATAACAAGAACATAAAGGTGTGTGTCCAAGTGGGTATGCCTGGCAGAAAAGCTTGGGGAGTGAGAGAGAAAAAGAAAATCACTATATGGACACAAGCCCTCAGGCTAGTGGTTCAAAATCAAGGCATATATTTATGAATCAGACAGAGCGCTCAAATAAAAACAGCACCATCAGACTGATATTACAGAAAAACTACTGACAGCATCCTCTTTAATCATTACATTAAATCGTTAAAGAAGGAAAAGCTTGCTGTGCTCCACATAATTTAAAATATACCCTACAGGCACTGGCAGAGGTGGAGTGAACACCATGCAGGTGCAGGTCTTTAAATCAGAGAAAATAATTGGTCAGGTGGGTGGAGGATGGATGATTTTGCATAAATCTGGATCAATATGAAACCTATACCCAAGTGTCTTAGTAGAAATTAAAGTGATTATCTTCTTCAGTATGAAGTGATATTTATTCATGTAAAAGTTTGCAGCTTATTTCTTTTCTGTATTTTTATCAAATGTTCATCTGTGTATCTATGTCTGTTTGCTCAGCAGGGGTTCATGTTCAGACATTGAGAAAGACAAGCGCCTCCAGCAGCTGAGAGACGAGCAGCAGCAGCAGCTTCTGGCTCTGAGGCAGGAGCAGTACTACAGTCAGAAATATCTACAGAGAGAACACATCAAAATGGTAAAGTTCTATCAAAACCACCTGCTGCTGATCCTGACCTGGATCCTTGTTGATGCCTCCAACATCTGTGGCAAGCGAAATAATCTACAGCTCGTTCTGTTGCAGGCAGTTTGATAATTACACACACAAAAAAAAATAAAGATTTCAATAAAAAGCTGTAAAAGGAGGTCAGAACAGTCCATGTTGTGTTGTAGTTCTATGTTCCTCCAGCCTTGTGTTACAGTGGCCCAGTGTGTTTTTAACATGACTGTAAAATATAACCAGAGGTTCTGCTTCCTGCAGCTGACAGAGCGACTGAGCAGTCTGGCCGAGGAGAGTCACAACAGCCAGATGAAGAGACTCAAAGACATCTGTGACAAGTCAGTGACAAACATGGGTGTTACATCTCTGTGGGGAATTACACAAAGCACGGAGAGCAACTTTCATAAAGGCTGTAGCTTGGAGAGCATTTTTCTTCAGGTTATCTCATCATGCTTACAGTAAATATGTACAATTCAAATGTCAGATAGAACTGAAAGTGAATAAATCTGGAAACTAAAGCTTTAAGAAACAAACTGAATACATTATTGTGTTGTTTAAACTTTAAACTCTCATTTTTAGAGCTTTTATTCGAAGTAGAGCTGTTGCAGAACATTTTACCTTTGACTAGGGACACCTCTATTTTAGACTTAGTGCTCTCTGTTTGGATACATATTCAATACTTTATCTGAGGTGTATGATATGGTTAGTGTTTGCCTTGCTAATAAGCATATTTTCCACTTTCTACGGGTCCACATGGGTGATAGTCGTTGCCTGAGGCCTTATGTTTTCAGGTTGTCTGTCCGTCTGACCCGTCCTCATAAACGCAATGTCTCAGAAACCCTCAGGGATTTTTTTCAGATTTGACCCAAACGTGCAGTTGGAGTTAAAGATGAACGTAAACTTGAAAATAATGAAGTAGAAATGTGTAAAAACAGGGACAATTATAGTCATAAGAATAAGCCAAAATGAGAATAAAAATAAAATACAGAGTAGTCATTATAATTAAGTTCAATAGAATACATAAAACCAAGCAAATGACAGCATTTTAAAAGTCAAAGGCAATGCACAATGAGTTTCATGTAACCTGATGTCAAATTAAAAAAGGAGAAGAGATCAGTTTTTTTTACTTCCCTGATATCTGTGGGTTGTGTGTTCCATAGCTTTGGACCGTAATTGACAAAAGCTGCACCCAGTTTTCTTTTGACTGCAGAAAAAACAGGATAAAATGAATGAAGAGATTCTATTTTATACCCAAAAACATCAGTGGCTAACTTCACTGTGACATCATAATATTTCGGCAAAGCACAACAACATAATGTTTGGAGCAGTAGAGGAGATTGTGACCATATTTAGTTGGATACAGAATCAGTGACACTAATCTTGGGTGCCCACCTTGAAACAATGGAGATTGTATAGATCCTCTGTGCTGTCAGTTTTAAGATGTGTGTGAAGGATCTATGTTTGTAGCTTCTTTGTAGGAGCGTTGTAGTCCACCACTAGCTCATCAGTTTTACTGATATTGTAGTCACTATAATATCTGATATCAATACTGACATTATCAGTCCCTACATTATATGAATCTGAAAAGATGGGGGGTGTTTTCAGACTACTACCTGCTGCTGCTTTCTTAATCATTTTAACCACTTTTTCAATTTACCAATATTTTTCCTGCTGCTGTAGGGAGAAAAAGGAGTTGAAGAGGCAGATGGATCGAAGGAGAACAGAGAAGATCAACCAAGCAAAGACCAAAGAGAAACATCTGGCTGAAGAGTATGAGCCACAGACACACACCGGTTTTAATCCACTGCACCTCACCCTGTAGCTCTTTCATTTACCTCATGCACTGATCCATCCAACCACTCTTGTCAGAAGACAAGTTCACACTCAACCCCTCTGACTGTGTGTTCCCAGGGAGAAGATTGAGATCAATAAGTCCTATGTCAATGAAGTCGTCCAGAACATAAAACGAGTGAGTGGAGGATGGAGATGGGATTTTTTAAAATGTTTTTTCTATAGACTGAATGCAGCCGAGATGATGATATAAATGTTATGTTTTTATTTCTACCCTGTCTGGCTGTAGCCGCGTCTCTCTGCTGTCATAAAATGCTTCATAAGACTGTTTTTTTTTTTGGTTTGTTTTTTCATTTTTCTGTCTGCAGCTTGAGGAGACTCAGGCAAAGCGACACGATCAACTGGTGGAGCAGTATAATGAGCTCCTGCAGGAGATACAAGATCAGAAACCAAAGGTGAAATACATATGCAAATTGTCATAAAGCCTCCGTATTTTGCTTCAGTGAAATAAATGTGTAAATAAATCAGTTTGCATACTTCACGCTATGCAGCAAGAAATCTCTCATGCATGGAGCTCCAAGCTGCTGCTGCTGCTGTCTGTGGCTGCAGACCCACACAGTTTCAGATCAGTGCTGACGTCAACACTGGGGGTTTGAGGGATGTAATGTGCCTTCTGGCAGCCATATTGGAGCTGCTTGGCAGTAATGGCTGACAACAGCTGGCTGGATTCTTAAATGTACAACCAATGTTTCTCAGCAGAAAGAGATGAACATTTTCTGTGTTGTTTTTGACTGGTAACAGATTCATCATCGATAACCAATTCCACTCAGACTGTTTTTATAATGTCAAGTTTGTTTGCCGCAGCTACTAATCATGGGATATGCTAAAAGAGCCATCACCAGTCAATGAATCCAAGAATCTATAATCAATGTGAATCACAATTCTCTTCTCTGATCTAGCTGCAAGGGGCCATAGAGGCAGATTTTCAGGAGAGGTTCCAGTGTTTGCCTGGAGAGATTCAAGACTTCCTGCAGGACGGGAAGGCAGAGGTCAGAGGCATGTCCCGACCATCAACACCACATGAGACTCTGTCAGAGGAGGACTGAAGAGACAAACGTGTATCAGAGCGAGGGAGCATGAAGGAGGAGAATCAGGGATGCGAATCCAGAATGATGAACAGATTAGAAGGAAGTAAGGAAAACAAAAACAACAGAGAAGCTTTAATGAAATGAAAGCAGAGAATAATGATTAAAGAGACTTGCTTCTATCTATCTATCTATCTATCAATCTATCTATCAATCTATCTATCATCTATCTATCTATCTATCATCTATCTATCATCTATCTATCTATCAATCATCTATCTATCATCTATCTATCTATCATCTATCTACCTATCATCTATCTATCATCTATCTATCTATCTATCTATTATCTATAGAGCCAAACATACCATCAATAGTGTGGATGTTTTTTACACTTTCAAAGGAGGATAATATGATGTTACTACATATGTTCCACGAGGTATCAGAGAGAAGAAATGTCTGCAAGATCTTTAAAAAACAAATCTTGTTTGTTTTGTACCTGATTGTCATTTAGAGGCTGACAATCATCCAAGTCAGACCATATTCAGAAAAAGTTGTGAGGAAAACCTGAATGAGTTTGATGTGATTACAGAGAAAAAAGAAACAGACTCAGTAAAGAACTGTGTACTTTGTGTTTTTTACTAGATTTATACCATAGACTGGATTATTTATAGCATTCTCAATATTTTAATTATGCTCCTATTTATTTATTATTTATTTATTTATTTAATCTTGAGAGTTTGGAATAAACTTAAACTGTTAAGCAATTCAAATGATATATTATAGCATGACTGTTAGCCTAAGACATTTATGGACCGACAGACTTTTACTTCAACAATGGTTAAGAAAAGAAAGAGGATTAGCAGAGAAATGTGGGATAAGGACAGATGATTTTTATGATTTTCTTTTGAATGATCAGTGTTCTGACTGGTAGCAGCAACATCCATTGAAGAGCCTGCTGCCTCTGCATGATTTATTTATTTATTTAGATGTGGAAGTTGTTTTAACATGGTTATTATTTATTTGTTAATTTCATGATAATTAAGAAGCAAGAACATGAAGGATTTATTAAAGTGTTCACAATTGTTTCAAAGTGCAAAGTCAAACTTTTTTTTATTGTAAAATAAATAGTGGTTGTCACTCTTTGTACAGTTGTCTTCCAGCGAGTGTTTGCTGGAACATTTTTCATGTCTTTTTTTCCCTCTGGAGTTACATGAACGAAGGCTTCTGCTGTGTTCAACAACCTTTTTGCAGGGAACCGTTTCCCTCAGATTTCAGCCACTGCTGATTGAGATTGAACAATCTTGGTCTCAGTTTTTTTTTTACCTGATCTTATGACGGTAGCTCACACTGCAGTTTCCATGGCAATAGTTTACACTCTGTGTGCTGACATTAAAGTACCTCAACATGCTGTAACCACTAAAATTAATCGTCTGCAAAGTGGCTGAGGTTCTCCAACAAAATGCGTTGTTGAATGCACCCCTGCTTTAGTGATCAGACTGAGCATGATGTATTTATTGTCTTGGATTTCTCAACCAGTCGAACTGTTTCTTGTTTTCACTGAATGATATTTTGATTGAAATACTATTAAAGTTATTTGGTCTAAAAATAAGGCGTCAGCGTTTGATGTTGCTCCTGCTTCAGTCCGAGATCGAAGCTGTATTAACTTTTAAGATGCACTGATGAGGTGTGAGATAGGAGGTAATCACTGTCAAGTCAAGATCATCACTTTACTCATGTCTGTGTACAAAACGGGTTTTTTATGTGTGAGGATGATGATGTGGGGCTTCACAGAGATGCTGTGTGCTGCTGTTGTCATGTGGGAGGAAGGTGGAGGAGGATATTCAAGGTGAGAGATGGTCTGACAATTTCTGTCTGTCATTGTCACTGACAGCATGGAAATTTAATTCCTAACTCTATGTTATATATATATATATATATATATATATATATATATATATATATATATATATATATATATATATATAATTTTTTCATGGGTTGCTAATTTGTTTATTTATCTCTAGTAAAAATTTACCCTCACTTGCACAATGAGGTGCCTTTATGTCTTGCTATTATTGTTATTTTCTTTATAGTAATACCATATATAACTTTCTGTGTGTTTATTATTGCATGTTAAAGTTATTCTAACAAACAGAACTTGATACCAAACATTAAGATTAAAGCTCCACCTGTCAATATTATTATTTTTTAAACAATGGATCAATTACTGTGTTATTGGAAAGCGTACCTCCTTACCACAGAGTCATCACACACTCTGCAGACCTTTTTAGCATATTGGTTTGCTTATTAGGGCATGAGTCCAAATGCTAGCAGTAGGTTTCCAGGGTCAAGGAGGTACTATTTAATTTGTCATGAAGCAGATCATGGTGACGGTTGTATTCTGTGCCTTTGTATGCATCGATACAATTGATGATCTCTGTGATTCAGAATGTATCCCTGTGAGGATTCTTACAGGAGTCTGTTCTGACATTACCTGGAAACTATTTTCCAATTGTTCCAGATTTATTGTTGATGGCATTGAAGGAGGAATTTGCTTCCTAGTTTAGGTCTGATTTGAGATTCCAGTAAATCTTAAACTGTTGAGCCGCTAGTTAAGTTTATTGCTCTGAGTGGCTTCTTTGACATGCCAGTATACTGCAGTCATGTGAGCCATGTTACAATAAAAATATTGCTGCTGTATGTGATAATATGCCTGATATGTGAAATATATGAAGGGGTCTACTGCCCCTGTGTGGCCATTTGTGAATGAATGCAGCTTATAAGGCTGAACCCTTGTAAAGATATAACATATCGCCTCCTACTGAGCTCAACATTGAGAGTGAAACTAGTAGAAAATTTAAGAAATTCTTGATGGGTTCAAGAGAAAATCCTTCTAATTAAATGCACTTTTAACTTCCTGTCAACCTGTTTACAGTGAGGTCTGTGGGTAATTCAAACTATTTTCAGAAAGAGATGCAGCCGCTTTTTTTTAATGTAATCAATAAATTTTGCAACGTGTGACAAAAACAAGGAAATCAGTTAACATGTATTGTATGAGAATGGAGGCTGAATGTATCTGCATTGAGAATCACCGCTAGAGTTAATGCGCTGCTTTTCCCAGTTTGTCCACCAGATGGCGCCAATACGTCATAAATGACCTTTCTCTCTCGCCGTAGAAGAAGAGCAGCAGCCTCTCAGCATCAGTACCAGCAAAGACGTCTCCCTCCTCTTGACTCCCTGACTCTCCTCTCCGTCCACTGCGGAACATCGGCCTGTTTTCCTCCCATTGCTCCGCCAGCGGCAGACCCAGCTCGCCATGGACAACTCCGGGAAAGAGAAGGAGGCCATGCAGCTGATGGCTGAAGCCGACAAAAAGGTCAAAGCGTCCGGATCCTTCCTCGGAGGGATGTTCGGGTAAAGGATGCTCTTATTCCTCTCTCTGTTTACCTCGCTCTCATTTTGGTGTGGGGGGGAGATCCGTACACGCAGGGCCCATCGACGCCTGTCAGATGCCTCTGCTTTCTGTGACGGAGAATCTACGACTACTATTCTAATAATAGCGTTAAAATGTGTTTCCAGCCCTCAATAACGAGCTTTAGAGGCCTTATCGAACCATGCATTGATCTATTCTGTATCATTATTCCCATCATCTGCTCTACGTCCCTATAGGAGGTGCTAACTTTCACTGTGACATTGTGTCCTTATGAAAGATTGATCCGGATCACCGCAGCGTCTGTTTTAGTCGGCTAGCAGATATGAGATGTCATCGCAGATAATGAGGCCGACATGTCGCGACCTGTCACGCAAGAGATGTGCGGTACATCTGCTGCTCCTGCGGGGAAGGAGGGTGGCGGGCTAGTTCGGAGCGTATGGCCCGGTAAAGGATGCGGGGAGGCGCTGAGAGCAGCGCAGCGAGGACGGTGTGAGAAGAACCTGATGCGGGGGCTGGTTTTTTTCTTTCTTTTTTTTCGTTTGCGTGTGTTAGGGCCTTCATGCGTGGGAGGGGCGCGTGTTTACAAGTAAGGGTAAAGCTGAAACATAGATTTGATGTGATGTAGTCTGAATTAGATAGATAGATAGATAGATAGATAGATAGATAATAAATATAAATAGATAATAACGTTACGTTTTATACATTTATTGGATTAAATTAATTTACAGTAAAATAGAAATGCCCACAAATTAGATAAAACAAAGGGAACCACATCAAAACTTCCCTGATGAAGTTATAATTATATGGAGCTGGAAAGACTAGTCGATTGATCAACTACTTGAGCAGAAATTTAATTGTCAATAAAGCTAAAATAAAGTGATAAACTAAACAATAATGGGTTTTGTGTCATTGCATTTGGAGACAACACCCTGGGCTTTAGGGTCTTGTGACGTTTTTCAAACAGTTTTCTGACATTGTGTAAAAGCAAAGGATTAAAACCAGTCATGAAGATAACAAGGGTTTACAGTTTGAGTTCTCACCTTGAAATCACCACCACCATCAACATGGTGACCTGAACCAACTGTTTCAGAAAAATTACAGTAGAACATATATTGTAATCAGGCCTAAAAACGAAAACAAATGGGTCACATCTGTTTTCCTCACATGGATGCATGTTTTATTTTTAATGAGTCTCAGCTGTGAGTTAAGAGATGAAGTAAACTCAGTTGGGATTTTGTGGGCAGGATGTGACACTTCACTCTAACACGACCACGTCTGTGTTCATGTTGACTGATGGTCCTGGAACAGATCTTTACACCCTGTGATACTCAACCTATAATCTCTGTAGGGAATGTAGAAAGCATGACATTTTCAAAAAGATGGTAAGAAAAGAGACATTTGGGAGCTTTGAGAAGGAGGCCCATCATCTGCATAATAATGAACATGTTTGAATAGCTGTGTTTTTGCATGGTTTCCAACAGCTGATGGATTCTTCAAAGATTCCCTGGTTTCTGTCACACTTTTACTGAAGTAAAAAATGTTAAAAAAAAGGAGGAAATCCTCTTCCTTTAACCGTGTAGCAACTCACAGAGAGACATTAACTTTGACTCAATAATATCTGTACATCACATCCAACAGTTACAATTCTATTAAAGCATATGCACATCTGTTTGTGCTCCTATAATGAATTCATGACCTCACTCTGCTTAATTCACTCTCCTCCCTTAGACTTTATCAAATACACAAAGTCCCAGTGAGTGATGTAAACACTACATGTGAACTAGTTCATACTGCAGTCACATGGCCACGAGATATAGAGTAGGCCAGACAAGAATCAAATATGAAGCCAAGGATAAAAGGTATTTGAGTTTTATTTCTCTTCATTTTCTATTAAAAAGAAAAACTTATTTATGCCTCATGGGAGGAAAAATATTAGATTTAAAGAGTTTCAGCTGCAGGTTTCACGTGTGGTACAAATACAGGACCCAATTACAGACAACAGCCAGAAACACGTAGCAGTTCAGGGATTTAATAAAGAAAAAACCAAACACAAAAACACAAAAACACAAAACCAAGGGCAAAACTTACACAGGGCAAAACAGGACAGCAGGTCAAGGAAGGGCAAAACAGGACATGGCAGAGGTAACAGAGTCCAACAGGGAATAACAGACAAACTGACACAGAGGACAGAACCAAACAGACTTAAATACACAGAGTAATGAGACAATGACACACAGGTGGATCAGGGAGGAGGAGAGAATCAGAGACAGGTGGAAACACTCAGACAATCACAGAGGAGGGAAAGTGAAGGGAAGGAAAAACCTTAAAGGGGAAAACATGAGGAGGATAAACTAATCATAAGACAGAGCAAACAAACACGGGGAAAGGGAGCAAACTGGAGCTAAAAACAGATGATTAAAACACAGACAGAGGAGCCAAAAGGGTAAAACAGATCATAAGAAAACACAGGAAATGCAAAGCAAAAACGCATAACATGGAAAGCAGACTTTCAAAATAAAACAGGAAACAGGCAACCAAAACACAGGAACCATGACAGCAGGTTGAACATGACCTCGGCTTCTTTTGTCTTTCAGTTGGATTATTCTGCATTCTAGTTTATAACACTCTTTCATATTGGAGGACAAAGTGTGACAGTTTCAAGTCTGTGATCATTTTAACGTCGATGTGAAAATCAAGCATTTTAAAAACGTACCACGAATTCACCTGCATGTGAAATAGAAGTAGGAAAAAATGAATGAAAATAATAAATGATTGTCTCGATGTGTTGTTTTTTTTTTTTTTACAGGGGAAACCATAAGGTGGAGGATGCCTGTGAAATGTATGCCAGAGCAGCCAACATGTTTAAGATGGCAAAGAACTGGAGTGGTAGGTGACACACACACACTGTATACACGTCACATACTGCATAATAAATACACTAAAACATTTTGTGCATAAATAAACAATCCTACACACACACATTTATTTGACCTTTTTTCTTCCATCCTCATTCTAACTGGATGTAATAATGATGTTGTGATAACACCATAAACACAAATAATACTCCTGATTCAGATCTGAAAATTCAGGACAGTACGTGTGAATAAGTGAGACATGGCTGTAGAGACTAGCCTGTGCTCTGAATGTGCTAATAATAG